>VZQC01012135.1:2182117-2230701 GCA_009823505.1 Rhizomys pruinosus
TCCTGTATATCACCCAGTTTCCAAAGTAGTTTGGAGCAGAGACTAAACCTGCAACAATACCCAGTTATTCACCTAAAGCTATTATAGACATATAATTAATAGCACTTGAGGGTGTCACAGTTTTGAACGCAGGACAGATGGGTTTTCCAAACACTTATCTGTGCAGAGCCATGGTATTATATCCTTCCAGATTCGTCTGAGAGCATGTGCTGGATGGCTGCCTCTCCTGTGACCCTAGTCCTGCAAAGCCCCTGAGAGTGGAATTTATTTATATTTCAGTAAAATGCAACTTCCTGTTTCCCAGGGGTATTAATGAGGGCTTCACTGAAGATCTTGAGGCTTTGGTGGCATAGTTCAGACTATAAGGGACACTTTGAGAACTAAGTGCAAATAGAACAGAAACACATGCATTTGATTAGGGGTGAAATACATATGGAAGAGAATGTTAATGGAAATGAAAATAACCTTGGGCCAGACTCCCACACACTGGAGCCCTGCACATTCCACCCCTTCCCTCCCCTCCCACTGCCCCCCCCAGGGGGTGGGAGCAGGCTCATTTTTCTTATCAGCACCAGGGGCTCCTCCCACTAATGGAGCCCTCCCTAGACTCTGTAGAGTAACTGCCTGCCCCTGCCTCATGATTCCCAGGTCCTCATAGGTTGGCTTTCCTGAAAATAAATTTTGGATAGTCTAGTCCTGGAATTTGAAGACTTGGGCATTTCAGATGTCTTACAGGATCCAAAGCATATATGCCTGCTATTTATTTTGATTATTGGAGCACAACTGTGTTTCCCAGGAGGGGACAGGTACTCGATACCTTAGATGATATGAGCATTTTAGGGGAGAGGAGGGGATGGATGTTTACTGAGTTGCCAGAGCATAGGCTGGGAGGTTTCAAAGGCTATCTCAGTGAAAGAAATTGCTTCCATTATCTGTACTTACTGAATAAGGTCAGTAGGAGACCTGCTGGACTGACTGCCAGAGCTAAGATGAAAACCAGGCACTTTGTGCAACTGCAGGGTCCAACTTGGCCTATTTTATTGTCACCTGTCACAGGGCACTTTGTAAGCTAGTAGCAATTTCAAAATTCAGAAAAGAGATCAACAGGAAGTTGGGAACTATATGTTTGGAGAAGAGAGACTCAGTATAGGAGATTGGGTAGGGGGTTCTGCGTCTCAGAAGCAGTTCCTGTGATGTCCCCTGGGATTGACTCTAGGTTATGGAACTAAGCAACCCAAAGTGGCTGGGAGAGGGGCAGTGTGACCCCTGTCTCAGTAGCTCAGAAAGGATCTGATTTATAGGAACTCAGAACTGGGGTCACCTGGTGGAGACCTGGGGCTTGTGGATGCTGGGGTGGGTGGGTCATGTGGTGTGGATGGAGCCATTAACCAAGGCCAAGTAGGGAGGAGCGCCCAGCCTCCAGTTTCCCACCAGCATCTTCCAATCAGGTAGTGGGAAGCAGGAAAATAGCCATCTGTGAATGGACAGAGGAGGGGAATGAATGGACAGGGGAGGGGAAGGAATGGACAGGGGAGGGGAAGGAATGGACAGGGGAGGGGAAGGAATGGACAGGGGAGGGGAAGGCCCTGGTCAGCACTGGGTCCAGGGCCAGTGTTTACAACAGACAGAAGGACTGGAAATTAGAAACTTAGCAACAACTAAGAGCAGAATAAGGGGATAGTGCCTGGAGCAGAGTTGTCCTTGGAGAGTGGAGGGCTTTGCCAGGAGGTGGGTGATAGGGACCTAGTATATCAAAGACCAACCTAGAGGGCCCCAGCCAGCTGGGGACCATGCCACAGGCCACTCAATGAGAGGCAGGGCTGGTCAGGCCACTCCTCAGATCCTCAGGCCCCATATTGCTGCCTTTGACAACTCACAGAGCTGAAAGCTCACGGTGATGGAAGATCTTGTCAAGTCTGACCATTTCCTTTCAGTCCTGATGAAAACATTTCCATGGCGAACCTGGACAGAAGCTGCCTGGGAATAAAGTGAACTGAACCAGAGTGTAAGAAAGTGAATGCCCTCCACACGGAAGGTGAGATGTGTCGAATCATTCTGGTGCTGCAAGTTGCCACCAGCAGGGTGTGAAGGGGTGGTTGGGGCAATGGCTTTTGGGATAGAAGCAGTTTATGACACCAGAATTGGGGAGAGGAGGCAAAGAGCCCCTCTGGTATGTACATGCGTACATGTGTGTTTATGTGTGCATATAACTTTATGTAGACATGTATATGTGCATGTATGTTTGTGTCTATGTATGTGAAAATACACATGCATGTACACAATTATATGTGTATTTTGTGTAAGTATGTATGTTTGTGTGTATGTATGTATGTACATGTGTTTATGTGTGTGTGTGTGTCTCTCTCTCTCTTTGTTATGTGTCTGTGTATGTATCAGAAGAGAAGAGACCAAATCAGAGCATACTGGTGCATACTGTAAGCCATGCCCCAGGTGAGTGAGGTGTCGGTGGAGCCCTGAGCCTGGGGACCCCCACTCCCATCACACCCAGGGTGAGCCTCATGTGTATCCTGCTGCCTTTCTGGGTGTACAAATGACTGGTGGCCAGAAGTTCTCCATAGTCCACACATGCACAGCTGTACGGTTACGGCAGAACTCTCAGTGGCTGGCCTTCAGTGACCTCATATGTACTGTTCTGTTCCTCTGAGCGATGGCACCCAGAGAATGGGCCACCACAGGCCAGAGCAGGTTCTTGTGGGAAGTGCGTGCTGGAAGGCAGTGCAGGTGGGTTCCCAAGGAAGCTTTAGAGATGGAGGGCCTGCCGAGCAGAGGGACAGCGACTATGAGATGAGCTACGTGTGGGGGGACAGTGAGCTGAGGGGCCTTTCTGCACACAGTGATACAATCAGCAGGAAATGGGTCCCTCATCTTTTTGTGTTCCTTACTGTATTTCTTACTTTTCTCATCGCTGTGACCGAATACCTGAGAGGAAGAGATTTAAGGGAGGAGGAAAGGTTCATTTCGGTTTGTGGTTTGGGGGATTTGGCCCATCTTGGCAGGAAAGCAAGATAGTTGGTGGCTTCCTGGCAGATGGTGGTTAGGAAACAGCAAGACAGGAAGTAGGGTCTGGCCATAACCCTCAAGGCCTGCCTTCCATGGAGCCACTTCCTCCAGCTAGGTTCCTCAGGATGGGATAGAGATTCAAGAACCCCTTAAAATAGTGATGCTAGGTGGGGGCCAAATGTTCAAACATGTGAAACACCCTGGGGCATCTCACACGCAAACCATAGTGCTTTTCTTTTTCTGCTTCCGTGAAGTGAAACATGAAGGAGCGTCAGCACACAGCCGACGGCAGAGGGACCGTCTCTGGGTTCCTTACCTGGCTGTAGTGGTTCCTTTCCTTAGTGCTGTGAAGTCTCAGGACCACAGGAGGCCACCATTTCTACCTCCTCATTTAATTCCACTCAAGGCACTAGCAAGATTGAAAACGGGGTATCCCAGAACCAGGTTTGAAAGTCTAGGTTGGCCTGACCTTCTAGGTCATCCAAGTGGGGGGAGAAAACATCCTGTCTCAGGGCCTGGCTTACCCAGGGCCGTGAGCAGCTCCCCACCACAGGGTGGGGATGTTTGGGTCTCTCTCCCCCTGTCTTCCCCTTCCCCCTTCCCTTCTGCTCCCCTTTCCTTCCCTTTCACCTCTTTCTCTTCCTCTCCCCACCCCTCCCATCCCTTTGTCCCTCTTTCTCTATTTGTTTGAATTCCACACTTCATTTAACATTCATCCTCCCTTGAGATGCTAAGCAAAGATAAAGGAACCCTGGGTGGAACTGCCCAGTTTGATTCCTTGTAGTCACTGCTGGGACAAGGCCTGGTACTCCAGGATGGGTATCAACTACTTGTTTCTGAGAAGACCTTGTGACCCTTTTGCATTCTCCACTAAGGTCTAAGATATTGGTCTCGGCCCTGCCCAAACAGAGCTTATTACCTTCCTTCATTGCTGACACTCCTCCGTTCATTGAAAAGTTACCTTAGAGACTGTCTCATGAAATAATTTAGCTCTTCGGGTGGCACATTTTTCTGAGGGGACTGTTCTAAAGACTGATTCATTTAGCATTTACAATGTTTTATCCAATAGGCATTCCTGTTTTCCCTGGGTGAAGATGAAGGAACAGCAGCACAGAGAAGTGGAGTCACTTGCCCAGAGTCACACTGTAAGTGTGATCCTTGACTTAATCACTGCTGTGCATCAGGTATACAAGAGACCTGTGCTTATTGGAAGGGTTTCCATCTATTCCTCAGACTTAGATGTTTTCCAGGAGGAGGGGTACGGTGAAGTGACCTTAGACCCAAGTGGTCATCTGGAAAGTTCCCAAACACCTGGCCAACAAGACACTAAAATACTGTTGGTGAACAGTCTTTGTAACTGACGCATTTGAATGTGTGGGTGTGTGGGTGTGTACACCTCATTTGTGTTCACACTTGGTTCTGGCCATTTCTTCCTGTGGCCTCAGTAACCATGCCAGCTTTTGTGGGTCGCACTGTCTGACTCCATGTGTGTGTTTAGCACTAGATCAAATCTTCATCCAAGTGGGTTCCTGAAAGGCTGCCCCATGGAGCCACCTTCTCCAGTGGTAAAGAGACTTCCTGACCCTTTGAGGACTTCCTGTATGGTATGCGTATTAGTTACTTTTCTGTTGCTGTGATAGAACACCATGGCCAAGGCAACTTATAGGAGAAGGGAGTTCCCAGGGAGAGAGTTCATTACAGTGGGGAGGGGGAGCAGGCACAGGAAGCAGAGACCAGCAGACTGGGAGTGAGGACTTCACTCCCACAGTAAGCAAGTTCACTCCCAAAGCCCACCCCAGTGATGTGCTTCCTCCAGCGAGGCTTCACGTCCTAAACCTGCACAAACAGCACCAACAACTGAGGACAAAGTATTCAAATGCTTGGAACCTATGGAGCCCACACTTACTCAGATCACCACATTCTGCTCCCTGGTCCCCATAGGTTCATGACCATATCATAATGCAAAATGCATTTAGCCCAACCTTGAGTCCCCCACTGTCCTTAACAGTCTCAACCCTTCAAAAGTTTGAAGTCTCTCTGACAGGAAAAGCAGATTTTTAATTATAGCCCCCTGCAAAATCAAAAAGCAAATTATGTACTTCCAACATACAACAGAGCCAAATAAACATTCCCATTCCAAAAGGAAGGAGAGGAATGGAAAACACCAAATCACAGAGCTCCATGTGGGATGTCTGGGACCCCAGGTTTGCTGCCTACAATATATATGTCTTTCTTGGGCTGGTATGCAGCTGCTCTTGGCAGATGTCTCACAGCTCTAACATCTCCAATATCTTGGGGGTTTCCATTGCCAACCAGGCTTCATCTTTACAGCTTCAGAAAATGACCTCTCAAGACTTCCTTTATGCAGGACTCCCCAGATATGGCTTTGGCAGCTGGCTCTCCAAAACCACAGAGGAAGAATTAATGACACCCTCGCTGTTGCAGTAGGTTTCAGTTCAATGATGGGAGAAGATAATTAATTTACCAAGAATAAGGACCCTGTTCCCATCAACTCAAAGACATACTCTCATTACAAAGGAAATGCACCTCAGTCTCTTTCTGGTCAGGGGAGAAGATGAAGCTTGTGCCACAGGGGAGTGTCACATGCTAACTGAGTGTACCAGGAACTTCCTTCCATCTTTATGCTAATGGTCAGACATTAGAGAGTGTGGAAAATACACAGTATTCTGTCTTAGCATATCCTGCTTAATGGACACCGAAGATAAGTCTTGTCGGCCCACTGACAGCATGGTTCAACTTTTATCCCAATGACAGGGCAAACAGAGGTCTTGTTCTCAAGCAGAAGATGTGTGTGTGTGTGTGTGTGTGTGTGTGTGTGTGTGAAGATGCATGTGTATGTGGTTGCATGCATGTTCACATGCATTTGGGGGTCACCATTCAACCTTGACCATTGTTCCTGAGGTACTGTCTACCTTGCTTTTTTTTTTTTCTTTTTTTTGGTCTTTTCGAGACAGGGTCTCCCTGTATCCCCAGCTGCCCTGGAACTCACTCCATAGACCAGGCTGGCCTTGAACTCACAAAGATTTGCCTGCCTCTGCCTCCCGAGTGCTAGGATTAAAGGCGTGCGCCACCACACCTGGCCTACCTTGCTTTTTGAAGTCTCTCATTGACTTGAAGCTTCCGAGTAGATTGAGCTGGCAGGGGGTGAGCCCCAGGGATCTGCCACTTTGGGTTCTTTTGAAAGGGTTCTTGGGCTGGAGAGATGACCTAGCAGTTAAGAGCACCGACTGCTCTTGCAGAGGACCCAGGTTCTATCCCCAGCACCCATGTGGCAGCTGAGAACCATCTTTAACTCCAGTTCCAGGGGAATCTGACACCCTCTTCTGACCTCCGAGGCATTGCACAACACGGGTGCACACACAAACCTACATGCAGATAGTACATTCATAAACATAAGAATAAATAAAATAAAATAAAAAGATTGAAAGGGTTCTTTTGAAACATAGGTTCTAGGAGACCAAACTCAGTGCCCCATGCTTGAAAGCCTAGCATTTTGCAGACCAAACTATCTTACTAAACCCATCAGGAGGATTTCAGTCTTTTTTTTCCATAAAACATGTATTTTTTATAACCCTTCTCCATTGTCACCCCCAACAGCCTCCTCTAGAGTTCACACATTCTGTCATTTATGTTAAATTCAATAAAAAATAAAAATAAGCTAGGCATGGTGGCGCATGCCTTTAATCTCAGCACTGGGGAGGCAGAAGCAGGCAAATTTCTGGGAGTCCAAGGCCAGCTTTGTCTACATAGTAAGTTCCAGGCCAGCTGGGGCTACAGGGAGACCCTATCTCAAAAAGGCCAAAAACAACAAGTAATAATAATAAAATAAGAAAAAATCATCCCCAAATATACATATGCATATATTTCAATGTGTATTTTATTGAATTTTTGTGGATTTCATACAATACATGTTAATCATATTTAGAACCCTTACCCAACTGCAGCCCCCATAGAATTTCATGCATCCTGTCATGTATGTTAAGCCCTATCAAGTTGAGATTTTACACCCAGATGTCTCTTGGTCCATCATCCAGTGGCACCTGTTCAGCCTACGTGCCATCACTCCTGTAAAGATCGATGCTCCCATTTCCAGCAGTGATCAGCTGTCAACAGTTCTGCAGCTAAGGTAGCTCCTCCTGCCCAGTTCTCCAGTTCTATACTGGTTTTTATGGGTCTTGTGTATCTGTCACCATTGCTGTGAGTTCATATGAGCAAGTTTCCAGCCTCCTGGAAAACTGTTTCCTTGTGGTCTTACAATCTTTCCCCCCTCTCTTCTGCAATGGTCCCTGAGCGTGGGTGGGTGAAGTTTAATATAAGAGTCCTATCCAGGGACATGCACCCCACAGTCTCCTAGCCTCTACACTTTTGCCAGTTGTGACCTTCTGTGTTCATTGCCCTCTGTTGCATGAAGCAGCTTCTCTGATGACGGTTGAGAGATGCATTAGTATTCTCTCTTCCCCTATTCCACTGTGTTCTGTAAGGGTTAAATGTAGAGCTCATTGTAGATGTGTTACTTAGGCTTGGGCATCTATATAAAAGTCTTTCATACTTTTCCTTGATATAATTGGTCTGTATCTGTGCCCCACTTGTTCTTCCCAGCATAAGACCATTCCAGATACCAAGCCATGGCAGTCTGGGCTAGCAGCCACTCTGCATGGCAGGCATAGCTTATTGCACACACCATTAGAAGTGAGGTCATATCCCAGTCCTGGGAAATCAAAACAATTGCCAGGTCATCTGTGTGATTAAGCAGGTAATAAGCTGGCCTGCAAGGGCTGGTTGTATAGATGGGCTTTCAAGATCATTTTGTAAGGCCCTTTTTCATGTTCTGTCAGCCATAGATGGATTTTGATAACTAGCATTGATCTGCCATGTTTATAAAGTGAGCTTTGCATGGGGTAAAACTGTGTAATTGCACCTGAAATGGCAAAATAAATTATGCCCTTATCTGTGATATTGACTACCCAGAATTAGCTGGACATATGTGGTGCACTTCCAAGCCAAGCTAGTATATGTCGATTCTTCACTTTCACTAGACTTGGCTCTCTCATGTCCGGTATACGAGATGCTAAGCTAAGTGTTGGTTGGCAAATGATCAACTTTTAAACCTGTTTCTAATTTGTATGCTTCCTTTCTCCAGCCAGAGAACTTTAACATGTAATTTTCTTCTACTGAATGGTTCATCATAGTTTAAATAATCCTTATAGTCCTGGAAAGGAGGTGGCTTTCCTTGATGTTGACTGATTCTTCTCATTTCAATGCCCAGGAAACATGTTACTCCCCAGGGCAATTTCCCACTTACCCAGGGATTTATATTTTCCCAAAGGGAGGAAAGGAAATAACTTGAATTTGTTATAAATTCTGGCATCTCCTAGCCTCATGCTGTGGGAATATGGTTTGTCTTGAGTGTGCTCTGCACACCCACTAACCCATAAGTCAAAATGTCAAAGGGCTTCTCAGTACAAGTTCATGGTCAGAATGGGTAGAATACCTTCAATGGACCAATTCTTGGAGGCAAGTGAGTATGAATAGAGGATTCTGTTACAGTTCGCTTGGCTTACACCACTCTGTTTGCCTTGTAAGCTTCTAAGACATAAAGAAAAAGTGTGAAAGTTTCATGAGATACTGGAGTCACATGTATGAGAACAAGGGTGTCTAGCATTGAGAGGCTGGACAGATGGCTCAATGGGAAAAGAACTTGTCACACAAGTGTGAGGAGCTGAGTTTGAATGCGAGAGCCCATATAAAGTTGGATAGAATAGTGTTGGTTTAGAATCTCAGTGTTCCTACAGCAAGATGGAAAGTGGAGACAGGAGAATCTCTGGAAGCTTGTAGGCCAGTTAGCCTGACATACACAGCAGACAGACAGACAGACAGACAGACAGACAGCTAGCTGTCTTCCCTGCGCACTATAAAATGATATATTTTAGCTCTCATTCTGTGAGCAAAGAGAAGCCACTAAAAGTTATGTTTAGAAAGGATACTAGTTCTGATTGACAAAAGAGTTCAGAAGAGAGCTGAACAAGGAAATTATAAGGTTATTTCAGTTGTCCAAACAAGAAAAGGTCAAGTCCAGAACCTGAAAACTATTCCTCTATAGCTGCTATCTCAAGAGACCAGAGGAAGGATGGTCCTATCAGCTATAATAAATGCAGAGGAATAGAGGAATGTCTGGGAAGATGATGCTGAGTAGCTTTGGACATAATGAGTCTCTGATACCCAGATGTTTTGAGCTGGAACATAAGAGCAGAATGGAACCTGAGCATGTAGCTCTCATTTTCAATAGTACTTGAGCAATCACTACATGAGTTCTGCTATTAACAGTGTGAGGAGAGATGTTCAGTAATAGACAGATCTACTCAGAAACACTGGAAGATAGTCTTCAGACTTTTATTGAACATTGAACCCAGAAAGAAGGCAATACAAGCATCGAAATTTTTAAGGCTAATTGACCACTGGAGAGATTGCAAAAGGAGTTCACAGAATAGTGGGAAAAAGAAGCTTCAAGAAGACAGCCATGCAGGATACCAAGAGAGGAACTAATGTAATTGATGAAGGGCTCCAGAAAGGATGTACCTCCAGGCAAAATAGAAGTGAATCGAGCATATAATGAAGTTATCAAATTGATAAGAACCATATTGAAGACCTTAGGGGAAATGATTTATGAAAATATAGAACATAAAGCAAACATTGAAAGAAGGCAATTATTAACTCCAGGAAAAGCATAAAGTGGTAAAATCTAGAGTATGTTCTCATAATATATACTATTTCTCAGACATAAATAATAGTTTGATAGCATAATAAAACTAGATTTTAATTTAATCTATAATATCAGTACACAAGAAGATGGAGGCTTTTAGAAATGTATGTGTTTGTAGGGATATAATAAGAATTAAAATCTTAGGTTGAGGAAACAGCTCAGTTGGTAAAATGCTTGTCTTGCACATCAGGTGTGGACTGGAGAAATGGCTCAGGAGTTAAGAACACTTACTGCTTTTGCAAAAGACTCAAGTTTGATTCCCAGCACCCACATAGCAGCTAACAGCCATCCCCAACTCAAGTTCTAGGGGATCCAACACCCTCTTCTGACCTTCACAGGCATTGGATGACATGGGTACACTTGTGTATACATGTGTATACATGCAGGCAATATATTCATACACATAAAATAAAAATAATAAAATATTTAAAAAATCAGTTGTGGTGGCATGCACATACAGTCTTAGTGCTGGGGAGGAATATTCATCCCGAGGCTCACTGTTCAGCCAGCCTAGCCTACTTGATGAGCTCCAGGCCAGTGTAAGGTCCTATCTCAAAAAACAATGTAGATAGCACTTGAATCCCAACAATGATATTATCCTCTGGCCTCTACATACATGTGCTTACACGTATATGTGTACACTCATAACATACATATGCACTGCCATATACATGAACACACACACACACATACACACAAAGGGTTAAGCCCTATCTCTGAGTGGTAGTATAAAATGTCAAAATTAAGTAATTAAGAAATTAGTATGTAAACATATTTTTGAGAAACCTGAAATTAGCCACCAGATATAAAATTTGGAAGAGATGGACAAGGTCTCAGATGTTGGAAGGAAGACCTGGAATCTGGACTTTTGCTTCATAAGCCATCTAGTACTCTTCCTTTTATGTTTATGAAAAATTCCATGCACATGTGCTGATAAAAATAAAAATGAAATTGGAAACAGAAGGAGCTATGTTACAGGAAGTCCAAGCCTGATAAGGACTGGGAGCAACAGGCTGACAATCAGCAGGTCCCAACAACCCTGAGAATGTGTAGATGGGATACTGGGCAGAAGCCACGCAGAAGAGGGGAGAGCTGGAGGCGCCTGGCTCCTTTCCAAAGGACACATTGAGGCTAGATAATCAGGTTATTTAATCAAACAAAGAATGCTTCAAGACATATGCTGATTTCCTGTTCTTCCTTCTTCAGTTTGTGTTGAGAGGAGCTTGGTTTATGGAGAGCTATTGGAATGTGTGTGGAATGTGCGTGATCCTCCCCGCCACGCGTATATACACACACACACACACACACACACACACACACACACACACCTGGGAGAGATGTGCCTCACATCCGAAGGAGGAGGACAGACTGACAAATCAACGGCAATGGACACTTGGAAGCAGGATGTACCCATCAAGGAAAGCTATACATTTTTTCAAGATTTATTCTTATTGTTCATTATGTGTATGTGTGCGTCTGTGGCAGGGTACGTGCATGTGAATGAGGTTGCCTACAGAGGCCAGAAGAAGGCCTCGGATCCCCTGGATCTGGAGTTGTAAGCCACTCAACATGAGTGCAGGAAGCTGAACTTAGGTCCTCTGGAAGAGCTGTATGTGCTCTTAACCATGGAGCCATCTCTCCAGCCCCATGCTAACTGTTCTGACAGTGATTCAGGGACATAATCACTTTGCTGCAGGTTCATGCGTCTCCATCTGCACAAGCATGCTTGTGTGCATGCATATCATGGATATTTCCTCTCAGGAACCCAGCAGCACAGCTGCAGCTAGAGGAGCCCAAGTGGTGACAAGATATTAGGAAACGCCAGGTGTGATATGTCCCCTTATCTTATCTTGCAGAAGCCTTGCCTTTCCACAAAGTCTCTGCCCCCACCTCAAGTGGCCTTTTGTAATCCTGAAAAGCAGTGTCAATATGGAAACAGCTGTTCTTGAGATAATGAGATGACATCCTAATGAGCATACTCCAAGCTACAGGGGAAAGGCAAAGCTCCCATGTAAATATTCATTCTAGGCAATGAGGTTCATGCGAGAAAGCCTGTGGTCCTTAGCAAGGCTGGGAGAAAAGACACTGGCCTATAGATTTCAAGTCACTTTTGTTTATTTGGGTTTGTAATCTTCTCAATTCCTGTTGGATAGCAGACATTCTTTTCTTTCTGGGAGATGGATCTGGACAGGTAGCTATAGGTCATCTGGCTCAGAGCTCCTTCTCTCAGAGGATGCTAGCAGAGGTCTCCTAGGGTCCATCTCCCCATCCTGGGAGAACTCAGCACCTACCATCCTGTTGGTAGGCTGCAGGAGAACAGCCCACAGATTGACACGCTCATGCAGAGTGAAGTCTGTGCTTAGAAAGAACTCAGATGCCTACTCATTTCAAGGATGGAAATTAGGTGGTCATGGCTTAAAAGAGCTTTATCAGGAGGGAAACAATAAATTATTTCATAGTAAAATCTTGAGTGACAGCAAGAAGAGAGTCAGCATAGCTAGTGTCTTCTCTTTAACCCTCGGCACTGGCTCTGTGTTACCCTTTTGAAATCTTTGCTAATATGAGCCGTACTTTATTGATGAGAAAACTGATGCTCAGAAAGGTGAAACTTTTGGTGATACTCTCACAACTAGGGCTTGGTACCCAGCTGGGCCTATGTGGCCTTAAAGCTCACTCCGAATTCTCTTTAGGGTTGAGGTTGTTATCGCAGATGGGAAAAATGTACGAAATGTCAAGAAAATTGTTATCACAAAAATTGGAAGTGGAAAAGGTCTAGCAGGTAAAGGGAAGATTCTGGAAGAGGGGCTCTCTCTCAGTACTGGGTGCATTGCTTATCTGGGTGTAGGTCACACAGGGTTCTGTTCTGTAAGTTCATTTTTAGACTGTGCAGATAGTTTTAAGAAATCCTCTGCATCTCACATGTATGCTGGGCTGTGGTTTTGTATGTCTGCTTGTTTGTGGTGTTAGAGATTGAATCCAGAGCCTTGTGCATGGCTGGCAAGTACCTCACTTCCACTATGTTCCATCCTCAGTCCTCAGTCCTCTTTCTATTTCTCAGTTTGACCCCCAAAACCCACATAGTAGAAGGAGAGAACTGACTCCTATGAACTCTCCTCCAGCCACCACTGACTACAGCTGCCTTGTTGCTCACACACTCCCCACTAAATAAATACATATAAAACAGAGAAATGCATAGAATGAGAGAATTCTTTCTTTAGCATCTTGACGTACCCATCTAGGTCAATTAAAAAGCATGCTGGAGCCAGGAGAATGGTTAGAATAATTAGCAGCCAAGTTCTAGAGAGAAATTGTTATACAAAAAAATTGAACATGTGACAGTATTGCCTTGTAAGGAGGAAAACATTGTTAGGCTTAGAAACAGAACCAAGGAGATACAACGTAGAGGAGGTAGAAAGGAAATAGGGTGGCTCAGGGGACCAGGGGAATCCATTGCTGACCTTGGGATAGGCCAACACAACAACTCTATGGTTAATTTTTTCTCTCTCTGAGACAGTCAAATTCACACTGATAGTCCCAAACCCAACCCTGCAGCACTGGCACCACACCTCAGGCAACGGTGGCCAGACAGAGGGACCAGCCATCAAAGGTGGCTTCCTGTCTTGATGTCCACTCTCTATTCACACATCTGATAAACTGAGCTCCCAGGCCTAGACGTCTAGGAAGAGCCTCTCCATTGTTCTCTGCAAACTCTTCCTTCCCAGCACTCTAGTCAGAGTCGGAATGAACAAGACTCACTAGGCTCCCACAATCCACTGCGAACAGCCACCCCTTCCAGGAATCCTGCCAGCACCAACTTGCCTCCATTTGAAGACAAATTATAAATTAATAATAAAAAGGTCCAGACTCTCCTGTCTGCCAAAACACACCGTTCATTGCAAAGTTCCTGAGAAGGATTCAGTGATATATTGCAAAGAAAGGGCCAATCCTCCAGAGCCTTTTTCACATTCTAAGTACAGACTGGCGCGCCCTCAGCATGCACTGCGTCACCTTCCCCGGCAGCACCAGTGTTGTTCTTGGAAAGAGAATACCACAACAACTTCCAGCTGCCCTGCCACCTGCAAGGCTCTGCTCCTGCATCGCCCTCCAGACCTTCACTAATCCAGGTAGAGCAGATTTATCAGCCACAGCAAGCCCAGAACTTAGGCTGCGTCATGGCTGCCCTGGGGGAGCAACTATGCTTGGCAGCGCTTCTCAGAGTTGCAGGAAACAGGGTTCTTGTCAACTTCTGGGTTTTATTTTTATCCTAGAACAAGTAAGTCAAGCAGCTTCATCCCATGTATTCAATTCCTGGGGAATCATCTAAAAATGCTAAGAATCCGAGAACTGGGATCTGGGGACAGGGAAGGTGTCCACAGTATCCAGCAATTTGCATTTCCTTTTCACATGGGAAGCTCAGGATTTTAAGCACTGCTAATTCTCTGTCCCTCCTTCTTTTCTGAATGGTCTCTTTACAAACACATCTAGTTCTCCCTGGGAATGTACATTGAAATGGCTTTGATCTTGCCTGGCAAGTGTTGTATGTTTCTTCAACCCATTCATTCAGATTTCTGCAAGATGCTTGATTTTAAAAAGCCACACCTCTGGTGGCTAATCTGTACATCTGTGTCATCCAGCATTTAGAAACAGCACTGTTCTCTCCCCCACACCACATTAATAAGACAAACCAACACTGTGAATTATGAGTTAGAAACCTCAGTAACGGGGACACAGTCCCAAGGTTTCTCAGGGCAGCAGGCGACAATCCTTGTCTATGGAATATGAAATCTTTTACTTACAAACACATCCATAAGCAGATGTTCCACTGTCATCTCAAAGTCGTCCAGTCTGGCAGCTAAAGTCATGGTCAACGTCCCAATTTGCTGTTGGGCCCCACGGAGCTCAAATCTGCAAACTCTTCAGCTCACAGAGCACCCTCACTGTCAAATTCAGTCACAGCCAGTTGCCACTAATGGGAAGTGGAAATTCTTAAAACAAAACAGAACATTGCAGACGGTCTGGGAGGGCTTCCCTAGGAGAAATTAGAAAGGATTTTAAAATAAAACTCTAGGGGACCAGACAGGGCACAAAGTAAGAAGCTAGCAACTGACTTCTTACAAGTTCACAGTGTGAGGTGCCAGTCAAGTACAGGGAACCTCAACAACAGGTGAACGGGGAGACAGCGAGATGGGGTGAAAACGAGACAGGAAAATGCAGGAAGCCATCTGACTCTGATATTTATAGGGCAGCCCACTTTCTCAGTTCATTTCTGACCTTTCATAAACGGCTATACACACTGGAGTGTATTGTCGAGTGGGGGCAGCGGGTCCCGCAGAACTTGGCTGTGACCAATGGCAGGGCAATTCACACAGACATGCCCTCAATGGCTCTTTGTAAAGAACGCAGCAGATCTTGTTCTTACACCACTACAGAGAAGTGCATAGTCTTGTGGAAAACAAGGAAATGAAAGTTGAAGGGGACTAAAATTTCCCCCAGAATATTATTAGATCTCATACTCTCTTCCACAGCCCCTTCTTTCACACCCCACCTTGCAAGGGTAGATAATCATGGAAATATATTTAATTTCTGTGTCAGCTTCTTGGTGTCTGCCGTGTAGAATATCCTCGAAATCTTGGAAACACATTTCTACTTCTAAAGTTTGACTTTTTAATGTAAACATTTAAAATAACTGTGGTAAAATACACATAACATAAACATTCTCCTGCCAACTTATTGTGCATGTGTATGTGTGGGGGGTGCTGGCCAGCAGTGGACATCCCATTTCTTTCTCTACCACTGTGCTGTTCCCTTGAGACAGTATCTCTCATTGAACCTGGAGATTGCTGCATTTTTTCAGTTAGGAAGGTGATCAGCCCAGTCCAGTGGAGTCCCAAGTCCTAGTCCTATCTCTGTTCCGTCCGCTCGCCCCACTGCGCTGGGGTTACAGGCAAGCACATACTTTGCTTTTTAATACGGTGATAGGGATCTGAACTCAGGTGCTCATTCCTGATTAACAAGCTTCCTTATCCACTGAACCATCCCCCAACTTCTGTTTCAGCTATAGTAGAGTCTATTGGTATGACAAGCATTCACACTGCTCTTCGGTTGTATGTTGGTGCATCACTACAACCGAATCCCCAAAACTTTTAGTTTTCCATATTGAGTCCCCATACCCATTAATCACTAATTCTCATTTGTTCTCAATCCCCCTTCCTTCTAGCCTCCCTTATCACCATTCTACATGCTGCCTCCATGCTTCTGACTACTCCAGGGATGCTCAGTTAAGTGAATCAGACCACATTTGGTTTCTTATGACTGGGCAATTTCCCTTGGCAGAATCTCATCAAATATCGGCCATATTGTACAGCATGTGCCAGAGTTCTTTTCTGCATATGTGTGCTATATGCATGTGTATGTATGTTTGCATGTATATGCATGCAGTCAGAGGCCTGATGTTGATGTTATATGTCTTCTTTGATTGATCAGTCTCCACCTTATTATTGGGGCAGGGTCTCTCTCTGAAGCTGGAGCTCACCATTTTGGTTAACTGGATGGTACTGGAGTTGATTCCCTGCCTCTGCTTCCCATGTGCTGGAATTACATGTTGGCTGTCATGCCTGCCAGGCTGTGACACAGATTCTCAGGATCTGAATTCAAGTCCTCACCCTTCTGCACTGGGTCATTCATCATTTCAGTTCAGAACAGTCTCAAATCATCTATCTTTTTTGTTGTTTTTGTTTGTTTGTTTGTTTTGTTTTGTTTTGTTTTGTTTTGTTTTTTGGTCTTTTCGAGACAGGGTCTCCCTGTAGCCCCAGCTGTTCTGGAACTCACTCTGTAGACCAGGCTGGCTTTGAACTCACAAGGATCCACCTGCCTCTGCCTCCCAAGTGCTAGGATTAAAGGCATGTGCCACCATGCCTGGCTCCAAATCATCTATCTTAAAAAAGACCTCTACTCTGAACATTTTTTCAGACCTGAGGAAATCTCTTTGGGGGAGTTGGTTGTCAGGACTTCAGTAGCCATTTGTGCTCTGACTGTATTAAGTCCAGACATGCCTCGAGTTATCCAAATAAGTTCTAGGATAAGAAATCTAGTCTCTTGATTCTGAAACAGAGAAATTATTTACCATGAACACTAGTGTCAGAGAAGTTAAGTAACCCAAATGAAATCAAGGAGAGAAGTGTAAAACCATTCTGCTCTACAATAATATGACTTTCTCTTCCATCACAGTGTTCAGAAATGTGAATGTCAAAAGTCCTTAACTTGGCTTCCATCACAAATTTTCATTTTCCCAAGGAGACACTGGTGGAAAGATTCAGTAGGTAGAATTTAATCATAAATATCATAAAATAAAGTCATCACCACAAAACAGAAAACACTAATAACCAAACATCACATTATTTTAAAAGTAGATTTAGGGTCTGTCAAACTAGGTTAGCTTGACAGTCTATCATCAATCATACATAAACATTCAGCATGTTGCAGTTCAATTCCATTTTTAAGTATCTTGCAAAGTAAGGAGAATGGATACACAGCAGGTGTCTCCTGTTAGGTGATGGCTCATGAGAAGGCATGAGAGATGATGCTGTGATGGACAGCTTCAATGGCTGAGAATGTATAGAAAACACATCACCCTGACAGGGAACTGGTTCACAGACCTTCCCATCTGCTGATGTGCTGGAATATTTGACACTGATTCAGTAACTACAGCCATATCAGGAACTAAGATTCAAACTTCTTGTCACACAACTGCCATCTTGGCACATGCCTTTAATCCTAGCACTTAGGAGGCAGAGGAGGTGGATCTCTGTGAGTTCAAGGCCAGCCTGGTCTACAGAGTGAGTTCCAAGCCAGTGGGGACTATAGGGAGACTCTGTCTCAAAAAGACAAAAAAAAAAAAAAAAAAAAACCAAACAAACAAAAAACCAAAACAAAACTATAACTACACTTCTTGCCACATGAGGTCTTGCCTCATGGTTGCCAAGTTTTGTTGAGATTATATCCTCATTTCTTACTACATAGTTGCTATGGTTTTTGTTAAAACTATAGTTGCACTGAAGGTTCTCAAGGGCCTGTGTATCTCTCATCAAGCCAGACACTGATATAGGTAACATTGACCATGTTACTAGAAGATTGGGAGTACAGGTGTGTACATCAATACAATATTCTAGTGTGGAACGATCCAGTTTGAATTAGAGGCTAGTTCTCAGCTAGCATCTCTCAGGGAACAATGTGGAATTCATGGGGTTCCTCCGACCCTGCCCCAAGTGAGAGCAACTTGTGGCCCAGGCACATGATGCTAGGTGGTGCAGCAGCACACAGGGGCTGCAGACTGCGGTCTGCAATTGGTTCTGAGAAATGATGTCATTTTGCTTATAAAAGTGACTCGGAGCATACAATAAATTGAATTCTCCATTACCATCATCACAGAATTGCCAGATCCATTATTTTACATGTATACAGGCTAAAGCAGGCCTGGATTTCAAGTGTTGTTGGCTAGTGGGTTAGATGGGGATTTATCAGATCTCTGACCTGAACAGAGACTAATCAGGTCACCAACCTGTGGAGTGGATTGTGAATAGGTGTAGGCTGAAGATTGGCCATTAGCCGTCAACCTGAAATTCCTGTCCAGAGACCAGCAGTCTTTGGGCAGGTGAGTGCACACGGCCAGACGGGAGGCGTTCCACTTCCCAGGCTAAGGGCTTGGACCAGAAGCACCTCTCAGGTTGGGTTACCAACTGACCTCTGCATTGAGGGGTCAGATCCCCAGCAGTGACCGCAGGTGGCCACTGCTTCTCTTCCCTTAGCAGGACTGCACTGTACCTGCAGGTAGAAAGAGAAGGTTCCTACATAAGTATCCCAGACATTTCCTGGGGACATTCAGAATCTTCTTATCCACCTATCTCTACATCTTTATGCTGGGATTGTAAGCATATACCATGATGCCTAGTACTTCTATATGGTTTCTAGAAAGTTCTTGAAGCCCAGAAACTAATCATCCACTTAAAATGATCCACAAAGACCAGGTCCTCCCATGTTATGAGGTCTAGCAATGCGTTTCTATAATAGACAATTGTGATTGAGTTTTAGGCAGTTGGCAATAGAATATGCAAAAAATAGTCTTCTAGAAACATCTTACTGTCTATTCAAGAGCGGCAATTTTTTAATCAACATCATTTATTTGAAGGTCAAATATAAAACATCAGATCAGAGGCCCATATAACAGACAGAACTGGTCTATAAGATAACCTACTGATGCATTTTATGCCTAGATTGGTGAATATAACTCATTTGACCCAATTATTGGGCAATGATTATGACTTTTTCAAAGTCAAATCACTGGCTTTTATTTGGTCTCTCAACTGTGTGGCTCACATCCCTGGTGTATAATGGCAGCAAGTACCTCAACATGGGAACTTTTGATCCATTTTGAGCAGATTTCTGTAATGTTGTAAAACAAGCTTTCCATTTCATTCTTTTGCATGTGGATACCCGGTTTTCCAGTTTGTTTGTTTATTGAAGAAAACATCCTTTCCCCAAACCTGAAGGACATTATGCTGAGTGAAATAAGGCAGACACGGAAGGGCACCATGGGCTCACCTACACACAGAATCTGAGACAGTCAGACTCATAAAAGGACAGGAGAATGGCACTTTCCAGGGTCACACTGCTTAGCTTTAGGTTCCAGGGCCTGGGAAGGGGACAGTCAGGGGGAACAAAGCATTAGTTATGCAGAATGAAGAGTTCTAGAGACCTAAAGCCGAGCAGTGTGACCACAGCTACACACACACACACACACACACACACACACACACACACATGCACACAAAAGAGCTGGGCATGTAATACCAGCACTTAAGATGTAGGGTCAGGAGGATGAAGAGGTCAAGGCCAGCCTTAGTTACAGGGCAAGTTTAAGGTCTGGGGTTACACGACAGACCCTGTTTCAAAAAGAAAAATAAAAAAACCAAAGAAAATAGTAACAATGTGAAGTGAAGGATAGATTAATTAGATTGTGTAAAATTCTTTTATAACAAATATACAAAATATTGAAATTTATGCTTTCCATGTAGGTCATTTTTATTTGCCAATTATCCCTTTGCAAGGACAGTGGTAGGATGGGAAAGCCCTCAAGGACCCATGGAAAGCTAACTGATATTAATTAATGGCCTTAATTTAGGCAGTGAATAGATTCTACAGACATTATGTGTCAGTCAAACAGGACTTTCTGAGAGCAATATAGGCAGCTGCCTATCTGGGTGGAGTTATAAAGGCTAGCCTGTCTGCTCTGGCCATCTCTGGGAGGACAAATGTGTTCCTTTAAAGGGCTGTGTCTATAGGGCTCCAGCAGGCTGGCACTGGCTGGGCATCAGGCTGTGGGGATCTCTTGGTGCCTGTTGTCATTCCTCCCCGTTGGAGTCAGCTGCCTTACACAGCCAACCTTGTCTTCCTCACTCACACTGCATTTTCCATTTTGATGGCCTCTGTGACAAGCATGAAAGGTCTATTTCTCTAAGTGTCCCAGACCCTGCTGCTACCCCATCCCCTATATCCACAGCCCCTACCCTCTCACAAGGATGAATGTCATGACTCTGAGCACTAATTGGCAGTGACATTAGTGTCAGGGACTTGTGGTGTGCCCTGGGCTCTGGTGGAGAGGAATGTACAGTAACTTGTCTGGTCTTCTCTGGGACTCACCACCCATCACGTGCCCTCTGGCTTGGAGTAGAAGAGGCCTGGAGAGATTCCAGGGTTCGTGGCAGAGGGGCACATCTGGAAGGCATGAAGAGCAGTCATTTCAGATCTGCCATGTGGACTTTCTAAGGCATTTTGCTTTCTAGGGTTCAGATGCATATTATGGAAACAGAGACTCTTACCACATTTTCCCAGCTCTTCTACAGACACACCGAATTTCAAGATTTTCATGCCTTCCAGGGTGAACTGAAGGTGAAAATGATTGGTTGAGATAAATCATTCATTGCTCATCTGAAATGAGAAACTGCAGGTACCATCCATAGATGAGTGAAGGGGAAAATCTCTAGATCTTTGCCAAAACAAATAAGCTGTCTGGTGGTAAGAGAACACCTCAGTAGAACCACTGTCCATTTCAAGTACCTTGACCTAGACAAACGTCTCTCTCCACTAGCACATTTCCCATGGAGGCTGACAGTAGTCTAACAAGCATAGTGTGTGTGTGTGTGTGTGTGTGTGTGTGTGTGTGTGTGTGTGCAAGTGCACTCACCTGTGCATGTGTATGTACATGTAGAGGCCAGATGTCCACATTTGTGTCTTCCTTGGTCACTTTCCACTGTAACAAGGCAGGGTCTCTCACTGAGCCTAGAGCTCACCAGTTTGCCAGCTTGTTCCAGTGATCCCTGTCTTGTGACAGTGCTGGGATTACAGATCCTTCTGCCTTATTCTTGGGTTTGTCTGGAAATACCAGGCAAAATTACAAAGGCTGAAAAAATATGTGGGAGTCCCATCACCCCTTTCTACTACAAACACACGTGTGTGTATGCACACAACTACATGCATACCATGCCATATTTCTTTCCATCTTGAGTCTCCCCTTATCTTTTTTCACTAGGCCATTCCAAGGATGCTGCCCTCCTGACAGAAGTGGGGCGAGGGAGAAGGCAGACAGATATCTGAGGAGTAATGGTAGGCAGAGCATTCCCAGACAGCAAGAGGGTTGTGTGTTAGACAGTGGGTGTGGATTGTAGTCTCTGTAGTTTTTTTTTTTAAACCATTTACTGACTTTCTTAGCAATGAGGTTGTTATGTAGATCAAGGGGAAGCCATGCTTTGCTCTAGTTGAAAAATCACAAGGATTTATTAATGCTGCAAAGGATCACTCTACAATGGCACTGTCCCAGTACTAGCTGAGTCCCTGACTAGCAGGCCATGGAGAGTAAAGTTTTGTATTTCTAGTATTCATAGTAATTAATCAATCCATTTCTTTCCCATGACTTCTATTGTAGTTGCATTATATGTAAGTATTTACACATTATAATAAATGCTATTTGGTGTTAGATTATTGTCTTTTTATTCTTATTTACATGACAAAAATTGCATGAATGTTTTAGTTGTATTTGTTATTTTATGTGTATGAGTATTTTGCCTGCACATGTGTCATGAAATGCCCCCACAGAAGCCAGAAGAAGGAGTCAGTTATAGATGATTGTTAGTTGTCATGTGAGTACTGGGAACCAAACCCAGGTCCTCTGGGAGAGTAGCCAGTGCTCCAGCCCCATGTGCCAATATTTTAAGGAGTAGATCATAAACATGCAGTGCTATGCATGATCATTTTTAAGGGTTAGAGATCCAACCCAGGCCTTTGCACATGCTAACACACTAGACAAGTGCTCTATCGCTTAGCTTTAACCTCAGTCCCTATCATTCAAAAATTTTATTTGATGACAGTGTGAGGTACTTAAAAATATTTGCTACTACCCAGGCTGTACCACAGAAACCAGTACAGGAAGATCAAGACAGGACATGGTGCTTACTGGACCTCATTTGGTGACCATGGGTAGGGAAAACCCCAGTGTGGAACACAAGGGCAGAACTGATAGTGGTTTGGGCTTGCCAAGGAGGAGACTTCAAACATGACATGTTTCAGCCTAATAAAAAAAATTATAAGGTTAAGATGCTAAAACCATGACATATGTTGCATGCATATGTGCATATTTTGGAATGATGCATATTGGAAGGAATAACAACAACAACAACAGAAAGACTGCATCAAAGAACTGAATGAAAAGGTGAACTTCTGCTTGAAACAGTAAACTTCTGCATGGAGAATTTTGAGAGTGACTGAGAGAAGGATGAAGAACATTTTTGGCAGAATGCATGAGCTCTGGTGGGGTGGGGGGCAAAGAGAGGGACAGGGGTCTAGATTTGATTTGTAATTTTGTATGAAATGTACAGAGCTTCAATAAAAAATTGGCTTTGAAAAACAATATTTGTGCTGGATGGTGGTGGCACATGCCTTTAATCCTAGTACTTGGGAAGCAGAGGCAAGCGGATCTCTGTGAGTTCAAGGCCAGCCTGGTCTACAGAGTGAGTTCCAGGACAGCTGGGGCTACAAGGAGACCATGTCTCAACCTTCCCCCCACAATAAATTGCTACAGAGGCTAGGGATATGGCACAGTAGATAAGGTGATGCTGCCCAAGCACAAGAGCTTAAGTTTAGACTCCCAGAACTCATCTTAAAGCTGAGCATGACAGCATGTGTTTATAACCTTAGTGCTGAGGCCTGGAAACAGGTGGATACCAGGGGCTTACTAGCCATCCAGTTCAGCAGAAACACCAAGCTCAGGATTTAGAGAGGAATAAGTTCATCTTGACAGAAACTGTTGTCTGTATTTTCTCCTGGGCTGATACAACTTTTCCACCAGGCAGATCGGGGACAAGCGTCCGGCATGCTCAGTGTCAACCCAACTATACTACCACAGCTCTAGCTCTCATTTCCAATCTATCCTCCTACTGCTCCTAAAGATATCCAGGAACTAAGGAAGTCACTGAAATAGAGTCCTTCGCCTTCCTCTCATGTGCCTTACCTCTTTTCTCATCTCACTTCCAAGCCACAGGGGACCTTTACAGGCAGAGAAAAAATGGAGATAAGCTCCCTGCCCTCCTTTTTAGGGGCTGCAGAGAAAGGCTGAAGCCAAATGAAGGGCTGACAGTGGTCGGAAGCAGTGCTTGCTTGCTCCATGTGGGACTATGGATTGAATCCCACATTCACATTCGAGGCAAGCACTAAACCACTGAGCTACATCCCCATGTGTGTGTGTGTGCACATCCATGTGTGTGCAGGAGCACATGTATACGGCTGCCAGAGGACAACCTCGTGTGTCATCCTCAGGAACACCTTCACATCCTTTGATTGGCTTAGAGCTCACCAATTAGGCTAAACTGGCTAAACCCTGAGGATGTCCCTTTCTCCACCTCTTCAGTGCTCAGATTAGAAGCATGTGCCGCCACATCCAACACTGGTTTGCTTTCTGATCAACCCACACTGCTGGCACCCTCTTTAGCATGCCATGAACACTTTCTGTAGCTCCATGTTTCCTACCATAACTAATCCATGAATTTTTAGTCTCAGCAGTTAAGAGAATTAGCCATTCTTGTAGAGGACCCAGGTTCAAATCCCAGCACCCACATAGCAACTAACAACCATTGGTTATATACAGTTCTAGGGGATCAGGTGTCCTCTTCCTATCTCTCTGGACATTGAACAACATGGGTACTCTTATATACATGCAGGCATAAATAAAAATAAAATAAAATATAAATTTAAATTTATAAAATCAAGCATGAGGGGCTGGAGAGATGGCCTAGCAGTTAAGAGCACTGACTGCTCTTGCAGAGGACCTGGGTTTGATTCCCAGCACCCACATGACGGCTAAGAACCATCTTTAACTCCAGTTCCAGGGGAATCCAACACCCTCTTCTGACCTCCACAGCATTGCACGACATGGGTGCACCAACCTACATGCAGACAGTACATTCATACACATAAAAAATAAATAAAATTTAAAAAAATATAAAAAAAGCATGAGACTAAGTGACCCAGCCCCTTCCCATAAGATGAAGACTCTATGTTTGTGAATTATTTTAAAGATAACAAATAAAGTGGATGATACACAATTTAAAGTTAACAAGAGAGTATGGATAAGATGTTAATTTCCTGTCGGGTGTGGTGGTGCACCTCTTTAATCAGAGCCTTCAGCAGGCAGAGGCAGAGGGATATTTGTGAGTTAAAGGCCAGCCTGATCTATATAGCAAGTTCCAGGCCAGATGGAGCTACAGAAAGACAGGTCTCAAAAAAGAAAGAAAGAAAAAAAGTTAATTTCCTTCATATTGCTAACCTATTCCTAGTAGAGGCAACCAGGGTTTCCTGATTTGGGTATATAATAAGATTCAGGCATGAAATGTTACTTTTAAATTTTATGTCCTCATGCACACACATGAATAGTAACATACTTTATAACTGTAAATTGTACTTCTTTTCCTGGAAACATTTACATAATTCACCCCCCCCATTGGTGAATATCTGCTCTAGGACAACATAGCACAGAATTACTTGCATATCCTTGTTTATCACTACACTATTCATAATAGCCAAGAAATAGAACCAGCCACGATGGCCCTCCCAACATATGAATGAAGAAAATGTGGTGCATATACACAATGGGATGCTTTGTGGCCATAAAAGAAAAATGAAATTACAACATTGTAAGAAAATGGCTGAACCTGAAATAGTTCTGTTAAGCAAAATAAACTAGACTCAGAAAGATAAATAGTGCATATTTTCTCTCATGCACAAAATCTACCTTTAAAAACATATATCTCGATATATAAATTGTATATTTATTAAAAATAATTTTAAAAGTAAATGTAATTTGCTTATCCACAAATGTGTCTTTGAGTTGACTCCTCTATGGAACTGTTGACTCCAAAGTCATGGCTATCTCAAAAATGAGATAATTTTCACCTTGGCTCTCCAAAAAGGTTGTGTCCATTTACATACACATAGTATTAAATAGCACTTGACTCCTGATACCCCCAAGCCAGCCACTCATTGTATGGTAACTTTTGAATCCTGGCAATGTAAATGATAAGTATCCTTTCATAAACCAAAATTCTGGTTCTTAAAATAATTTTTTCCTGATACAAATGCAGCAGAGGCTGGTTTCAAGCTGTCAGACTAGCTGGGCTGCACTTTTGAGCCTCTTGTCTCTACTTCCTGAGTGCTGGGATTACAGGAGTATCCCACCACTGTGCTATGGATCAATTCTAGGACTCTGTGCATGCACTGTACCAACTGGGCTTCATCCCATACCACAAATTCTCTTTTCTAAATGAAGATTTCAATGGATCCAGGTGTATCCCATAAATAGGCATAAGTGCAGGGTTAGCCCAAAGATGCAAAGACCATCTAATCTACACAGCAAAGTGCACATTTAAAAGCAGCTCAATAAAGTCTTTATTAATGGTTCCCTTGTGTATTTCTGTATTATTCACCCAAAGAACACCTTATAGGGTAAATGAAAAATTAAAATAAAACTGGGTATGGTGGCACACATCTTTAGTTCCAGCACTTAAGAGGCAGGGGCAGGTAGATCTCTGTGAAATAGAGGCCAGCCAGGTCTACCTATTGAGTTTCAGACTAGCTGGGGCTACAGGGAGACCCTCTGTCTCAAAAGCAAAAAAAAAAATCTAATATCACAGTAAGCAAGCACGAAGTATTAGTCATTTAAATACTCCCTGTTGCTAAAATTCCTTCCCTGGGGGAGAAGTAAATAACATCTTCCCCTGTCCCCCAAAGTCCCAAGGACAAACTAAGGTACAATTCTACCAGTGTTCACCCTGGGTAATCAATCAATTAATGTATTGGGCTTCTCACAGAGATAGCTGATGGGTTATTTACAAGAGTGTGGGTGTTTCCCCTAAAGGCTGCGCTGGACAGGCTGCAGCCAACATGGATGACGACTTCCCACAGCTGTACAGATGGTGCCCCTCCCCTAGTCTTCCCTGGTCTACATACTGTAGCCCTTCCCTGAGGCCAAATGCAGCTAGGACAGAACTATACACAACAGGTTGGGGGAGTGCCTGAATACTCAGGTGAGGATCCCCTGACCTTCCCCATCCCTCCTGTGAGGCAAAGTCAACAGTCAACGAACCCATAGCTGTACACAACACTCTCCTTAAAATTTCCCTTTAGCCCTGAGAAGTCATAACCAACCCATGACAGGACTGAATACTGAATGACTTGGGACCATAACATCTGGTCAGTTATGGACTGTATGAAACCAACAACTGTGGTCAGTTACTCAAGCTTCATGTGCTGAGCTCAACACTAATCTCATAAATGATCTGTGATTTGTCCAACAAAGATCTTCAGATTTTCCACAGTGTTCTAAGACATATAAGTACACCTATGACGCCAAGAGTCTGCAGATTTCCCTATGATTATGTTGAATGAAGACTTAACACTAATAACTTTAATCAGTCAGACAGACCCTGGTGCCTCATTAAATTTGTGACCACAGTTTAGTTTATTTCTGTTGCAAATCTGTGTCTGTTTCCTCTTATTTCCTCCTATTCTCGAGGGCACAGGCTGTATTTGGACACCACCAACCTGCTGGACAACAGTGCTGGAGCGCTTCCTTGCAAGGGACAGTGTGGACACCATTAATTTCCTGGACATGCAAAAAATCATTACAGAACAGCAGCCAAGACACTAAATAATTGATTTAATTAATGTAACAAAATTAAACATATTAAATATTTACTCAGCTTGCTGTTTCCTATTGAATTTGCATTGCAGTTGTAGTGATTTCTGCCTTGTACTGCAAGCACCAGGCTATTAATCCCGTAGGTGGAAATGCTTAGGGTCATGAATTGCTGAAACACTATTCTGCAGAAAGCAAGGCTGTATGAAGACTGTTAATTGTGGTGTTGCTTAATAATAATCCTTCTGCTCACAGTGAGGTCAGGTTATATGCTATAGGGAATGTAGGACTTTCACATCTGTGAATTTGTATTTAGCATTTCTTGGACTTTTATTGGCTGTTCTACTTGCTCTCTACCTCTATTCATCAACTATCATTTATCTGTCCCATCTACTTACTTATCCATTATCAATCAACTATCATTTACATATGGATGAATGACTATCTTTTCTATCTAATCTTTAACTACAATTATTGTGCTACCTATCTAAAATATGAATTTATGTATGTATGTATTTGTATGTGTGAATTGTGTGTCTTCAGTTGTGAATACATGTGTGTGCACATGCGTGTGGAGGCTTATCAGGCATGTATACAATCCTGGAGGGTAACACTGGGTGTCATTCCATAGGCACTGTTTTTGAGATAGTCTCTCACTCACCTAGAACGCGACACATAGGCTAGGCCGGCTGGCCAGCAAGTCCTGGGGATCCACCTGTCTCCTCTCTAGAACTGAGATTACAAGCATGTATCACCACACTTGAATGTTTTCTGGTAGTACTGAGGATTGAACCTAAGGCATCATGCATGAGAGGCAAGTACTTTATCACTGAGATGTAGCCCCAACCCATGCCTGGCTTTTTTAATGTCGGTTCTAGGGATTGGATTCAGATCCTTATGCTTGCAAGGTAAGCATTTTGTCAACTGAGCCACGTTCTCAGCCCCAAAACATGAATTTAATTCTTACCATAGTTCTCTAAAGTAGTTATCATTTTTACTTATTTTTATTTTAAATCAGATTTGAGTTTGCCTGCATGTATGTGTAGCACATGTGTCTTGTGCCTACAGAGGCTAGAAGAAGGCATTAAATCCCCGAAACTGGAGGTACAGGGGGCTGGAAGCTGCTATGTGGGTGTTGGGAACTGAAGACAGGTATTCTATAAGAGCAGCAGGTGCTCTTAACCACTGAGCACCCCTGTATCATTGTCAGCCTCCAGGTGTCATTGTCATCACCCTCATTTTATAGAGGGAGGAGCTCAGGGACAGACCAGTGAAGTCACTTGCTCATAGTCACACAGCCAGTCAAATTGTAGAGCCTAAATAGGAACCCTGGCAGTTCTGCCTCCAAGAATCCACAATAAACCTATCGCAAGGCTCATGTGCGCACAACACTCTAGTTTCCTGAGCCATCACTGACTCCCTGTCACTGAGGGCAGATCATTCTTCCATGAACTGAACAGAGAGTTCTTGTGGGACAACAGCAACGCTGCTTGAAAGAATGTGCAGCAGGGCCATGGGGGAGGGGCACTGGAAAATGTGTGGTATTCATCTTCCAGATAATCTTAATAGCATGTCCATTGTGTAATGGAGAAATTCAAGAAGGGGACAAAAAGAATTTAGAAGTTAATGTCGGAGCACAAATAATCCACAGAATGATGCAATGCTTAAAGATGGAAGGACAGCCACAGCATGAGAGACTGGCTGCATTGGGGGGATAAAGAGCAAGGCCCTGGGGGTCTTTGGTCTCAGTTGGTCAATTGGCTAAAGGCTAGGAATGAGGCTGTTGACCAGAGGAAAGATTTGGGTGCTAAGGTGGAGTCCTCATTCTTATTCTCTCCCTGGTAAAATAGCGGGATTCCTCAGATACCCAGAACAACTCAGCAAATGGGTTCCCCAGAGGCAATAAGGTCCCCTGGAGACCAGAGTTCAAGCTCACAGTGGATGTGCGTGTTGGGAGGATGTGCAGATTTAGGTACACAGGTGTTCCCACTAATGAGGTGTTGATGGGAAAGTAGTTGAAAGAGAACTACAACATGGTGGGGGCAGGGGAGGAAGATATATACTCCCCACAAGCAGACAAGATGCACTCTAAGGTTTGCAATGCAGCAGGTGCTAGGCTTTGGAGTGGAGAAAGGTTCTACTTCTTAATTAAAAGGACTACATGGTTTCCCTGTGGGAAGACTAGGAAACATTCTAGCACAATAAAACTCTACATACAGCAGCTTGGAACACTCTGAAAAAGTCCCAGCATAGATAGAGTTACACTTGTTTTTTTCTTTCTTTCTGTTTTTGTTTTCTTCATTTTCACTCTGAAACTGGGAAATCAGAACACTTCTTTCTCTAAATGAACAGAGCAGTTTCTGTCCTTCATCTTTCTCAGAGCTGTTTTTAAAGCAGCCTAACTAGGCTCCTTAGCATTTCTTTCAAAGTGTTTTTTAGGACATTCTCCGAAAAGCCTCCTTTGTTGCCTGTTACACTATTTCCTAGTTTTATTTCACACGTTAACTCTCCACCATGAAAATTCTGAAAAACCTTGTCTGTTTCTAATTTGTTTTCTGCACCAAAAAGGAAACCCATTATAATCTTTCTACCTGAGCTACTTTGCTAAATAAGAGTTCGTGATAGAGCTGGGGAGATGGCTCAGTGGATAAAGCTCTTGCTGTGCACATATGAGAACCAGTTTGGATCATTGGAGTCCATGTAAAAAGCTGAGCAGGCCTGATAGCCACCTGCAATTTGTCCTGGGGGCAAACTGGCTAGCAGGGCTAGTGGGAACTGGCTGGCTCTGGTTCAGGAAGAGATCCTACCTCAATAAATAAAGTGGAGAGTAAAAGAAGACATGATATCAACATGGGGCTTCCACTCATACATGAACACACTTGTGAACATGCACACTTGCACACATGTGTGCCACACATATGCATGAAAACCATGTACACACACACACAGATACATGCAAAAAAGTGCTCATATTAGGAAACACAAATAAATTCCATTCTGGGCACACACCCAAAAGAGACAAGTCCATGTGGGCAGCAAAAGACACAAACAGGTATTTCTCTCTTTTTTTGTATTTAAGATTCTTCTTTATTATCACATGTTTTACATCATTACTTACAATATGCAGGATATGGAAATAACTTATGTCCAGATTAGTGAGTAAAGAAAATTCATGAAATACAGTGAAATATTCTTGAGACTTAGTTTATTTATTTTTATCTGAGTTGGAAGTTTTTCTTTTCTTTTTTTTTTCTAAAATATGTCATGTTTTCCTTAAGGACGTGTTTGAAGGTTCCTCGTTGGCAAGCCCAAACAGCCATCAATCTTGCCCTTGTGCTCCACACTGGTGTTTTCATAGCAGCACTGCTCACAACAGATCCTAAGTGACACACCCAAATTTCCATCGGAGGATGAACAGATCCACGCGTGTATTTCCTACCACATTGCCATCCGATGGGACGAGCTCCAGCAATGAGAGTGGGCGAGTCACCGTGGAACCCAGCAACATCAGTCCGCCCATGTATTTTTGAGTGACAGAGAGTGTCTAGACATGAAAAGTATGTGTTATGAATTCATAAGAAGTTCAAAAACAGCAAACACTATGCTGAGCGAAGTGAGTACAGGGACTGCTTGGAGACAGGAGCTGGTGACAGGGTGAGTATGCATGCTGTGTTCTGGCACTGCTGCCTCTCGATAGGAGAGGTCACTTTCACTATTCACATTTGCAGACTTGTGTGGGTTTACGCTCTTTCTTGAACAGAGACTATATACTGTAATAAGGAATTAATTGGAGGGGCTGGAGAGATAGCCTAGCAGTTAAGAGCGCCAACTGCTCTTGCAGAGGACCCGGGTTCGATCCCCAGCACCCACATGGCGGCTGAGAACTGTCTTTAACTCCAGTTCCAGGGGAATCCGACGCCCTCTTCTGACCTCTGCGGCATTGCACAACACAGGTGCACAAACCTACATGCAGAAAGTACATTCATACACATACAAAAAAAAAATTAAAAAAAAATAAAAAAAGACTCATAAGGAATTAATTGGAAAACCAGACAAAACACAGAATCCTCCCTGGTCCATAATGAGGAAATCAACTTCTACAATCCTGTATCAAGATGTTTATTTGTATAAATGGCATATATGTGGATTATTCATTACTAAATGTGTGGATTTTACCCATTTTTCCCAGTTTAACCAATGGAATAGCAACTTTCCACACAGTATTACATTGGGTCAGGTATTATATGTCATCTAAAGATGACTTACAGGTGCGGAGGGATCTATACCATTTTTTTTTTTTTGGTCCCTTTTCGAGGAGATCGGGTCTTCCTGTAGCCCCAGGCTGGCTATGAACTATTTCTCCTGCCTTAGCCTCAGCCTCAGCCTCAGTCTCACAGAGATCCCCTGCCTCTGCCTCTCAAGTGCTAGACTTAATGTGGGCTCCTGCCTTTTTTTTTTTTTTTTTTTTTTTTTTGTCTTTTTAAGACAGGGTCTTCCTGTAGCCCCAGCTGTCCTGGAACTCACTCTGTAGACCAGGCTGGCCTCTGCCTCCCGAGTGCTAGGAATAAAGGTGTGCGCCACTATGCCCGGCATGATACCCATTTTACGTAACAGATTTGACCATCTCCAAATTTGTTATCTGAAGAAGAGTCATGGGACCTAGTCCCAACTTGTGTGGAAGAACGGTCAGATTTTTATCAGACTCTTGAAAACTGTTGAAGTCTTCTAGATCTTCCAGATAGAAGAGGATGTAGAAAAAAAACATTAATTTATTTTTATTTTATGTGTTTGAGACTTTTGCCTCAATGTATACAAGTGTACCTATGGATACAAAGCCCAAAAAGACCAAAGAGGGTGTTAGGTCCTGTGGAACTGGAGTTACAGACAATTGTTTGTTGCCATGTGGGTGCTGGGAATGAAACCAAGGTTCTCTGCAAGAGCAGCCAGTACTCTTAACTGCAGAGCCATGGCTTATTCCTACCTCTCCACCATCTGCTGTATCTTCTAACACTTGAGCCTCAAAGGCCTAGCTTCTGGACAGCTGTTGACAGCCAAATCTTTTGCTAGCATTACAAAGCAAAGCACAAAATCAAACTAATCTCACACTAAACTCACTAAGCTTTCTAGTTCCTGGGGCTGGCACCACCATCCGCCAAGACATGCATTCCCAGGATTGGGGTCACTCCTAAGTTTTCTGTTGGTTGACCCTGCCTTTTCTGCTCCTTCTCACACTCATCCCATCTTCTCCACTCCCGGGGTGGTGACTGTAACCTGGGCCCATAGTGTTTTGTCCACTGGGCTACTTACTGATGCCCCTGTGACCATATTTCCCATTCTAATTCTTCTTACATGGGGATCCTTCATTAGGTTGTACAATGCAACCAACAACCCCACCAAATTCATGTCCATCTGTGAAGATGTCTTTATTTGGACAGAGTTTGTGTAGATGTAATGAAGTTCAGATTATTCTGGATTAAGGTGGACCCTAAACATAATATGAATGATGTTCTTATAAGAAGAGACAGCTCTGGCATAGAAAGAGCAGAGCAGGTGAGGTCTGAGTGGGGCTGGAGTGGTCTGTCTAGAGGGTCAGGATGAATGAGGATCGTGGATCGTAATCACAAGCAAGAAGAGGGGCACTGGCTGAGTTCTCTCCTAAGCCTTTGGAGGAAGCCTGACTCCACAATGCCTTGATCTCTTCTAGTTTTAGAATTATGGGGAATCAACATAAGTCAATCATTTTAAGCTATCTAGTTTGTACTACTTGTAAAGGCGGATTTAGGAAACCCATTTAGCTACCATGATAATTTTTATAAGTTCTTTTTAACCATGACCTTCTCTGCTCAGAAGCACTCAATGGCTTGGTCTTCTAGATCAAGTTGATAGCTCCCTTGCTGTGATAGCTTTATGTAAAGTATTCTGGCCCCTAACAAAACAAGTCCTTGGTCCTGCTCCAGTAAAGCCTTTCTATTTCTCCTCATGTTTGCAGTCTGGTGTGGCCTCTCCCTTTGAACTCTTCCTGTTGAATCTATTCTATGTTTCAAGGTAGTCAAATGTCATGGCATTTGAAGCTTCCTTGAATGAGCCATGTATGGGTGTTATGATTTGAATCTTGAAAGTACCCCACAGGCTCAAGTTTTGAATGTTTGGCCTTCAGCTTGTGGTATTATTTCAAAAGCTGTGGGACCTTTAGAAGGTTGGCCTGGCTAGCAGAAGTAGGTCATTAGGGAGGGAACTTGGAAAGTTATACTTTTCCCTGGCCCTAGGATTTTGCCTTCTTTCTAATCTGTGCCTCACAGCTTCCTTGCCATGAGGGTGCAACTTCTGCTACTACCACACTTTCCCCACCATAAGGGACTGAAATTCCTCCGAAACCCAGAGAACTGCATCCTGCCTTAAGTTGCTTCTGACAGGGATTTTATCAAAGTGATAAAAAAGTTACAAAGACAATGATCATCTCCCCTGTAATTGTCTCCCCTGTCAGTATCTCCTCTGTCAGTGTCTACTCTGTAAGAGTCTCCCCTGTAAGTGTCTCCTCTCTCAGTGTCTCCCCTGTCAGCGTCTCCCATGTCAGCGTCTCCTCTGTCAGCGTCTCCCCTGTCAGTGTCTCCCCTGCCAGTGTCTCCCCTGTCAGTGTCTCCCCTGTCAGTGTCCCCCTGTCAGTGTCTCCATATCAGTGTCTCCTCTGTCAGTGTCTCCCCTGTCAGTGTCTCCCCTGGCAGTGTCGCCCCTGTCAGTGTCTCCTCTGGCAGTGTCTCCCCTGTCAGTGTCTCCCCTGTCAGTGTCTCTTCTCTCAGTGTCTCCCCTGTCAGTGTCTCCCTGTCAGTGTCTCCCCAGTCAGTGGCTCCTCTGTCAGTGTCTCCCCTGTGAGTGTCTCCCTGTCAGTGTCTCCTCTATCAGTGTCTCCTCTGTCAGTGTCTCCTCTACCTGTCAGTGTCTCCTCTGTCAGTGTCTCATCTGCCTATCAGTGTCTCCCGTGTCAGTGTCTCCTCTGTCAGTGTCTCCCCAGTCAGTGTCTCCCCTGTCAGTGTCTCCTCTGTCAGTGTCTCCTTGGACAGAGACTCCTCTGTCAGTGTCTCCCCTGTCAGTGTCTGCTTTGTCAGTGTCTCCTCTGTCAGTGTCTCCCCTGTCAGTGTCTCCCCTGTCAGTGTCTCCTCTGTCAGTGTCTCCTCTGTCAGTGTCTCCTCTGTCAGTGTCTCCCCTGTCAGTGTCTCCTCTGTCAGTGTCTCCCCTGTCAGTGTCTCCTCTGTCAGTGTCTCCCCTGTCAGTGTCTCCTCTGTCAGTGTCTCCCCTGTCAGTGTCTCCTCTGTCAGTGTCTCCCCTGTCAGTGTCTCCTCTGTCAGTGTCTCCCCTGTCAGTGTCTCCTCTGTCAGTGTCTCCCCTGTCAGTGTCTCCTCTGTCAGTGTCTCCCCTGTCAGTGTCTCCTCTGTCAGTGTCTCCCCTGTCAGTGTCTCCTCTGTCAGTGTCTCCCCTGTCAGTGTCTCCTCTGTCAGTGTCTCCCCTGTCAGTGTCTCCCCTGTCAGTGTCTCCTCTGTCAGTGTCTCCCCTGTCAGTGTCTCCCCTGTCAGTGTCTCCTCTGTCAGTGTCTCCCCTGTCAGTGTCTCCCCTGTCAGTGTCTCCTCTGTCAGTGTCTCCCCTGTCAGTGTCTCCCCTGTCAGTGTCTCCTCTGTCAGTGTCTCCCCTGTCAGTGTCTCCCCTGTCAGTGTCTCCTCTGTCAGTGTCTCCCCTGTCAGTGTCTCCCCTGTCAGTGTCTCCTCTGTCAGTGTCTCCTCTGTCAGTGTCTCCCCTGTCAGTGTCTCCTCTGTCTGTGTCTCCCCTGTCAGTGTCTCCTCAGTCAGTGTCTCTTCAGTCAGGGTCTCCCCTGTCAGTGTCTCCTCAGTCAGTATCTCCCCTGTCACTGTCTCCCCTGTCAGTGTCTCCTCTGTCAGTGTCTCCTCAGTCAGTATCTCCCCTGTCACTGTCTCCCCTGTCACTGTATCCCCTGTCAGTGTCTGCCCTGTCAGTGTCTCCTCACTCAGTGTCTCCTCTGTCAGTGTCTCCCCTGTCAGTGGCTCCTCTGTCAGTGTCTCCTCAGTCAGTGTCTCTTCTGTCAGTGTCTCCCCTGTCAGCGTCTCCGCTATAAGGGTCTCCTCAGTGAGTGTATCCCCTGTCAGTGTCTCCTCTGTCAGTGTCTCCCCTGTCAGTGTCTCCTCAGTCAGTGTCTCCCCTGTCAGTGTCTCCCCTGTCAGTGTCTCCCCTGTCAGTGTCTCCTCTGTCAGTGTCTCCCCTGTCAGTGTCTCCTCTGTCAGTGTCTCCTCTGTCAGTGTCTCTCCCCTGTCAGTGTCTCCTGTGTCATTTTCTCCTCAGTCAGTGTCTCTCCTGTCAGTGTCTCCCCTGTCAGTGTCTCCTCTGCCTGTCAGTGTCTCCCCTGTCAGTGTCTCCTCTGTCAGTTTCTCCTCTGCCTGTCAGTGTCTCCCCTGTCAGTGTCTCCCCTGTCAATGTCTCTCCTGTCAGTGTCTCCTCTGCCTGTCAGTGTCTCCTCTGTCAGTGTCCCCTTGTCAGTGTCTCCCCTGTCAGTGTCTCCACTGCCTGTCAGTGTCCCCCCTGTCAGTGTCTCCTCTGTCAGTATCTCCTCTGTCAGTGTGTCCTCCCCAACTTCTTTGTAAGCACTTGTCCATATTTAATGGTAATTCATATACTTTATAAATTTTCATTATGAAATATTTAAGGCTTAGCTGTTTTAGTGACTGGTTCACTGAAACCAGCTTTTAAGATTACTAAACAAATACAAGAGTTTGGATAGAAGTTAAATAATCAACTTAAATTTATTTCATCATATTCACAAATTATTTATTTTCTTCTCTATTTGTTTGTCTATGTGTGGATAAGTACACATACGTAAGGATGCCTATGGAAACCAGAAAATGGCATTGGATACCCTGAAACTGGAATTATAGGTGGTTATTAACTACCCAACCTGGGTGCTGGGTACTGAATCAGTTCTGTGGAAGAGAAGCAAGTGCTCTCAACTGCTGAGCCATGTTCCCAGCCTTGTATTCACAAACTCTTATTTTTCTTAATACTGTTAAATAATTTATTATAGTAAGTTGTTTTGTTTGTTTTGCTTTTGTGGTGCTAGAGATTTAACCCAGGGCTTTGGGTATGGTTAGGTAAGTGTGCTCCTACATAGCTATACTCCCAAAATATTTTAATATTTTGTAAATATTAAAATATTTCAATTATTTGCTAGAAATATATAGAACAATGTAATCACTACTGCTCTGAAATGACTACAATGATCAGGATTGTGACACTTGCACTATAAAACTTTGAGGTGAGAATTTGTTAATGAGATACAAGGAGCCAGTATTTGCTCTTCTGTCTTATGCAGCAGGAATGCTTCATAATGTATGACGACATGGGGCAGCATGCAAACCTGTTTTATGACGTTACAAGAGTCATTGCCACATTAGCTGAGCTCCGAAGGTCTGATTTGGATGGGGGTGTGTCTATATATGTGTGCACTTGTGTGCAGGAGATATACTCAACTCTGCCAGCACATGTGAAAGCTAGAGGTCAACTTCAGTTATCTTTATTTCTCTTTATATTGTGGAAGAGTCTCTCACTGAACCTGGGCTTGCTGTTTCAGCTGGACTGATGGGCCAGAGAAACCCTGGGATGTGCCTATCTCTACCCCAACTCTAGTTGGGTTACAGGCAAATGCTGCCATGCCTGTTTTTTAATGTAGATCCTGGGGACTCAAGTTCTCTGTTTTCATATTTGTGCAGCAAGCACTTTGCCCACTAAGCCATCTCTCTGGCCCATAAATTTATTCTAATAGTTGTTAACACAAAGGTAGAGTTCATTTTTACTATATTTACTACATATTTTACTATATTTTCTCTGATGTCTTAAACATAGAGCCAGCATGCCTGTTTCCTGGCTTTGTAGATAGCAACATTTCTGTTCACACAAAGCGAAGATCAAGCCCTTGACCCTTCACTGTGGTATTTACAGCTATAATGCTGTGATGGATGGGGATTAAATATTCTGCTGGGCTTTGCCCCTGAGCAGCCTAAAGAGTGATTTTGCCAGGGCAATTCTGCGGCCACTCTAATGTAGGAAGTGCACACTGACCCACCCACAGGAACATAATATTCCCAGCAAGTGGTGAGTGTTAACAGGAAGTAGGCTCATCCGGGTTTGTCCCTAGAGCTGATCTAGAGAAAAGAAAAGCCTAAAGATTTATAAACTATGAAGTTATATCCAGGCACCATGGCACCCATGCTGTCAGGGGGAGCTTCTGTCCCCAATCCTGCTCTGAGAAGATGGTGGGATGATTCTTTGAGACATAGTAACAGCTGCTTTGAAACTGATTTTGATGGCTTCCGTGTCCAAACTGCTGCAGTTCTGTGAAACAGACTCATTAAGAACTCTCTCTCTCCCTCTCTCTCTCTTCATCCCTCTCTCCCTCTTTCTCTTCCTCCCTCTCTCCCTCTCTCCCTCCTTCCCTCATTCCCTTCCTTCCTTTCTTATTTGTGTGTATATGTGCTTGTGTGTATGTGTGAATGTTCATGTCTCTACATGTGTGTGTACAATGCATTTGGAGGACAAAAGTCGACCTCAGACATCACTCTTCAGACATCATCCAGCTTGTGTTTCATTTGATAGGACTCCTCACTGCACTGACTTGGCTAAGCTGGCTGGCCAGTGACCCCCAGTGATCTGTGTGTGTTTCTGATTCCCAGTGCTGGGCATTATACCCATTTTTTAATGTGGGTTCTGGGGATCAAATTCAGAGTTCCATGCTTCTGCAGCACTCTACTGACTTAAGCATCTTTCTAGTCCTTAAGTTGCTTTTGTAAGAAATTTTAAGTCATAGAAGCACCAAAATAACTAATACAGTCTGTCTACTCGTGCACAATCCATTCACAGCTCTCCTCTGATCCTAGTCAGTACTCCATAGGATCAGCTCTTTGGAGATTGCTGGAGTTCTGGATAATTAAGATATAAGGCCCCAGTCACGTACACTGCAAAATGCACTAGGAAATGGCCTTGGGCTTAACATCTCATCTCCCCAGATCAAACTGGCAGATGGCCTTGGATTGTTGGCTTGTACTTTCTAAAGTCCAGGCCAGAGGTAACTAATCTGTGGTTGCTTTTGAAAATGACTAGGAGGAAACCGAAGGTCTTAAGGCTGAACTTACAGCATTTCCGTGGTCTGGGCTTAAACACGACCCTCTGAATGGTTCTGGAACATCTCCTTTTGGACAACTGTTGGCTATATTTATAGAGCACTGGCCTTTTAAGGGGTTCGGAAAACCTCAAAGACCATTCACACAATGTGTGTTAACAAATACATATGCACGACTCTAGGGAGAAGGACGACTGATTCATCAGCTTACTAGCAAGGTTCATGATTCCCAAACAGATATCATCAACAGCCATAAAAAACAAACAACAGAAAGAAAACAAGAAAAGAGGCAGAAAAGAAGGAAGGAATAGAGTCCAACTCTACCATGCTAATTTAGTCCTTCAGACTGGAACATGGTCAATTTTCAATCATCTGTCATTTGAGAAGCTAAAGTTGATGAGGGATTGAGATAAATTGATCTTTTATCCATTCTATCTCTAATGATCACCAGCTGATTATCACTTGATGGGGAAGGGAAGATAACTTAGTCTTGAAAATTTCTTTCCCTGCTATGTTCTGAACATCCAATGAAGAGCTTCTTATCTGGTCCTGAATAATCCAGAAAGCCACAAGCTGTAGTGTGGGAAGTTCTGCTTTAGAGCTGAAAAGTTCCTTCTATCTTAGAAGTCTTTCTTCTTGAGGAATTTCCAAGTTTAACTGTGGGAGGATGTGATTTTCAGGAGTTTTCATGCCAAGAAGTGGCAAGGTAATAACAAGGAAGGGGAAGAAGCTCCAGGGTTACCCAGAGTAGGGCTAGCCTGGGGCAGAGTATGTATGAATGTGTGTGTGTGTGTGTGTGTGTGTGTGTGTGTATCTGTGTCTGCGTCTAATGTGTATGCTTACACGTTTATACATGGAAGCCAGAAGTCAACACTGGTTGTCTTCTTCAATTATTCTTTACCTTTTTTTCTTCTTTCTTTTTTCTTTCTTTCTTTTTTTTTGTGACAGTATGAATCACTGAACCTGTATCTAGCATTATTCAGCTGAGATGGCCATCCAATAAGCCTCAGGGATCCTTCTGTCTATGCTTCCCAGTGTTGGGATTACAGGTATGCACTTGGCCAGACATTTATTTATTTATATATATGTATATTTATTTATATATGTGTATATATACATATATATTTATATATATGTAATATATATAAAATTTAGTTATATATACAATTATATATATATATTTTTATATAAAATAAAAATTAGTTTATATATATAAACTAATTAATTTAATGAGTTTTAGTTTAATTCATACAATACATCTTAATCATATTTAGACACCCTCCCTTATCTGCATCCCCCCATAGCCTGCCCACCAGATGTCATGGATTCTGTCATGTATGTTAAGGCCTATTTGAGTCAAGTTTGTGTACCCAAATGCCCCTTGGTGTGATTTCACCCACTGGAACCTGTTCAGCCTGTCTAGTATCACTTCCTTAAAGAAGACCGACTCTCCTTCACCCAGCAGTGACCAGTGCCAACAGTTCCTTGGGTTTTATTAGGGCCCCTGTATTAACTCTCACCCATCCAGGACTCAGGGACTATTTCAGAGGAAGGGTTGGAAAGATTGTAAGAGCCAAGGGTGATGCATGACCACAGGAAACAGAGTCATCCAGGCTTCTAAATTTGCCCACATGAACTTACAGCAATAGTGACAGCATGTATAAGACCTATACAAACTCAATTTGACTTTTTTTTATTGTTAACATGGATGCTGGGATTGAACTCACTTCCTCATGCTTGAACAACAAGCACCTATGAACTAAGCCATTTGCCTTGACTTACTGATGAGCCATCTGTCTATACTCCTGGGCAGAGTTTTGAAGTGAGACCTCAGTTTCCTTTCCTATCCAATGGGGACAACAGAATCCACCTGAAAGAGCTGTTCTGAGTATTTAATAAAAATATGTCTAAGGCATTTACTACTTAGCTTAGAGTCTAGTCACTCAACATGTAACAGATATTATTTTTGTCTTGTTACCTATAAGATCGCAAGCTAAGGTAGTAGTTTTTGCTGATGCTCTTTTCAAAGTAAAGGAGTTCAAAGATGGTAAATGGAACAATTAAACCAATTAAAATGACAGGGTGTCGTGAGAACTGGGGGGTGGGGGGTGAGAGGCCCCTTGGCAGTGTGAGGGAAAAGCAGAATCGATGGGCAGAGTTTCCCTCAGATGGTGTTTTCCAAACTGGAGGAGACCAGGATGTCCACCAGGGAGCTGGCAAGTGGTCAGGAACTTTAGGGACTAAAGGTGGGACTTTCTAAAATTGGGACTCTCCCACGAGCATGCTTTATGGGTGCTTTTCAGGTTCAGGGAGAGCTGAGTCAAACTGTTCAGCTTCTCACAGATCAGAGTGGTTTGAAGGAAATATTTTTTCTTCCTTTTTAGTTTCCTTTAGGACTTTTAGCCCTTCTCTTTTTTCAAAGTTTGGTCTTAACTGTGAAAATATTTGATTAAAATGGGGGAAATTTTTGTATTTATCCATGGGCTTTCATTTCATTGTGGCCCCACCCAGCAGACTTGGCATATCTTTATCTAGAAAAATCTTATGTTAACAAGTATTTACTTACGGGAGCAACAGAGTGAAGGTTTGGGGTGCAGGCACCGGCTCCTCACTCAGCAACTTCATGATGGCAGGGACATTACAGTTTCTTTAGGGCTCAAGTTTTTCATGTATAAAATGGGACTAATGATATCTGTCTCATAGAATTGTTAAGAGTAAATAGATTCATATGCATAAAGCATTTAAACTAGAGCCTGACACAACCTCAAATCCTTTCAAACAATGATCGTTGCCACTCAGTGAACCATTGCCTGGTGACAGGTGCCACTTAACTCAGTTCCCACAAGGATGATGAGATGAGTTCTGTGCATAGCACCCCCACCTGTAGATGGTGAGACTGAGGGTTAGAGAAATGAAGTGGTGCTCTGGTTACTGTGAGGGCTACCAGATGATAAAAGAGTAGCAAATCATATAAGAAGTTACAAATTAGTATTGTGGTCTAACGTCAACTATAGTCTGGTGTCCCTTCAAGAAGGGGAAATTGTCTAAGGAAAGCAGTTAGGTGATATCATCATTGTGTGGCCATGATAATGTATACTTAAACAATCCTAGAGGATGAACCTACTGCATATTGAGGGAGCATGGCCTTATGTATGAGTCTATGGCTCTTGGCTAAAAATATATATAGAATATTGTTATACTGAATACCACAGGCAATTGTGGTATCTGTATACCTAAACATATCTAGGGCTAGGAGGTAGCTTACTTAGTAAAGTGTTTGGCACGCATGATGAATCCTTGGGTTTGATCCCCAGCACATAAACCAGGTGGTTGCCTACTTTTTTTTTTCTTTTTTAATGAGATTTTTAAAATTTTTAATTATTTTTGTATGTGTATGAATGTACTGTCTGCATGTAAGCTTGTGCACCCGTGTCGTGCAATGCCTCGGAGGTCAGAAGAGGGTGTCGGATTCCCCTGGAACTGGAGTTAAGACGGTTCTTAGCCGCCATGTGGGTGCTGGGGATCTAACCCAGGTCCTCTGTAAGACCGGTCGGTGCTCTTAACCACTAGGCCATCTCTCCAGCCCTGGTTGCCTACTTTTAATCCCAGCACTTGGGAAGTAGAAGTAGAAGATCAGGAGTTCAAGATTATCCTTGATTACATAGCAATTTAGAGGCCAGCCTGGGATACATGAGACTTTCAAAAATAAAACAAAAACAAACAAACAAAAACACCATAGCTAAAAATAGAAAAAGAACAGAAGTGTCAGGCTGCTTACTGAGGGTAAAGTGGTGTGGGAGGGAGGTGGCACTATAGTGTGTTGTGTCAGGCAGTGGCATAGACTTTAGTAGGGAGACTCGGTGGCTTGAGCAGAATGCATCTCTGCACTACTGTACTCTGAGCAGGACAGGGGGCAGGGGAATATCAGATGCCAGGTCAGTGCTGAGAGAAGTACTTAACTCCACAACACACTAGGCCAATAGTGTCCCCACTCCGCACTCTGCCTGGAACCTCAGAATGTGAGCTCCTTTGGAAACAGTGTCATGGTGGATAAAATTAAATTGTACAGAATTGGGTAATTCCTTAATGCATCTGGTCGATGTCCTTCTACAAAGAAAGTTAGAGACAGAGCCGTAGAGGGGAAAACACGTGTGCCGCTGGAGATAGAGATTAGAGCGACAGACTATCCCAGAATACCACAGAGTAGGTCATGTACAAGGAAGTTTAGTTGGGCCATGGTTCCGGAGGCTGGAACTCTAAGCACCTGACTTCCTCATCTGGTGAGGTCTGGTGAAGGTCTCATGCTGCATCCCGACATGGCAGAGGCCATAGTGTGGCGTGACAGAGCAGCCATGCTAGTAGTGTCTCTATCCTTATAAAAACTACTTATGCCAGAATAGGGGCTCCGGCCTTATGACCTCATCTGATTACCCTCCAAAGTCACATATTCACATATGAATTGGAGGGTTAAATTTTCAACACATGAATTTGGGGGATGCATTCAAACCCTACCAGACAAGGAGTGCCAGTGGTGTCTGGCCACCACCAGAACTGACTGAGAGGATTGGAGTAAAGGCCTGAAGTTGCCAACAATGCCAACGCCTTGAATTTGGACTTCCGATCAACAAAACAATGAGAGAATGAATTTCTGTTATTTTGAGTCACCTGCTTTTTGTTGTAGCCATAGGAAATGAATACAACCCCCTTAGAAATCAGTGGTGGCTAATACTGATCTGCCAACTTGACAGGATCTAGAATCACCCATGAAACAAATGTCTAGGCATGTCTATGAGGGTGTTCTAGATAACTGAGGTGAGAAGACCCATCCTAAATGTTGGTGGCAACATTCCATGGACTGAAGTCCTGGCCTGAACGGAAAGTAGAAGCAGCGAGCTGAGCGCCTGCATGCATCTCCTTTGCTTCCTGTGTATGGATACCATACGTGACCAGCTGCCCCACACCTCTGCCACTGTGCCCTTCCCACCCTAACAGAATGTACCTTCAAATTGTGAGCCAAAGTACACCTCTCCTTCCTTAAATTGCTTGTGTGACATATTTTGTCACTATAATAAAAAAAGTAACTAAAAGCACATCTTCCTAGGATCCCCTAAACTTTGTGGGTTAAAGTTTTGAAGGGTTCCTGCACTGAATGGGGGGCCAGGACCACATCGCATGAATGCTCTCTTGTGGTTCGTTCTTGATGTTTCCTCTTTCAGGCTAGTAACAGCTATGAGGAAATGAGGTCAGAGAAATGTGTATATCTATACAGCAGCATGTTAAGGAAAGCCAAAGCTACTGATCCATGATGGCAGAGCATGGCTGATTAACTGTGCCAAAAGGAGGTCATGTTCCAGTGAGCAATTACTTCTGCTCGAGTCAGCACATTTCAAACGTGAGCTAAAGGGGCAGAGATGTGCCAGAAGTGCCCTGTACGACCACGAAGTCGCACCAATCATGTTTTTGTTATCAGCAAAGCCCAGCCCTGCAAATTCTCCCAACCAGAAGTTAGAATGATCTTACTTTTCCTTCCCCTATTTCCTTAGAATGTGGCCTCAGATTTACCTTTCCCCAATCCTTTGCCTCACTCAACTCGGGCAACTCCTTTATTCTACTTTCCTTGAGTGCTTGCTTTTAGTTATATACTGCCATTGTTAGGACATCGGCCTACCTCCCTCAAAGAGCCCTGTTACCTCTCAGCCTTCCCCAAGTTTCTGTCTTCAGCATAGTCCACTATAACTCACTCTGGTGCTGTTGATCCATTGCTATGGCCTTGCTATCTCCTCTGTTTCCGGCAGCCCAGGAGAACTCATCAGTCTAACCTCAGCTAGCCTGAAGTCTGGATTTGGGAAAAGAGACACCACTCTTCTGTCCATCATAATTCTGTCCTAAGAATGGACATGGTCTCTTAGTTTCCTAAACTATCAAGCTGAAATAAGTAGCAAGGCCTTATTGAAAATTCTCCCTTAATGCAAGAGAAAGAGCGGAGATCCACCCAGGAGTCTGCTACAGATCCTCCATTACACTAGTTCCTGCAGCACTCTATACTGAGAGGACAGGCTCCCCATACCTCTGCAGCTTCGGGTCTGTCAACACTTCATTTCAGGGGAAGATGCTGCCCAGTGGCTGAGACAGAGCTCCCCAAACCCTGGTTCAAATCCACTTTGTTATGGCTTCAGTGTCTTTTCCAAGAAGAGACAAGGTGAGGACCCTGATTATTCCAAATCAAACTCCACTATGTTTTCTCTTATTTATTGTGCCAAGGTTAATGTAGATACATAAAATCAAACACATTTGGAGCTAGCAAGATGGTTCAGCTGTTAAGGATGCCTGATACAAAGTCTGAGGACCTGACTTCAATCCCTGGACCTCATGGTAGCCTGAATGAGAAATATTCCCCATGGGTTCATTTCAACACTTTTCTCCAGTTGTAGTTCAGTTTGGAGAGATCATGGAATATTTGGAAATGCAGCCTTGCTGGAGGAAGTGTGCCCCTGCCAACAGGCCCCAAGAGTTCATAGCCTCACCCCATCTACAGTTCACTTCCAGTGCTCTGAGTGTGGCTAGAGAGGTGATCTCTCAGTTTCCCAATCCAGCCTCCTGCCGCTGGGCCTCAGGCACCACTATAGACTCCCCTCTGGAACTGTAAACCAAGTCAACTCTGTCTTCAATAAGCTGTTTTTGGTCAGGGTATTTTATCATAGCAACAGAAAAGAAACTGACACAGACCTGATGGCAGAAGGAAGGAATTGACTTCCACATGTTGCCTTCTGACTTCTGTGTACACGTGCATGTGTGCACTTGAACATAAAATTCAAAAATGTAAAGAAAGTATGTATATCTCGCATGAAAGTAAAATTGAATCTAAGGAAACAAAGGGACTGATGGAAAGCGACAGGATCAGAAGGGGAGAGGGAGGAGGAGGAGGCTGGGAGGACATGGTCGGTCGGCTGTGTCACACATTGTATGGAAGTGCCCTGTGTGACACAGTTCCGTGTACAGGTACATGCAACGAAAACCCTTTTTAAAGTAAAGTAAAAGAAAACTCCACCTTCAACACAAACACATTTGTGGTTTCTGAGGTACCAACTTATTAACACATCAGTGTTCTGTCTCCTTCCTAAAAAGAACCAAGAAACAGGGTCACCAGCTGGCCAGTTGAAGGTGCATCGAGGCATTCCTTCTAAGGGTCCTCAGTTTCAGAGTAAGGGCCTTATCCCTTTCTCTTGGCTTCCTGAGTCCCTCTGTCCTAGGATGTTCTATTTACATAGGTGTGGACACATGTACACGCACAGAGTATGCACACACACATGCTCATACTGAACACCTGAAACAGTGGGCTGCACTCACAGCACAGGTGCTGAGTGACTATCAGAGCCGGGACTCAAAGAACTCAGGGAACAGCAGATGCTACCTGGTAGTATGGATTGAATATGGACGGTCTCCGACAGGCTCTTCTGTTCAAGGCTTAGGTCTCAGCTGGTGGTACCTTTCTGGAAAGTACTGAGAATTTTAGGGAGTGTGGTGTAGCTTGGGGAGACAGGTCACTGGGGGAATATCTTCAAACGAAGTTGCCTCTATCCTATCTTTTATCTCTCTTCTCTCCTATCTATCTATCTATCTATCTATCTATCTATCTATCTATCTGTCTATCATCTATCTCTTTCTCTCTGTCTGTGCTCCCCTTTTTCCTTAGCTGAGAATGAGCATCTCTGTCTCAGTACATACTCCCTGACACGATGCTCCTATTCAACATGGCTCAAGAGAACACAGGCTGAAACCACTCTCCCAGTTATCTTCCCCAGATCTCAAGCACATTTGTGTGGTTATATTAGGTATTACTAAGTCTAGCCGGCTATGCTTTGTCAGTAAGTTTGACACCTTAGTCAATAGATGGACATGTTCTATATTTCTTATGATCATCAAAAATGAAAGTTGCAGTCATACTCAGGGGATGAGGCCTCAGAGAGTCTTGTAATGAAAACACTTTATTTCTTGGTCCCTAGAAGTTATAGGATGCAATATTGTCAAGATAATTTCCTACTCTCAATTTGCCTCTCAATTGTGTCAACATAAACAGAGAACAGATAGCTACCTGACTTTTCAAATTCCAGTGAACACACATTCTTAATTGAGAGCAATAAACCAGAAGTTTATAGTCCCCATTCCTCAGCACAATCTGAATGCAGTATCTCCACACAGTTTCTTCCCCTAGAGCTAGATTTATGAAAACATATCATGTTGACAAATACGAAGAAATAATAAGCACTGTGCTCTATGGCTACTTTGCATAATTGCAACAACTCAAGAGTTTTTATTTTTTATTTTTATTTTTTTAACATATTTATTGAAGTTATGTGCATTTCATACATCATTTCTCAGTCCAGTCTAGAATCATCTTCACTTCCATGCCCCCTACCCCACCTGAGTTCATGCACCCTGCCATCCTTGCCCTGTATCTTTTTCTGATTCTTTTCAAAGTTTTCCAGAGCAGAGGATTATTATTCTTGGGGGAACGTTACTGTTTCAGTCTTTTCCCTGTCCCTGTTCCTCTGCTGTTGTTCCCTCCAATCTGCTTACCCTTAACTATAGTATATATATATATATATATATACATATGTCACGCCTATACTAAAATTATATCATCTGTACACAAACTGTCATTTTTCCATATCATATTTCAGGATTCACATTTTTCCTTTTAAATTAATATTACTCTAAAATAATTCAAGAGTTTTTAAAGAAAGAAGACAAGAATCCAGGAAGAAAAGTGTCAGTGTATGGGGGCTGGGTAATGGCTCATGGGTGAAGTCACTTACTGCTAAGCTTAATGAGCTGAGGTCAGTCCCCAGGACCTACATGGTAGAAAGAGAGAAATGACTCCTAAAAATAAGTCTCTGTTCTATACATGTCTGTGCACACATGTGCATGCATACATGCACGCACACATATACAAATATTAAATAAAATTAATGAATACTAAAATGCGGCTATTGAAGTCAAATGCTATCTTTTCCACGGACTGTGTGTGTTTAAACACCTGAATCTCATATGGGATGCCAAATTTAGTTTGCTTGTCTGTCCTAGTAGATATGATTTCAATCAATCAATCAATCAACCAATCTCACCCAGAAATAAAAGGCTGTTTTGGGTCAGGGACATAATAGCTATTTGCAGGTGAATTAAACTATTCATCTTGCATTGAGCCTGGCATAGACGTGCATTTTCTGGTTCTCCTCCAGGGTAGGACTTGCAGGGAGTGTTTGTTGGAAGGAAGTGGTGGTCACCATTGTGGGAGGGGATTCTTCCATCAAATATACTAACTTCTTAACTGCTGGCTTCCCAGGATCTTCCTTTTCCCAAGTCCATAGGAATGAGCTAGCTGAGGGGATTTTTACTTCCTCAACCTGACTTGAGTCTTACAACAAATCCATTGATTTAGGGTATATTTGAAGTGTAGGCTTACCCACCTCTTGATTTTTTGAAGAACAAATAATCCTCTGTTATACAATTTAAGTGCACGGAGGCTGGAGAGATGGCCTAGCGGTTAAGAGCGCCGACCGCTCTTACAGAGGACCCGGGTTCGATCCCCAGCACCCACATGGCGGCTGAGAACCGTCTGAAACTCCAATTCCAGGAGAACTCCAGTTCCAGGGGAATCCGAGACCCTCTTCTGACCTCCGTGGCATTGCACGACACGGGTGCACAGACTTGCATGCAGACAGTACATTCATACACATACAGAAATAAATTATAGAGGTAATCTCTTATAAACCAGTAAAACTGCCTTCTTTAATTGTCTATAGACATAGGAACTGTGAAAAGATTATTCTCTATTCAGAATCAAATTAATACTAAAGTCCTCCTTAAGCTCTGCACTCAAGCAAATATATTAATACAGGAGACTATTGTATATCAGCAATGGATTATTCTTACCAAGGAGATGTTGGCCAGGGGAGCCCGAGTCCCCAAAAGATAAAGCTTCTTGCCTGTAAACTGGGATACCTGCAAGAAGAGAGGTGATAAGGCCCTGCTGTCGAAGACCCTGATGTAGGCATGGAAAGATGTATTGAGACCACACTTGCAAGTGTACAGTTGGTCTCTGGATATCAGAGAGTGTTACCAAGGCCACTAAACCAATGAAGCAAATAGAATCCTCCTTGAGTCAAGCAAGACCCCTCCGTCAGCACCAGCTCTACTTCTCACCTGCCTGGAAATACTGTGCAGCAGTGGCAGCCATATCTTGTTATATCCCAATCAAATTGGCTATTAGCTCTCTCCTTGGAGGATAACCGCACAGCTGATGCCACAAGCTTACATCCTCTGGTGGTTAGGAGATGTTATAAGTCACAGTAAGACCCTGTCATATTTTACAG
>VZQC01012135.1:2233796-2277054 GCA_009823505.1 Rhizomys pruinosus
TATAGAGGTAATCTCTTATAAATCAGTAAAACTGCCTTCTTTAATTGTCTATAGACATAGGAACTGTGAAAAGATTATTCTCTATTCAGAACCAAATTAATACTAAAGTCCTCCTTAAGCTCTGCACTCAAGCAAATATATTAATACAGGAGACTACTGAATATCAGCAATGGATTATTCTTACCAAGGAGATGTTGGCCAGGGGACCCCAAGTCCCCAAAAGATAAAGCTTCTTGCCTGTAAACTGGGATACCTGCAAGAAGAGAGGTGATAAGGCCCTGCTGTCGAAGACACTGATGTAGGCATGGAAAGATGTATTGAGACCACACTTGCAGGTGTACAGTTGGTCTCTGGAATATCAGAGAGTGTTACCAAGGCCACTAAACCAATGAAGCAAATAGAAGTCTCCTTGAGTCAAGCAAGACCCCTCCGTCAGCACCAGCTACTTCTCACCTGCCTGGAAATACTGTGCAGCAGTGGCAGCCATATGCTTGTATATCCCATATCTAATTGGCTATTAGCTCTCTCCTTGGAGGAATAACCCACAGCTGATGCCACAAGCTTACATCCTCTGGTGGTTAGGAGATGTTATAAGTCACAGTAAGACCCTGTCATATTTTACAGAAAAAATGTAATTCATAGATTAACATACCATCCAAATATCTGTGTCTATACCAAAGTAACCTACCATAACAATCGGTACTGTTTAAATACCTATAGATCTAAATGCCTGTGCTTCATTAGTAGGACTGAAAGTTTATTCATGGACAAACTGTCAGCCCGTGAAAGGAAACAGCCAGAATTGACCAGAGTCCAAAACAACAGCTCCAGAGAAAGTAGACTGCTTTGCTTCTTGTCCACCTGTGCCCCTTTTCTAAGCCTAGGGAACAATCTGTGGAAGAGGGGGTGTGGTGGAATGTAAGGGCTGCAATTGGGGTGAATGGTGAAAGTACAGCAATATAGTCTGGACACTTATTTGATCAACTTGATTGAACATACAAGCCTCCCCTGCTGGATGGTGGGACCCATGAGCTGTGTGGGTTTGGGCACAACTGCTTGCAAATTGGTTTTACATGAAGGATGCTTGTACTCATAAATTATTACTTATTGTTTAAAAAATGAAAAAAAATAAAGAAGTTATAAAAAACTAAAATAAACTCCAAGTCCGTTTTATACTGCTCATCCTGAAATTGTTTTCTGCTTCACAGTAAAGGATCTTACTTTCCTGGGGTGGAGTCCTGAGCGCAAAAAAAAAAAAAAAATGAAGTTTTTTTTTATATATATTATATAGCTGAATTTTGTATATGATGAAAACTAGACCAGAAAAGTTGACTATATTTTACAGAAAAAGATCAATATTAAAATAATCATTGTTGCCTGTGGACCTATCTAGGTGGGTTCTATCCCTACAGAACCATAAGGGGACAGGCAGATGGTCTGTGTGTCTCATCCACTGTTACACCATAAGTGAAGTAGGATGTAGTGGCTCTATTTGGAGATGGGACTTATGAGGAAATAATGAATGAGATCATACAGGTGAGACCATGATCCAATGGAATTAGTGCCCTGTGAGAAGGGAAGCAATAGTTTGCCCTTTTCTCTTCTTCTCTCCCATGCATTAAGGTAAGGCCATGTAAACAAAGAGTAAGCCAGTGACCATCTCTCAGGTGAAGAGGAGAATCCGAACCAGGAGTCATGTAGTAGACACCATGACCTCCAGTCCCCAGGACTGTGAGAAATAGTTTCAGTTGTTATTACCCCTGGTCTATGGCAGTTTCTGGTGGTGGCTTGAGCACCATCCCTTTGCCTATTCATCTGAGTGGTTCACTAACAGGAAGCTTCCAAGAGCACCTTAAGATTGTTCTCTATCCTGCTTCTCAATCTGGTAACTCTGGAATCAAATGATGGTGTTCCTTGGATAAAAAAAACTTTGACTATATTTCCTTTTAGATATTACATACTATGTACTCCTATGTATCAGTTTATTTACTATTTACAACTACATGAAGCAGATGCCACTATTATTGCCTATATTTTATTGATAACAAAACAGAGGCATGGTAGGATAAGTAACAACTTAAGATTACTCAACTAGTAAATGTGGAAAAAGGGATTCTTATCCTTACAGACTAGTTCCAGAGGCTGTGCCTTGAACCAACATGATGATCTACCTCCATGGTTTAGCAATATCTGGTATTGATCACTCTCTCCCTTTAGGTCAGACTGGAAGCATTTATATGAATTTGCTTATTTACTTAGCACATGGAACTATAAAATGGATTTTAGACTATTATTATAATCCTATTTGGCATAGAGGGAACTTGAATGAGTGAGAGGCTGAGCCAGAACTGTAGAGTGAGTGATCATGAACTGGACCCCTGAGACCATGAGGCAAGAAAATTTTTTCCTCCTTTGACATGCTTCTTTCAGCTATTTTGGTCATAGATATGCAAGAACAATTAAAATGTGCCTCTAACCCATGTCATTTGATTTTGTATGGATGCTGTTACCCATGAGTTTCAGAAGCCCCAATTTTACATAGTAGGGAAATGATCATCTCACACAACTTCAGTTCTGAGTTGGAGTGATGCTCAGCTGTGGTCGACTCAGGTATCATTGAGTTCATCATCAAAGATCCAGTCTTCTCCTTGTCTCCACAATGCCTCATCAGGGTAGTCTATCTTCTCAGGTTAGTTATAAGAGGCCTGCAGAAGACAGATGGCTGATACAGTCTCAGGTACTGTGCAGAAAGAGAAGAAAGGCCATCTCTTCCTGAGAGTTTCTCCAAGAGCTTCCCACCAGACTGCCTGGTCATGGTCCCACTGCTGGTCATGAACTAATTGTTTGCAGGAAAATAGGGTTTCCTTAGCCTGGGTGTTTTTGACAAGGATGGGTTGGCTTTACTAGAGTGATGGATATCTATCTACACAGAATCAGGAGGAAGGGGCAGGTGTATGGATGGCAGATGGGCATGATGTAGTGCCCACTTGTCCACTGTGCTGGGATTCATTTCATTCCTCCAGCTTCTTGTTTAGCCACTAGGAGTTTTGTCCATATGGTATAATGGGCTAATCATATAGATAACTGTTTTCTGTTTCTTTGACAGTATTTCTCATAAAATACTAGCATTATAATATGGGACAAACAGGATTTTAACAACTTTATGCTTAAGAAGGAGAGATGTATTTTGAAGTCATGAATATTTCCACTCCCAGATATAAATTTGTTTTTATCATTTAAACATTAACAGCACATTTGTCCCAGCTCTGTCTCTTGGGTGGTGTGGTGAGTGTGTGTTGCTCTTAAATGACTCCAAGACATGAGAGTCAGTTTCTGATGTTTTAAAACAGAGGAAAGAGCCAGGAGTGGTGGTTCATGCCCATAATCTCAGCACAGAGGAGTCTGTGGCCTCCTGAGGTGGACGCCAGCCTAGGCTACGACGTAACATGACCCTATCTCAAAACAGCCCTGATTTGCCTCATCAGAAGGAGGCAGAGATTTGCTGGGCTATGTATGTTTACTGTGTTCTCACTTTCTCAACATGCTGTTCAGTTAATTTTATTATCTCTGGATATTTCACAGACATGGAAATCAAGGCTCAGAATGCCTGATGAACACAGCCTAAATTTAAGAGTTCTCCTTACTGTCACAAAGCTAATGTTCTTTCTACTATGCTACATATTGACAACAAATGCTGGTGAGGAAGTGGAGAAAAAGGAGTCCTTATTCACAGCTGGTGAGATTGCAAAATTAGTCTAGCCAGTATGGAAATCAGTATAGAGGTCTCATAAAAACTAAACACAGAACTACCAAATGACCCAAATCTACTGCTCTTAGGTATATACCAAAAAGGACTCTAAGCCTTAACACAGATGCACTTGCATGTGCATGTTTACTGCTGCACTCCAAGGTAGCCGGAATGTCCATCAGCAGCACATATATGGATAATGAGAATGTGGTACATACACACAATGGAATTTTGTTCAGCCATTAAGAAAAATGAAATTATAACATTTGCTGGGAAAGGATGGAACAGAATATTATCTTAAGCAAAATATGACAGTATTTCCCAAAATAACTAGCAGATAACATAGGTGAGAAAGACAAACACGTATGCATTCCTTCATATAAAGATCCTCGATTTGTGTGTGTGTGTGTGTGTGTGTGTGTGTGTGTGATGAAATTAGAAAACATAGAAAATAAGCCAATTATCTCTGGTGGGGTGGGGGGGCAGGGAAGGGGACACGGGTCTAGATTTGATTTGTAATTTTTTTAATTTTATTTATTTTTGTATGTGTATGAATGTACTGTCTGCATGTAGGTTTGTGCACCCGTGTCGTGCAATGCAGCTGAGGTCAGAAGAGGGTCTCGGATTCCCCTGGAACTGGAGTTCTCCTGGAATTGGAGTTACAGACGGTTCTTAGCCACCATGTGGGTGCTGGGGATCGAACCCGGGTCCTCTGCAAGAGCAGTTGGTGCTCTTAACTGCTAGGCTATCTCTCCAGCCCCTGATTTGTAATTTTGTATAAAATGCACAGAGCTTCAATAAAACATTAGCTTTGAAAAAAGAAAATAAGCCAATTGTCTTAAGGAGGGCTCAGGAGGAGGGAAAGGAAGATAAGAGAATTTATGTACCATATATAAAGGAGGAGAGTTGATGGAGGCAGTGGAAATGAGGACAACACTGAATGTGGAGAGTGGGGGAAAATCAAATAAAAGAACCCACGCAGTTCCCATGGTGAAGCCTATTGTTTAGTATACCAATCCAAGGGGAAAAACTAATAAAACAACAACAGTAAACCAAACTATTATGTCCTACACTTTAATGCATACTCTTCATTTAAGGACATACCCCTTGTAATTCTGTGGGAAACCACCAGAGCTTGGTGAATGTTAGGCACAGTTCTCTCTTAACTTTCCATTAATCCAATCAAACCAGGCTAGCCTGGAGAACTACCATTTGAAACTGCACAATCTCCTATGTGGATTTTACTGACTCCATCTGGCACATATCCTCTCATCTTTGCTTCTAACCACGGAGGATTCTATATCTGCATCAGTAAAGAAGACACTGTATTCAAAATATGAGAATAAAATATCCTGATGCATATATATATATATATATATAATTTAAAAACTGCTCCAGGAGTTTGAAAGGACACTAAAAATTAAGAGACTGAAAATAGAAATTTTACAGCTTTCTTGAGACTTTTGAAGCAAATGAATGGCTTAAAGGCTTTAGAGCAGCATTGTATCATCCAAGGAATTTAAAAAATCCATTTACCAGCAAAGTTCTTAATATCATCTTTCTTTACTGCTGCATAGAACTCTATTGTGTAGATATACCACATTTTGTCTATCCACTCATCAGCTGAGGGACACTTGGGTTGGTTACAGCTCTTTGCTATTGTGAAAAGAGCTGCAATAAACATGGCTGTGCATGTATCTCTGTGGTAGGATGAATCTTGTGGGTTTATATCCAGGGAGTGGTGTGGTCAGGTGGCAGGCTCATTTTGAGTCTTTTAAGGGTTCTCCACACTGCTTTCCATAGTGGTTGTACAAGTTTACATTCCCACCAGCAGTGGATGAGTGTTAAAAAAAAAAGTCAGGTTCTTCCTGCTACTTAAGCCAAGACCAACTATAATGATTTCACAGTCAGACGCTCACAAGCAATTTTGCCAAGAAGTGTTCACTGGTGGAATTCTCCCCAGCTTCTTCTAAACTGGCTGGGAGAGGCCGCCCTACAATGGCTGAGCATGTCGCCTTTGTCAAATATGACTCATAGCATTCACTGATGAGATGCTCAGATCCTAAAAATAGGCTGTTTTTATATTGCTGTTTTCCCTAACTACAGCCTCGCTGAAAAAAAATGTGTGTCCCCAGCTCCACTTTCCCTTCCACAAGGCTTTCAAATGACATGCTGCCATGGCTACTTCCTGCAGCATCTCAAATATTTCTCATTATAAAAAAGCAGCATGTGAGCACTGCCTCAAATCGCTCCATCCCACATAGCCATGAAAGAAGGCTTAGGCTTCAGGAAATATTAAAAGCTTATGCTTACAAAATGACAACAGGCATGATTCTTTAAGGTGCTTTCGTGGTTCCTGTGACTGGTAAACTATGGCACTCAGAAAATTGTGCTTATTTTTATCCCCAAGGAAATGGTTCCTTCCTTGAAATGACAGCAGAAGTAAGATTAAGACGACAAAACTGCAGGGACATGATAATGGGTGTAGAGAGGTGGCTTGAATGGGCAGGTAGGAACACTGCTGCTCTTGCAGAGGACACAGGTTTGGTTCCTGCACCAACATGGCAGCTAAAAAGTGTTGGAAACTCCAGTTCCAGGGGCTCCAACTCCATCTTCTAACCTCTGTGAACATCGCACCCACATGGTACACATGAAGCCAAAACATTCATACACAGGAAAAAGAATAAATTTTAAAGTAATTTAAAAGAACATGTTATAATAATGCCATCCCAATGGTTGTAAACAACATGCCTCCTAATTTGAGTGGGACAGAGTCCTTCTTCCTTTCTGCAGGTACAGTTTTTTTATCCTATCTGTCACTGGTCACTGGTGTTTTATTCTTTTGGTAATAGGAGCTCTAGATGGAGAACAGTGACTTTTCTTATGTCTGTGGAACATTGAGGGTGGTGGTCTCAGTGTAGGCTCTCCCAATTCCCCACTGAGATTCCTAACATAGAGAAAATAGTATGAAGCCACTCAAGTCCTAAACTAACAATAATCTGACTAACTAGCTAACTAACTAGCTAGTCCTAAACTAACAAGAATCTGACTAACTAGATAACTAAGTAACTAGTCCTAAACTAATAAGAAAGAGAATCCTGGAGAAATGTCCACTATCTAATGCTAAACAAGGGCTGGGGAAATGGTTCAGTCAGTAAAGAGCTCACTATAGAAGCAGGAGGAACTGAATTCAACCCCCAGAACCCATGCAAAAAAGCTCAGCATAGTGGGCAGGCTTGTAATCTCAGCCCTGAAGGGGTGGGGCCAAGAGGATTCCTGGAGCTTGCTGTTGTTGACCAGTCAACCTAGCCAAGTTGTCAAGCCTCCGGTCTGCCTCAAAAAACAAGGTAGATGATTCCTGAAGAATTACATCAAATTATTCTCTAGTTTCTGCATGCATACACATGTGCATATTCGCTCCTCTACACACATCTACACATCCGCACAAGTATATGTACACACACAAACACACACACACACACACACACAAACAAACAATGGCCTAACCATGCTTAACTTTATGAAGCAGACACATCATGAAATGCAACAGGAATACTTTGTTCCTCTGGGTACTTCTGGCTCACAGATCCAGGATCTGAATAAACGAGGTGAGAGAGTCATAATACTTTTTTTTCCTGTGTATAATGGCTTAGAGGAGAAGAGTTCTAAACCTTAATTCTCCTCTCTGAAGTGATTATTTTCTTCCACAGCATTGTGTGCCTTCCAAAAAACAGAACTCTGTGTGTGTGTGTGTGTGTGTGTGTGTGTGTGTGTGTGTGTGTTGGAGGAATGGTAGCTAAGTGGATTTTGGCAGGTCTACATTTGCATGTGAACTGTGATGGTAGAGGCTGGAACACATGATTAAGAAGGCATGCTTCAGAAGACTGCACTGGGCTGACTTCAGAATTACAGAAACCTGGGCATCTTGCAAGGAGGATATTCATCTTGGTAAGGAGGACTGGGCAGGAAGCTAGCTCCTCTAGCTTGCCTTCTCCAACGACAGCAGCTGGGTGCCTCTGGAATAGGTGGAAAAACAGTTCACATTGTCTCTCGATATTTGGTGAAGAAAGAAATGATGCACTGAATGTAGACAGAGAGAATGAGTAAGGAGGGTAAGGGTAAAGTGCAAGTGGTGTGTGGTGTGTGTGTGTGTGTGTGTGTGTGTGTGCGTGCACACATGTGTGTATGGGTGTGTGGTGTGTGTGGTGTGTGGTGTGTGTGGTGTGTGTGTGGTGTGTGGTGTGTGTGGTGTGTGTGGTGTGTGTGCGTGTGTATGTGTATGTGTGTGCACGTGTGTGGTGTGGGGTGTGTGTGTATATGTGTGTGTGTGCATGTGTGTGGTGTGTGGTGTGTGCGCATATGTATGTGTGTGGTGTGGTGTGTGTGCATATGTGTGTGATGTGTGTGGTGTGTATGTGCACATGTGTGTGTGGTGTGTGTGCATGTGTGTGTGGTGTATGTGTGGTATGTGTGTGCGAGAGTGTGTGGTGTGTGTGTGGTATGTCTGTGTAGTATGTGTGTGCACACGTGTATGGTGTGTGTGTGGTTGTGTGTGTGCTGGAAGTGGGAACAGAACTGTAAAGAAAGCATCCGGACCACACCAACAGGAACAGCTCACATCTGAAGCATTCAGAGCTGGAGTTCATGTCTGTGCTGCACACACTTAATTCATGGCAAAAAGACTCCCACAGGACTAAGAAGATTAAACATATAAGTAGTGGATACACAAGGAACAACTGCAATAAAATTCATGAAACTTTATGCAACAAATAAATTAGCATAAAATATGGAAAGCAAAATGTATTCAAGCGGAAGTAGAAAGGGAGATGGCTTAGTAGTAAAGGGCTTGTTATGCAAGCATGAGGACCCTAAGTTAGATTCTTGGGACCCACATAAAGAAGCTGTGTGTAGTGTGTTTGCTTATAACCTGTCCTGGGAAGATAGACACTGCAGCATCCTTAGTGCTTGCCGGCTACACAGCCTCTTTTACTTAGTGTTTGCTGGCTATACAGCCTACTTTACTTAGTGCTTGCTGGCTACACAGCCTACTTTACTTGGCAAGTTCAGGCCAGTGAGACCTATCTCAAATAACAAGGAATGCATCTCAAGAATGATAGCTGAGATTGTACTCTGACCTCTTACACACACACACACACACACACACATACACACACACATCAACATATATGAATGCATACATACATACACAAAAATATAAAGAAAAATGGAGAGAAATATGATCTTTTATTGTTATGAAAATTAAATATATGCCTTTGAACTCCCAAAATAGCACAGAACATGCAAACTGACAGGGTAGATCAGTAGATGTGCACTTAACAGTATATCTTTCAGGGCATAAGAAAGCTTGTGAAGCAGTAACAAGCGCAACATAATATCTTTCAAGAAATTAATGACTAATTTTTAAACTAATAACATATCAACAGAGGAGAAAAAATGTGTGATAAAATATTTAAAGTTTCAATAAAACTTTATTTTGAATCTAGTAAATGTATCAGATGCTGTTTTGCTTATTACACTTACATTTCAACTCAGCCTTGGCTGTGCTAAGTAGCCATACTCAGAGTCCTTTGAAAATCTGAAAAGGTTTTGTGGGGCTGGGAGGAATCTGTTTCACCTTTTCTCATAGCAATTAGTCAAAATGTACAGAAATAACAGTACCTTACTTTCATATTGCTATACAGGAGTTGAAAGTTCTCAAGCAAAGCTGCTGTGTAGGACTGAACTTAAAGTGTTCATATATCAGGACATTAATTTTATTGGGGTTAATGGGGTGGTTTCCTGGGTTTTCTCCCTGCCCTGGGCTAAGTGGGAAGAAGCTGTCTCATTTAGTCAGTTCTCTGTCTCTTCAAGTCATCCTGGATGATTTGTGGGTATATTATCCTCTGATGTCAAAGTGCATTGCTTTTGTTCTCTCTCCTTTGAGGCTCTTTGTCTCCAGGCCCTCTCCCCTAACCCACACTTCTGTCTACTCGACAGTCACAGAATGGTATTGGGGATTTGCTTTTCTGCAGTGTTGGGAAAGTATCATTTATTGACTTTCTGATATTCTTGAAGTAACAAGTACTTTGATTAAGTCAATGATGGACTTAAGTCATATGAATTCATGTCTTGTTCTGCCACTAACTCAGGTAGGGAGTGGTACTAAGCTGCCTGCCTTCGTGTACACAGCTGTACTCCATGACTTAGTGGCTTGGTCTATTGAATTCTTAGGGCCAATCCCTAGAAGTATAATTGGTGCTGCCACACAGGTGCTTATTCTAAAGAGGAATTTCCCAAGATCCTTTGCACTAGTATCTTTATGCTTATTTTCTTAGGAGAGGATTTCTACATTACATGAGAGTTCAGAAGAGACTGTGTGCACTGGGGTCCTATGAAGAAATTTTCGTAGCAGAAATGGGTAGGTCCCTGGGGACTGAGTCTTGTCCCTTGTCCTTTCCTTGCTGGTTCTCTGCCATTATCTTCTGTGAGGTGAGTTGCTTTGTTCTGCCACACTACAGACACCTCTTACTAGGGATGGTCTACGTTCCTGTACATGTTCATGCCCAGTTTAATGACCTAACTATTCCCTGTCACCCATGCCCATTTGCCATGATGGCTTTCAGAGCTTATTTTCTCAGGAGCCAGTCACATGTAAATATATATACTGAAAATTCTTTCTCATATACAAATCGTATACACTGAAAATTCTTTCTCATATGCAAATCCTAACTTTTAATTTTTACTTGTGTGTATTTATGTAGGAAAAAAATAAAAAAAAAACAAAAAAAAGAAAAAAAAAAAGAATAAAAAAAAAAAGAAAAAAACGATTCAAAGGAGAGGGGTGGGCGAGTGATAGGACAGTAAAAGGAAGGATTCTGGTGGAAGGGCAGGAGGGCAAGGAAAGAGTGAGGGAGGCTCAGCCAAGACTAAATCTCTATGAAGAAGACACAAGGAAAATTTCCACTTTGTAAGTTAGTTTAAGAATCAAATCAAAGAGGCTGGAGAGATGGTTCAGAGATTAACAGCACTGGCAGATGGCTCAGAGGAGCCAGGTTCAATTCTCAGCACCCACATAGTGGCTAACAACATCCATAACTCTAGTACCAGGGGCTCCAATGCTCTTATGACTTCTGAGGACATTGCAAGACATGGGTTTATTTACACATCTTCAGGCAATATACTCATACATATAAAATAAAAATACTAAATAAAATATTTAGTTAAAAAACCAAATCAAGTCAAAACAAAAAGCAGAGTTGATATTAACCCTGACCCCTGTATAACCCTACTCTCTTTCACAGAACATTGAGAAAATGTTAATTTTGGATGGATTATATTCTTAAAATGAAAATGGAAACATTTTCCTTATACATTTTTTCCTAATGGTCATTTCCATCTGAAAACAATTCATATACAGAGCTAATTTTAGAAGAAAGATCTACTTGGGCTCAAAAATATTTTAAATTAGGAGAGGAAGAGATGGAGACAGAATGGAGGAAAATGTTAACATCCAAATTATTCTTGCCCTACAGCCTGATTCTTTGGACATAGTAGAGTAGGATTTGCATACTCTTGATGGGTTGGGATATACTGGCAGTGGAGCTGAGAGGACCAGACTTGGGTGCCAAATGATATGCATTAATGTGCATGTTCTGCAGGTATGGAATGTACAAGGACAAGATTTACTGAGAACACTAGGTGAGGGGGCATGTGGGTGAGGTGGGAGCTGCTGGCTGGGATGAGAAAGAAAATGACAGAAAAATGTTGGAATGAATTCTTCCCTATATTGTACAATTACTCATCTTAGTTCCATAGCCTCACCACAAAGCACCAAGGACTGTGAGCAACTTTTAATAAACCCACAATAAATGTTGATGTTGGTACCTGAAATTCCATCCAACAGACATTGATTTATGTTCACAACTTCCTCCATTAAATAAAAATTCTCTTGGGATGGTTCAGTCAATTGGCCATTCAGTCTTTATGATGAATGTTTAATAAGGCTGCTTTCTTCTGCATATCTGGTGGAGATCAGCTCAACAACGAGAGGCTGATGGCCGAGGCGATTAGAGACAGGAAATTTAGGGTTAGAGAGCTGAGTTCAGGCCCAAAGGGGGTCTATCAGGAAGTCAGGAGTGTTTAATTCTCCGTAATAATGTCCTTTAAGTATCAGGTGAAGGGAAGATGAGGAAAAATCAGCCAAAAATAGTCCTATGGTTATGCAATGAGGAGCAGACTCACATCCAAAGACACCTCTCTTGATTTCTGATCATTTTAATTTGAAAAAATTTTTAAATAAAATATTATGTGTTGGGGTCAGCTCATCTCTTCTGGCTTTCTGAGACTCTGAGCCTCACACAGCATGCAGGCTTGTTGTCTGGAATTGTAATGCACACCCTAACACTTACCAAGATGTCAACAGGCTTCAAGCAGTACCAGAAGACACATCGTGACCACCCCCACAAAGGACCATTTGTTTGTTATTTGGGGAAAATGGATTTCTTTGTAAAGGAAAGAGGATTGCTGGGTGTGGTGGCACAAGCCTTTAGTCCCAGCAGTAGAGAGTCTGAGGCATGAGGACCTCTGTGAGATCAAGGCTAGCTTGGTTTACATAGTGAGTTTCAGGCCAGCTGGGATCACAAGGAGATCCTGTCTCAAAAAATCCAAGACAAAAGTGGGAGGGGGAGAGAAAGAAAAAAGAGAAAACCAAAACAATAAACGTTTTTGTCTACGCTCTTTACCCACTGAGACTTCATATCTGTACAGCTCAGTTTGCCACATATTTAGTTTTAAAGGCAAATGAGGTGAGATAGGGTCATGTGGTCACAGGCATAATAAAACAGGCTTCTAGAAAGTCGCCCCCTCCCCAGTACTGTGCCTCTCAGGAAGTATTTTTCTTCACTGAAAGCCTTGGTAAAATATAGTGAGAGACACTGGTTATTAGAACAGTGCACACATGTGTTTATAATCTATGAGCAGGGACACTGGTTATTAGAACAGTGCATATGTGTGTTTATAATCTATAAGCAGGAAGAGAGAGAGAAGGCCAGCAAAAGGGGGCAAAAGAAACAGGGATGAAAAGCAATAGGAACAGCTCTTACTCTGTGAGGATACTCTGCAAACAGCACCCTTACCAGCTGCCTGGCCAGCCCAGAGTGCTTCCATTGCTGGCTCAGATCTTGGTGCCAAGCAGAGACTTGGACTCACATGCCCTCTCCTGGAGCCCATGCTGCTGGCTGCACTTCTTGCAGTCCCTTTACCAGGCTGGGAGTGGGGATGGGAATGAAGGTGAGCTGGATGCTGAGGACATACTGATAGACTGAAGAGATGAAGCTTCGTAGGTGTAGAAGGAGATGTTCTAGGCTCTGAAGAACTAGAGCAAGAAAAGTGACACTTGCCCAACTTTCCAGATGATTCACTTGATTTGTCTGCCAAGTCTTATAGTTTTGGTTTTGTGGTTCTGTGGCTGAAAACAGACACAAAGGACCTTGAATATAGTCTCCCAGACCAAAATACAACTGAAAGATGAGGTTATTACCTGGCTGATGTCCACAATGGGGAAAAGGTCAGGGATGAAGGGTGATGGGGTGGGCAGTATCTTAGCTGGGATACTCCAGCTGCTGCCTGAGGGGATGGAGGGGCAGCAAACTGCTTAGGAGCTAAATACAAGGGTGGGCAAGATGAACTGTAAAGGTGAAGATTCTAGAATTCAGTGTACAGAGCACATTACAAGCAGAGGAGTTGGGGAGTATATGACACAAGGATGTACCAACCAGGCTCTGAGCTCCAGCCCTCCATTTCCCCAGCCACTGGGCATCAGATCCAGTGCACACCTTATGGATTAGAACTGCGACATGCTGAATTCTCAGCCATTTGATGGTTGGATATCGGACTCATGCAGATGATCAAAGCAATCAAAGTCAATAGTTGAACAGACATCAGATTCAATAGTTGAAAAGACATCAGAACTCTTATGAAATCTCTTAAACTGCTGTAGAGAGCAGCAAGATTTCTGTGTTCTGGCACAGCGCCCTTGGGAATTAATGCTTTCAGAGTTCACACCGAATGGATGCATAGAAGAGGGAATGTCTGGTCCACCTGGACACTGATCTGGTTTGATCTATACGTCCATTTGGTTGGAAAACTAGTTCCTCTTTTTTTTGTCAGCAGCCCTGGTGGACCTCATAAGACTAGGTCAGGGGAGGCTGCATATGAGTAAAGTCTTGAGCCCTTCTTATTCAAGTTAAACAAGGTTATTATAGAAGCTTATAAAAACAGGAAAGACTGCAATTTGAGTGAGAGGATTCCCCAAAACTAATGGACAGTCTTAATAAATTCTTCAGAGCTGGGGCGCAGGCCCTCAGGCAGGCGGGCTAGTCGAGAGCAGAGAACCGTGGAAGGTTAGGTGCACAGACTTTAACCGGAATTGGATAGAGGTTGCTTCTGGGGCACAGCAGAGAGCTGGGGCACAGGGTACCCTAAGTGAACAACACGACCCCGCACCCCCGCCAACTGGAACTCCAGACAGAGGTTCCAATAAGTCCTACAACCAACCCAGAAGAACTGGCTGGCAGCAGAGGACCTACAGTGCTCAGAAGGTGTCATTTGGACTGTCACCCACCCAGTTCTTGAGAAACAGAAAGGGAAGAGTGAACTATACCTTCCAATATATAACCAAAATTGAAAACCCGAAACTTAAACAAGTCAACACTCCATAAATGAGGAGAGTACAAGGCAAGCACCTGAAGGAATCAAGGAAAGCAATCCTCTAGCACAGTGAAGAGACACTAGAGATTCACACCAGAACACAGGCAAAAAGTAAAGGACATGCCAAAAGCACAAAGCAAAAAACAATATGGGAAAAGCTCAGAATAACCCCACACCAAATTCTACAGAGCCTATGGAGGACCCCTTCAATGGGACCTCTGTAGACATAGCCCAGGATACAGAATGTAAATTAACAATCACAGATATATTCAAAGAAATAATAGAACTAAGAAGAGAGAATGAAAAATTCAGAAAGGACCTAGAAGGAGATAATGAGAAACTCTGGAAGGAAGTGGAAACACTGAAAAGAACCCATACTGAAATGAAAATGGAAACCAATGAGGTTTTGAAACAAGGAGCTATAAGAAAAGATTGAGAAGCTCCAAAAGGATGTAGAAATAATAAAGAAAACACAAGATGAAATGAAAAAGGAAATCGAACATTCATCTAATCAAGAGGAAAGAATGGGAAAAAGCCTCAGAAGCAGAATGGAGGAAGCAGAAAAAAGAATATCAGACCTAGAAGACAACACAGAACAACTAAAAGGCTCAAGTAAAGATTATGAAAAGTTTAAAAATACACAAGAATGGAATAACCAGGAAATGTGGGATACGATGAAAAGATCAAACCTTCGCATCATAGGGATAGAGGAAGGAGAAGAATCGCAAGAGAATGGTATTGATTAGATCTTCAACAGAATAATAGATGAAAATTTCCCCAAACTAAAAAGAGACAAACCCATACAAATACAAGAAGCACATAAGACACCAAATAGACTGGACAAGAGAAGAAACTCCCCCCCACACACACACACCATATCATAGTTAAAACATTAGATACCCAAAACAAAGACAAAATTCTGAAAGCCACAAAAGAAAAACAACAAATTACATATAAGGGAAAACCTATCAGAATTACAGCTGACTTTTCAGCACAAACTATGAAAGCAGGAAGAACATGGACCAAAGCATTCCCAAATGACTATTAATGCCAACCCAGGTTACTATACCCAGCAAAAATGTCAATTCTAGTTGAAGGAAAGAGAAAAATCTTCCATGATGTAAACAAGATGAAAGAATACATGTCCAGAAAACCAACCCTTCAGAGAATACTTGAAGCAATTCAAAGGATAGAGGAGGAAAGCAACTACCCCCAGACACCTCAAAACAGAAATTAATAAAAGCAGAACTGCAGAAGTAGAAACCTAGACTAAAACTGCAAATGGATAATAATGTGAAAGGAAGCAACACACATCTCTCAATTATCACCTTAGATATTAATGGACTAAACTCTCCAATCAAAAGGCATAGAATAGGAGGATGGATTAGGAAACAGAATCCATCTATATGCTGTCTGCAAGAAACCCATCTCACCCTTAAGGGTAGGCACCAACTTAAAGTGAAAGGATGGAAAAAAATATTCCAAGCAAATGGTATCAAAAAGGAAGCAGGAGTTGCTATTTTAATATCGGAAAAGATAGACTTCAAAGTAGAAGAAATTAGAAGAGACAAAGAGGGCCATTACATCCTTATGAAAGGGAAAATTAACCAAGAAGACTTCACAATCATGAATATATATGCACCAAACTCCGGTGCACTGATCTTTTTGTTTTGTTTTGTTTTTCTTGAGACAGGGTCTCCCTGTAGTCCCAGCTGTCCCAGAACTCACTCTGTAGACCAGGCTGGCCTTGAACTCACAAAGATCTACCTGGCTCTGCCTCCCAAATGTTAGGATTAAAGGCATGTGCCACCACACCCAGCTTCACAGATCTTTATAAACACAACTCTACAGGCCCCTGAGGCACAGATTAACCCCAGTACACTCATAGTAAGGGACTTCAATACACCACTTAGTGCTTTGGACAGATCAACCTGGCAAAGAATAAACAGAGAGACATCTGAACTGAACAATACAATATAGCAAATGGACCTTACAGACATCTTCCAAATATTCCACCCAAGCACCAGAGAATATACTTTCTACTCAGCACCCCATAGAACATTCTCCAAAATTGACCACATACTTGGACACAGAAAAAACCTTGACAAATACAAAAAAAAATTGAAATAATTTCATGCATTCCTTCAGACTATAGTGCAATAAAGCTCAATATCAACACCACAATAATTCCTGCTACCTACAGGAACACATGGAGACTAAACGACACACTCTTGAATAATGAATGGGTCAAAGAGGAAATAAAGCTCAATATCAACACCACGATAAGTCCTGCTACCTACAGGAACACATGGAGACTAAACAACACACTCCTGAATAATGAATGGGTCAAAGAGGAAATAAAGAAAGAGACAAAGGCATTCTTGGAACTAAATGACAATGACAGTACAACACAACAAAACCTATGGGACACTTTAAAAGAAGTCCTAAGAGGGAAGTTTATAGCCCTGGGTGCCTACATTAAAAAATAGAAAGAGCACAAATAAATGAGCTAACACTGCAGCTAAAAACACTTGAAAGGCAACAGCAAATGAACCCTAAACGCAACAGACAGTAACAAATAACAAAAATCAGAGCAGAAATCAATGAAATAGAAACAAAGAAAACAAAACAAAAAATCAATGAATCCAAAAGTTGGTTCTTTGAGAGAATAAACAAGATAGACAGACCTCTAGCCCAGTTAACCAAAAGAAAGAAAGAGCAATTCCCAATCAATAGAATTTGTGATGAAAGGGGAAATATCACAACAGACAGTGAAAAGATCCAGACAATCATATGGAAGTACTTCAAAAACCTATACTCTCCCAAATTTGAAAACGTAAGAGAAATGGATGAATATTTGCAATCCAGGGAATCACCAAAGCTAAACAAAGAAGAGACTGACAGCTTAAACAGACCCATAATATATGAAGAAATTGAAAATGTAATAAGAGATTTCCTAACTGAAAAAAGCCCAGGCCCAAATGGTTTCACAGCAGAATTCTATAAAATATTTAAAGAGAACTTGCAACCATTATTACTCAAACTGTTCAGAAAGATACAAGCAGAGAGAAATCTCCCAAATTCCTTCTATGAAGCCAGCATCACTCTAATACCAAAACCAGGCAAGGATGCAACCAAAAAAGAGAAATACAGACCCATCTCATTAATGAACTCAGATGCAAAAATAAATTCTTCAACTGAGTCAAAGAAAGATGTCCTCAATAATCAAAAAAACCCTATAATAACTTGGGCCAATTTTAAGCACTGACAAAGGATTTAAGACAAGTTTCTGCAGAGTCATCATCAAGGTTTATTAAAAATTATAATTGCACTTGCATAGAAACAATGAACAACCAATTATCTTTAACAATGTTTTTCTTTTCCACAAACCCTTTATGCTTAGCTGATCATTTTACTCTGTCTGATGAGGAAATATTTCCTTTGTACCTGGTCAATCCTGGCACATTTAGACACTTGACTTCCATGATCGCATTTTATTTTAGAAAATTATATGTTGTTTATTTTTTTCTTTTGTAGTTTAGTTTAATTCTTTTTTTATGGTCAGAATGTTAGGGTTAGAATGTTATTGAGCTTTCTCCTCAGCCTCATAATTTTATTAAAAATTTTTATGATTATTTTCTGAGGTTTGGGAATTTTATTTTTAATCAACACAGTATAAGAGCAATATATGTAAATAATGATCAATAAAGGTAATTAACATCTCTTTATCATTTCTGTGTGGTGAAGCATTAGAACCTCTTTGTTATTTTGAAATACACAATGTATTATTGCTCACTATATTCACCCTACTGAGCAGTGTAACACTGGAACTTTTTCCTCCTATCTGTGGGTTGCCATTACATATCAACAATTTGCCAAAAGCTAAGATCTTCGGATTTTTTTTTCCAAGATTTATTTTATTTATTTATTTTTTTAATTTATTTTTATTGATGCTTTGTGTATTTCATACATCATTTTCCAATTCAGTTCAGGCATATATCCCCTTCCCTTCCCCCCCACCCCACCCCTACCCATCGCAGATCGTGCATTCTGCCATAAGTTTTCTGCATCTTTCTCTGCTTTTTTGTTTTGTTTTGTTTTCATTTTTTTTAACAATAGGTGATAATTTGTGAGTACAAGCATCCTTCATGTAAAACCAATTTGCAAGCAGTTGTGCCCAGACCCACACAGCTCATGGGTCCCACCATCCAGCAGGGGGGCTTGTATGTTCAATCAAGTTGATCAAATGAGTGTCCAGTCTATATTATTGTAGTTTCACCATTAACCCCAATCAAAGCCCTTACATTCTATCACGCCCTCTCTTCCGCAGATTGTTCCCTAGGCTTAGAAAAGGGGCACAGGTGGATGAGAAGCAAAACACTCTACTTTCTCTGGAGCTGATGTCTTGGTCTCTTGTCAGTTCTGGCTGTTTTCTTTCATGGGCTGCCAGCTTGTCCAGGCTTAACCTTTTGATCCTACTAATGAAGCACATGCAATTAGATATTTAGGTATTTAAACAGTATAATATATAGCCTTTCGATCCTACTAATGAAGCACACACAATTAGATATATGGGTATTTAAACAGTACTAATTGTTATGGTAGGTTACTTTGGTATAGACACAGATGTTTGGATGGTATGTCAATTCATGATCTACATTTTCTTCTGTCAAGTATGGCAGGGTCTTCGTGTGGTTTATAACATCTCCTAACCATTAGAGGATGTAAGCTTGTGACATCAGCCGTGGGTTATTCCTCCAAGGAGAGAGCCAATAGCCAATTAGATTTGGGATATACAGACATATGGCTGCCACTGCTGCACAGTATTTCCAGGCAGATGAGGTGTAGCTGGTGCTGACGGAGGAGTCTTGCTTGACTCAAGGAGACCTATATTTGCTTTGATTCCACTCTATAGGTATGTATAAAACAACTGCTTTTTTGAGACTCATGGGTCAAAACTAAACACCTTAAATAAAAAAGGGGGATATAGATAGATATGAAAACTTTTTGTCAAAAAACCTTGCAACCCAAATCTTAAAACTAACTATGGGAAAGGATTTGTATGTTCCAACAGGCCAGAGTATCACCAACTTAATGGTTGAGAAAGAAAATGCAGCTTTGCAGTGAGTAGGATGTACCAGAAAGTGCCAGCAGAAGGATTGACTCCTCTGCACATTGAAGGGAAGAAATGCCTCAGATTGCTGCAGACATCAGGCCCCTCTGTGGATCCTACTAGTAACAACTATTTTTAATGATTCCTAATGAAGCTTACCTTCTAGGTGCTGCAAAGGTTTTAATACAAGAGACTTTCTCAACTTCCCCCCCCCATAGAATAAAGAGAAATAAGAGGATGATGAGGTCATTCTCCAGCTGTAGATTGGAACCAGCTGTTATAGAAGTGTTCTCTTGTAAAATCAGTAAAACTGCCTTCTTTAATTAACTAATGGACATAGAAACTGTGAAAAGGATTATTTTCTATTCAGAACCAAATATAATGCCAAAGTCTCCTTAAGCTATGCACTTAAACAAAATATATCAATACAGGAGCTCTGACATCAACAATGGATTATTCTACCAAGGAGATGTTGGCCAGGGGATCCAAGCCCCCACAAATAGTAAAGGCTCCTTGCCTCCTAACTGGGATATCTGCAGGAAGAGAGGCGATAAGGCCCTGCTGTTGAAGACCTGATACAAACATGGAAAAGATGTATGGAGACCGCACTTGCAAGTACACAGATGGTCTCTGGGATGCCAGAGAGTGCTACCAAAGACCGCTAAACCAAGATTTATTTTATTTTTAAAATACCTGTGTGTGTGTATTATGTGTTTGTGTGTGTGTGTGTGTGTGTGTGTGTGTGTGTGTGGTTATGTGCACATGAGTTTAAGTGCCCACAGAGGCCAAAAGAAGGCATTGGCTCTCCTAGAGTGGGTTATAAGTGGTTGTGAGCTGCATGACATGGGTGCTGGGAACTGAACTCATGGCAGTTAAAAAGAAGAAAGAACGAGAGAATATGCCTGAGCTAGATGGCTTTTTCTTTCTCCCCTTTTATTGGCAGCCTGTGGGATGACGCCACCCATTGGCAGAGCAGGGCTATCCCCCTTAGCTAATTCTCTCTGGAAATACCCTCACAGACTACACAGCTTTACTAATCTAGTGATTCTAAAGCCAATCAATTAAGATTAATCATAACTATAATCACAACTAATATTAACAATAATAATTCATATCCTGCTGACCTTGGAAGATTGTTATAAGCCTAAAGGGAATAATATATGTGAAGGTCATTTTTGAATTCTGAATATATGCTGTAAGTAATCTGTAGTTGTGGTTATCAATATTGGTAAATGTCGATTTCTGTACCCCTTCTGTCTGGGTACATTCCCTGCCTCACCCTGCTGTCGACAGGCCATTTGTGTGAGTCCAAAAGCTCCATCACAGCACAGCAATTCAATGCTGCATCTTCTGAGACATCCTTTGTGTGCAGTGCCTCTCATTATGGTTTGATGAATGTATTAGTTTTTAGAAGCCAACACAGGAGAAGCAGATCTGACTGAATTGAGGTTTTGTGTCTGTTTCACAGAGGATAATATAATAATAAATGCTAAATTTAACCTTCTAAAATACTGATGAAGAGCCTTATTCTCATGCAGTCTCCATGTCCTTCTTGAATAGTCTCCTTGCTTCTTACTGGAAGATACCTGTGTTACATGTCCTGGGTCTGCTCTTGGGCCTTCCCTCAGACATGATCAGGAAACAGGTGGGGAAACAGGTTGGAAAAAAGGCTTTATGAAATGAACCCACTTATGAACAATATTACACAGTGGTTAACGCTTTCAGCTCTAGTCTATAAGATGATCACTTTGGCTTCAAGAACTCAGGAACCTGCTATTAAGCTCTTAAAACGGACAGCATCTCATTGCAAGAGACCATGTTCATAATAAATATAAATGGATTCAGCTTCTACTGCTCAGCTGAAACCTCAAGACAGTCCAGCTTTTAACATTCTCAGAGCCATTCTTTTCCCAAAGCCATTCTAAGAGTAAGAAGGGCCTGGAGGGTCATTCTGCTTTGTCTTCAGGGAAGGATATCCTGAAGTCAAACCACAGGGGGGGTAGGAATCACCTTGATCCTCCAGTGGGAATATATTGGAGGCTGTCCTACAGTGTCCTGACTTTGTAACAAATCTAACACTTATCTTAAATGTCAGGGCCTAAGAAAACACATCTGTAATAAAGGAGGTGGCTATCCTCACTCCCAAAGATACTTGGGCAATGTCTTAGATGATCTACTGCCAGCGTGAAATGGCCTCTTTTAATAATACTTTATTAAACACCTATTACATAGCAGGTCTTCTCTTGTACACATTGTACTGTACAGCATTTGACATCTGTTTTCTCAGTCAAGACTCACAACATTACCTGTTAGATATTCTGTTTGTTATCTTTCTTGTTGCTGTGGCAAAATACCCAACAGAAGCAACTTATGGAAGAAGGGATTTATTTTCACGCAGTTTCAAGAGATTTCAATCCACTGTGGCAGGGAAGACTGGCTAGTGGGAACAACTTAATCAATGTTGTTGGGCATATGAGGAGGTTGGTCATATCATGGCTACTGACCAGGAATCACGGCGTGTGACAGGAAGGGACCATGGAGAGCATGTCCTCAGGAATCTGTCCCCACTGACCCACCTTCTTCAGATAAACCCCACTTCCCAGCATGTCCAAAACCTCTAAGCAGCATTGGCAGCTGGGGAACAAGTGTTTAAACACACGAGGCTTTGGGGGATATTTTATGATCAAACATACCAAGCATGGTGGGGCTGTGATATATCTGTAAGGTAGATGAAGAAACTGTTGCTCAAAGAAGTTACATAAGTTCCCACAGTACAAAGATTGCAAAGTTCAAGCTCCGGTTTTTGGCTCCTGGCTGCAGTGTTCTCTGCTCTTGCTGGTAACGTCTCTCTACCCTGGGCTGCCTCATGCTGCTCCAGTGTGCTCTGCTCTTGCTGGTAACGTCTCCCTACCCTGGGCTGCCTCATGCTATTCCGGTGTTCTCTGCTCTTGCTGGTAACGTCTCCCTACCCTGGGCTGCCTCATGCTGCTCCAGTGTGCTCTGCTCTTGCTGGTAACGTCTCCCTACCCTGGGCTGCCTCACGTTGCTGCAGTGTGCTCTGCTCTTGCTGGTAACGTCTCCCTACCCTGGGCTGCCTCATGTTGCTCCAGTGTTCTCTGCTCTTGCTGGTAACGTCTCCCTACCCTGGGCTGCCTCATGTTGCTCCAGTGTGCTCTGCTCTTGCTGGTAATGTCTCCCTACCCTGGGCTGCCTCATGTTGCTGCAGTGTTCTCTGCTCTTGCTGGTAATGTCTCCCTAACCTGGGCTGCCTCATGTTGCTGCAGTGTTCTCTGCTCTTGCTGGTAACGTCTCCCTACCCTGGGCTGCCTCATGTTGCCATCCTCTTCCCTGTAGTTGGACATGTCTGCTTCTGGCCTTCTAGTTCACTCATGTCCGAGTGGGGACTATATTCTGGAAGGGTCCTGGGAAATGGAAAATGGAAGCTTGATGAGTGCTACGATTTGATGGATTTCCCTTAGAGTCCAAGACAGAGAAATGGGTGGATTTCTAGGGTTTGGTCATCTCAGAGTGTCCATGACATCAAGGTCTAGGCGTTTCCTTCTCATAAACCATGTGTAACAGTGTAGGAAGAGCTGCTGGATCATGATGCTCAGCATGGTACAGGCTAAGACTGGAGCCTTGGGCTGGAGAGACGGCTCAGCAGTTAAGAGCACTGGCAGCTCTTAGAGAGACCTGGGTTCAGTTCCCAGCATATGGTGGCTAAAACCTTCCTTCACTCTACTTTCAGGGGATCTGATATCCTTTTCTGACCTCCACTGGCATTGCATGACACAGGTGAACTTTCATATACACAGGCAAAATACTCATACACATAAAGAAAATTTAAAAATTAAAAGTAGATCCTAGAAAGTGTTCAAATTCTGTCACTTCCCACCCACATAGGTAAACTCCCTGCTCTTCTTAATTTTCATGCACCAAATACCTTATGAGGTTGGGCTGAATATATGAATATGCAATAGAAAGTACTCAATGGGACCTAGCACCAAGTAAACACCCATCAGACATGAATTGTGTTTATACCTCAAACTGGAAAGGAAATTCAGTTGGCCAAAAATGACTGACATTTTGTCTAGCATTTTCATTTTAAAAATTATGACTCCTGATTCCATGTTTTTGATGTCCAATGTTGATTTTTCAGTTAACCAAGCCAATATCATAATGGTATTTAGTCAAAAGGGTAAAGTCTATAGTGATTTTAGATGACAAATCTCTGCAGCTAAAGCATCTCATTCTGTGTTGACTTGATTCTCTGGCTCCTCAAATGCCTGGGTCATTCAGTAGAACTGTGACATCATGGAACAATCTGAATAGAGTGTAGCCCAGTGACCAGTCCACATAACAGGCACGCCCACTGTTTACACTTGTCTCTAGTTGTGTAGAGAAATGGACATGGAGGTGGGGTAGGAACAGATGAGAGAGCTTGTTTGCTTAAAGAGAGAAACAGGTAGGATCTAGGCCCTAGGTCCTAGAGTAAGGGTCATGTAATTTTGTCCATTTGAGAAGAGAAGGGGTGAAATGTAATTACTCTCTGGGTCCAGATTTTAACATGGATTCTTCAAATAGAAGAAAAAGGCAAAAATAGTTAGTAGCTCCCCTGCTCTGTGGGAGAACTGAGAGAGCAATGACCCCTGGGTCATCCAGACCTTGGTTTCAGCAGAAACAGGCAGCCGTGACAAGAAGCTTGTGGTCAGTCCCTCACAACACATGAAACAGCAAGATGAGGGCAGGTGGGCATGCGTCCGCCAAGGGTCTCCAGTCTAGCACCCCACCTGCTCTGCTCCCGCAGTGCCCATAAAGAAGCATTTCCAAATTAGCCATCTCCTGCCACTTCCTCATTCTTTCATGACACCTGAGAGAAATGGCAGATCTGAAGACCTCATTCCCCTCGTTTGTCCCCTAGGTACATGGTAGACACACACACACACACACACACACACACACACACACACTCACACACACCGGATATTCAAATGGGCTTCTCAACAAGGGGTTAGTTGAGAAAGGGATCCCCACCTGTGATGGTGGAAGCCCTCCAGCATCTCAGACCCTCATTTTCTCAATTCTCAGCAAACAGCAATTTGTCAAGCAGGGAGCCATTTTTGCTGGTATCTTGCTCTTTTCTCAAGATACATTATTGCATGGGCTAAGCTGACTGAGATCCTGTGGGTTGGGGACTGTTTGCCAACAGGTTACTCAACCAGATGGACTTTCAAATCCTGGGCAAAGGGACAATTCCACAAGGTACACTGCAAACCACTAATCCCATCCCTTTTGTTCCACAGTTGAGAGGGGTGATGTTCAGCCTCTGTTGTGAACCTGTGGGATGACGAACTGGGGAAAATAAGCCAGGTGGTCAATGTTTGGTCAGGGCATCTTTCTACCTCACTGTGCTGTCTTCCTGCCCACTTGCTGGGCTTTGTGGCATCACAGTGAACTGACCTCAGTGAGACAAAGGTGTCAAGTGAATGAGACAGTGATACTTTGAGAAAAGAAAGGAATCTGGGTTTGGAGAAGGAGGCCACTCTGTGGGGACCCGAACTATCATAAACTTATGGGGCATCATCATCTCCGTAAACAGAGATAGCCATCCTCATTCTAACAAAATCACAGCTCTTTACTGCCTTTATATAAAGATGGCTCATTTAGTAATAACAGCCCATAAATTAAATACCACCATTAAGTTTATGGGGCTTCTCTCAGTCAGAGACCTTTTGAGCTATCGATTTTATTTTTAATAAATTCCCCATGGCTTATAAAACCAGAGTAGTCAGTTTGGGGCTCTATGCCAAAGTGATTTTTGATTCTGACTTCCTCTGTTCAGGAATGCATTGACGGTGAAACGGCCAGCAGCACAGAGGAAGAAGGTGAGAAGACAAGTGTCATATTAGGTGGCTGGATTGAGGTCTGTGTGCCTTTCCTGGAGTCACAGATCCTTTGAAGCAGGTGTCACTGTACAGTTGCAGAACTGGCCCAGCAAAAACATCAGTCCTGCATCCTCATAAAAGGTGCTGAGGATAATGAAAACTCAGCAGCAAGTTGAACTATGGGGAATGCCAAAGTACAATTATATAAATACAATAACAGCAAAAAGAAGCTATGAACAAACAAATATTTTCTGCTACACAATAACAGTTATTCAGTATTGCTTTCAATTACCTCAGTACTCATATAAGGTTAGTTTCAGTCTCCCCAGGCTCAGAGAAGATGAGTAATTTGCTTGAAGAGACACAGTAAGTTTTCTGAGATTAAAAAAATCAGGCTTTTAATGCTGGATATCTGGCTCTAAGGTCTGCAGTTTTCTACTATCCTAAGCCATTTAATATGTAATGTTTTAAAGCTATATTTGCCTTCATTCAGACTATACTTCCTAAAGACTTTTCTCCTAACTGTTGAAAGCACAGATACCAGCTAGGATATTTTACTAATATTCTAGGTGTGAATTCTGAAAAAGATGTGCAACGGCTGTTGGTAACAGAAATTTCATGTGGGACTTGACTTTCTTTTCTAGGAGCATCTAGAAGCCAACAGCTTGGAATAGTGAAGGACAAGTGGGAGTCCATGCTTGTGTGCTTTCCTCCATGCTGTCTCTGCCTGGGTCTTGCAACACACAACTTTGGTCTCTGGTGTTTCAATGCAAGGTACTAGCTCAGCAAGTGGTGTTGGCAAAACTGGATCACCACTTGTAGAAGAATGAAATTAAACCCCTACCTCTCACCCTGTACAAAAGTCAACTCCAGCCAGATGTGGTGACACACGCCTTTAATCCTAGCACTTGGGAGACAGAGGCAGGTGGATCTTTGTGAGTTCAAGGCCAGCCTGGTCTACGGAGTGATGACTGTGACAGGCAGCTGTTTGTAGCAGGTATCATTGACAGTGAATACTCTCCAGTGCCCTGCAATGGTCTGACAAAAACTTGATGCAAAGAAGCCAGACATGGTGTCTCATGGCTGTAATCTCAGCACACATGAAGCTGAAGCAGGATAGTAAGATCCTGTCTAAAGAAGTTCTAGCAATGTCCAAGCTATGGCTTCTGGGCCATGTGTGGCCCAGGATAGCTATGGATGCAGTCTAACACAACATTATAAACTTAAAACACTATGAAGGTTCTTATTTGTAATTTTCTATTGTAACTGAACTTCATGATTAGTGAGCATGACCTTTAGAGAATACATCACTATGCTATAATGTTAAATGGTTAGACATGACTAAAATAGATTTTTAATAGTCATTATTGTACCTCAGTAGCTAGCAGAATGTCTTACATATAGCATGTACCAACAAATATTTGTTGAAAAAGACACATAATATCTCATTTTACTGAAACAAAGTTTCCTAGATTCCAAGTAGATTTTTGCCCATCACACAGATCTGAAGGGAAGATTTGAAGTTAATCTGTCTGCAAAGCCTCCACTCCAACCACTGGACTGGATCCAACCCTAACTTCTAAGAAGGGGACTCTCACAAATCATGTCCTGGATATGTGTGGGAGTCAGCTGAGGGTATGAAGATGGGTCAGTGGGTAAATCACTTACCATAGTAGTGGGAGGACTTGAGTCCGGATCCCCAGAACCCAAGTAAAGCCAGACATGGAAGCCCATCTGCGATCTCAGTGTTTCTATGGCAAGATGGAGGGCAGAAATAGAATCCTTAGCTGCTCCCAGGCCACCTACCCTGGTGCATGTAGCAAAAAACAACAAAGAGATCCTGCTTCAAACAAGATGGAAGGCAAGGCTTGACACCCAAGGTTGTCTTCTGACTCCTACATGTGCACCATGAAACATACACACACACACACACACATAGACATACATCATGTATACATAAACAAAGAAAGTGAGAGACAGAGACAGAATCACACGTCTCAAAAGTCTGGAACCTTCCCTGGAGACCCTGCTTCTGTATTACCCATATCACAAGCACCTTCAATAACTTTGGTACAGGTGGACCACACGTCACATTTGGAAAAATCCTGCTCTAGAAATGAGCTGACATCTTTGAGTCTTTATCCTGTCATTGACACAGTGATAAAGTGTTCTCTCAACCTTAGGATATAGCTTCAGTTTTATTCTAGAGGTTGGAAAGCCACATCATGTCAAATCAGAAGTACTAATTTGGTAACCAGCTCTGACTTCCTGAGTAGGTAAGCCAGGGTCTCAGGTTTCCTTCTGAAGAGCCCATGGCTGGTCCTCAAGTTCTCCAGGCTTCGGAAGGAGGGAAGGGAGAGTGGAGTGTTATGGAGTCTTTTGCTCTCTATTTCAGTTTTGCCTCAGTATAAAGGGATTTGAGTCCTTGGGCCCATCCAAATAGGGGGTAGATTGCTCAAAGCAGCCCCCTCCAGCTGTGACTTCACCCTAGCCAGAACAGCAAAGTTAGAAGACCAGTGCAAAAGCTAGAAGTGAGACAGAGTGACTTGGCAGGAGTCCATCCCCACAAAACGCAAGGATGGAGATAGCTTTGCTAGGAGCCTCCCCTGCCTCTGTGGAACTACAGCTTCAGCTAATGAAAACTTGGTTTATTAAAGAAGTAGATGATCAAATTTCAAAGAAAATCATGCTGCAATTCAAGTTCCTGGATGAATAGAAGGTAGTTTATAAAAAGATATGCTTAGAGGAGCACATATAATCCCAAGTGGTTCAGATGCAATATGCTTCAGAGACTGGCAAAAACACCTGGGAAGAAGGAAGTAAAGAAGGAAGGAATGCTTATGCCATCATGAGGAAAGTAAAAAGGTTGGTGCCCAGGAGATTTTTGTGCATTCTTATTCTAGTCACACCTTCTATTTTCTGTATTTCACTGGGCCTATCAGGGTCTTGAAGACTAGAAGGAAGATGGTCCTCTCCAGTGATAACCTAATTCCTGCTTAGGGCACATTGCCTGGGAATGTGTTTTATGTGTCAGTTGACAACTCTAGACTCCATTCCTCTACCCAACCTCTTTATCAGCTCCTGTAGTCTGAGACACTATCTCTCTGCTGCAAATCACCATGTGGTCAGGTATTAGACAACTCCGACCTCCCCTACAACCCAGAGCCTACCAAATTATAAAATTTCCAGTCCTGAGCCAGCACAGCCACTTAAGTTGCCTTACATTACTTCCCACAAAAATCATCATAAAGGTTTTGGTTCTTTTTTTTTTTTTTCAAAAATGCAGGATTCCTTTTTATTTTTTATTTATTTTTGTATGTGTATGAATGTACTGTTTGCATGTAGGTTTGTGCACCCGTGTCGTGCAATGCCCTGGAGGTCAGAAGAGGGTCTCGGATTCCCCTGGAACTGGAATTTTCCTGGAATTGGAGTTACAGACGGTTCTCAGCTGCCATGTGGGTGCTGGGGATCAAACCCGGGTCCTCTGCAAGAGCAGTCGGTGTTCTCAACCGCTAGGCCATCTCTCCAGCCCCAGGTTTTGGTTCTTATTTGACACTCGCTCCTGCATTCTAACCTACACTTCCCACGTAACTCTGCATAGTGCGGCATACCTTCTCTTCTTGGAAATGTAACAGAACATTTTTTTTCTTTCTTTTTTTGGGGGGGGTCTTTTTCAGAGAGTGTCTACCTTTAGTCCCAGCTCTCCTGGAGCTCACTATATAGACCAAGCTGGCCTTGAACTCACAGAGATCTGCCTGCCTCTGCCTCCCAAGTGCTGGGATTAAAGGCATGTGCTGCCACACTCAGCCAAAACATTTTTATTTTCTTTTTTCTTCTTTTCTTTCCTCCCTCTCTCCTTCCCTCCCTCTTTCCCTGCCTCCCTCCCCCCCTCCTCTCCTTCCTTCCTTCCTCCCTCCCTCCCTCCCTTCCTTCCTTCCTTCCTTCCTTCCTTCCTTCCTTCCTTCCTTTTATACTTCCATTCTTTGTTCCCCAACATGGTCATCATATTTGACCGGCTTGGAACTGGCAATCCTCTTACTGTAGCCTCTAAAGAATAAGGTAACAGGCATGAGCCATCACATTTGGCCCAAGCTATCTTTCCAATGGCAATTACTTTTCAACCTTCTGACTTCCCTGTACCAGAGTAACACAAAAACTTCTAAGGACATTGTGAAAACGGTTGTTACTAAAAAGCAGAATCAGTTCTCCTGAGTTTTAGTAAAAGAACCATTCCTCCATTTGTCTATAAATCAGGAAGTGCCTCTCTTCAAGAAGGCCACCTCATGCCATTATGAAATGGTGGACAGGGTGGATGCTGCCACAGAGAAGCTGCTGAGTCTTGGCTCTTGCTGATTGGCTGTGGAACTGTGCTGTTTTCCCCTGTCTCAGCACTGGCTTCAGTTAGCACAGCACCAGCACTTGCACTTTTCCTCTAAATGGTGGCCTCAGTACTGTCACCAGACACCTCTGCATGAGGCTCTGACACTTTGTGGGGAACATGTTCCCTTATCAGTATGCTTCAGAAAGGCACAGAATTGAGCAGGTCTCAGAAGCTCACCCTCTGAGAGCTTGCTTTACATTTCAGCATCCCTGGACAGTCTGGGAAAACAGTCCGCCCCACACAAAGGTACAAAATCACAGCCAGCAGAACGGAGCAAGCCTGGGGGTGGCTATCTCTCTATCTATTCATTTGTGCTCACTGTCCCGTGAAAACCTCCAGTCTGTGAAATTGGTGGAGTCATAATTTTGGGGATGGACCATCTGCCTGGTCCAAAATGGGATTCATGAATGTAGAGAGATTTGCATTAACTGTTCATTACAGCAAAAGGAATTACCAATTCATTTCACAGCATTGAGATTTTGCACTTCTTTTTTGGATCCGGGTCTGTATGCACGGGTGCTGGCTTTTTGATAAGCACTGTGGTCCTTTTTATTTTATTTTATTCTTCTAAAATCGTATGCTTTCAACTTTATCATGCTTGGGAGCAAATATATTTCCCTTGGTCTTTCCAAAGCTCAAATTCAAAGCACTTGCCCTTTGTAGGCAGTACTGCAGTACCCACAATATATAAATGTAAAGAAATGAAAGTGGTGTCGTTTTCTATTTATCTGCAAAGAAGGAAACCTAATTAGGTAAGCAAGGGAATGAGATATGCTGATTAATTTAATTATCTGTTTAACTAAAGGCTAAAAGGAAAGCTCACTGTGGTTGAATCCTGGAAATAAACACGCCTTTCAAATGTAGTAGCCCATTTCTTTCCTTAGTAGACTAAAACCATGATTAGTTTAGATAATTCAGCTTTGATAGTGCCTCAAAATTCACTAATATGAATATCAAATTTGTTGACATAAAAGATTGTATTGAACTTTCAAGTATTCTCAACAAGTGTTAAAGGAAAAAACCTAGTCTTCAAAATTTACTTTTTAATGATTTGCGCCTTATCGAGGCCTGGTGGTGCAGGCCTGAAATCCCAACTACTTGTGAGGGTACGGAGAATGATCACAAGTTTTAAGCCTACCTAACCAACTTCCTCTCTCAAAAATAGCAACTAGCAAAAAGAGATGGGGGGGTATAGGTCAGTGGTAGAGTATCTACTAAACATTCACAAGCCCTAAATTCAAGACCTAGTTCCAGATTTGCATCTTACACTTAATAGAATTTGGGAGAATCAATGGTTGGAGAATATTTTCTTATGAATTCTCTACATACTCATCTCACAGGGACATGGCTACTTCTGGCAGTGACTTAATGAACTGATTTTCTCAAGTTCAGTTTTTGAGCAAAGTTTTGGATCTTCCTTAAAGCAGGGTATGGTATAATATGGCAAAGAAAGCCTATTTTGAAAATCCCTTATGTATCTATTCCCTATGAGGGCTAACTCATATAGGTATGCTTTCTTTTTTAAAAAAATTTATTTATTTATTTTTTATGTGTATAAATGTACTGTCTGTATGTAAGTTTGTGCACCCATGTCATGCAATGCCACGGAGGTCAGAAGAGGGTGTCAGATTCCCCTGGAACTGGAGTTCTCCTGGAACTGGAGTTAAAGATGGTTCTCAGCCACCATGTGGGTGCTGGAGATCAAACCCAGGTCCTCTGCATAAGCAGTTGGTGCTCTTAACCGCTAGGCCATCTCTCCAGACCCCAGGTATGCTTTCTTAGAACTGTAAGTGAGCACAGGACAAAAAGAAACAGCATTGTAGCTGGCTGCAGCAGTGTGCTCCTGTGATCCATCACGGGAGGCTGGAGCAGGAAGACCAAGAGTCGAATGCCAGTCTCGGTACATTAGTGAGACCTGTCTCTAAAGTAAAACAAATGAACCAGATAACACTGATGTTCTTTCTGCATGTAGTAGAACCCAGCCCATGTGGTAGAACTCCCAGCGGGAGCTGTGTAGACTCCTCAAAATTGAGCTCAGCTTCTTGACTTTTCAAGGTGGGGCTTTGAGGCTCCCCCATCCCAGGTCCCCATCACAGCTATAGAATTGTGGGATTATATGGCTCCTGATGCTAGTGGTATGTGTATGTGTGTGAATGCTGGTGACAGCCATTCTGGACTGCCTGGAACTGAAGGAGCTTCTTGAGGCTTGGGAAATTCAGTGCTAATCCAAAGAAAATCCAAGGCAAATTGGGAGCAGCTGCTTTAAAGTGGGTGTGTGGTTTGTATGTGGGAGACACTGAGTTATGCAACACGTCTAACTTGTATTGGGTTCCAAGCCTTGGGGTGAGGGGTTGTAACGAGATTGCAGACTGGTAAAGCACTTTCTGCACCCCCTGACACCCAAGCACAAGGCAATGTGGACTTTTCTCTTGAGTTTCTTCAGCTTTCATTGTACTGATAGCAATTCTATACCAGGCTGAAGCCCTTAAGTGATGTAATCAATAAACTGGCTCTTGGTGGAATTCAGCACGGACAACAAGTGTGTTGAGTTCAAGGGCTAGAGTGAATACCACCTAGGCCTCACTGACTTGAGTTTACCTTTGTAAGAAATAGGCATCAAATGTGAAAATTTCTTCAAATGACACCTAACTCACAGGGGGCTGTAATTTAATCAGTATATACACCAGATAGATTTCAAAGTCACTTGCAATCAATAACTAATCTAAGCAACAATACTGTGGATGCCACATTATTAAAATGTAAGAGGAAATAAAAGAGACTAAGAATTACCTCTGAAGGTTTCTATTGTGGTTTCTATTGGAAGGAGAGGTGGGGTTATCATTCACAGCGGTACAAATAGGACTCCGTTATGTTTACAGAGTCACTTTGGTGTCTGAAAGTACAACTGAAGCCAGGAAGGCTATTTTGCAGTGTAACATGCTAATTCATTTCTCTTCTTCTTACATTAATAAAAGGAGGAAGAAAAATGGGGCCCCTATGAGGAGATTTGAAATAAGAGACAATTCAAAAGGAGGATCAAAGACTAGGCAAGCAAACACACCTGGGCGTTCACACAATTACCTCCTATGGGCTTACATATCTTAGCTAGGGGCCCCAACCTGCCTACTCGCCTTTAGGAAGTAGGCCATTGTCAGCCTGGACCCTATGCAACCTACAGATAAATCTTAATTCATTGGTATCCCTGGTGTCAGATTACTCATTTTAGAGTTAAAATCATGTATTTGTTCGTTCGTTGTGTATGTATGTGAGAGGTGAATGAGACAGACAGGTGACCGGGTTCATGCATGTCATAGCACGCATGTGGAGGACAACTCTGGGACTTGGTTCCCTCCTGCCCCTTATCAATCTGAGAATGTCTTCATCCATCCAAACATCCATCCATCCATCCATCCACCCATCTATCCATCCAACCATTTATCCATCCTTTTCCTCATTTGTGGTTTTAATATGGTTTTTAATGTGATGTTTCTCTTCTGAAACTTGGGTTGAAGAGTGCCAGTATGGCAGGCTGGGAGGAGGGGCCTGATGGCAGTTGCTTGGGTTACTGGGCTGGACTGTGGGTATGAATGCCTGTCTTTCAGAGATGGGTCAGCTATCACTAGAGTGGGTTCTTGTAAAAGCAAGTTCGCTTCTTTGGCTTTCTCTTCCCCGCTTTCTTGTTGTAACTCCCCTTTGCATGTTTCTACTCCCTTTCCGCTTCCCACCAGGAATTGAGTACAAGTCTTGTACTCTTGGATTTCCCAGCTGCCAGAACTGTGAACCCAAATATACTTCTTTATAAATTACCCAACCTGGAGTAGTCTACTACAGCAAGAGAAAATAGAAGACACCATCTACCTGCCTATCTGACTAGTTGTCTGCCTGCCTATCATCTATTCCTGGCTGACAGGTGACAAACGCTGCGTCTCTCTGCACCTGGAAGGAAAGGTACCCTAATGCACATTTGAATTCCCTATGTGGTTGTTGTCAGCATGTACACAGCACATTTTGATGACAGGAAAGGTCAAAATTTGCATGCAGTTTCCTCTCATTATGCCTTCCTTCATCAGCCGCACCCTTTTCTCAGAGGAGAGTCCTTCAGCTATTGGGAGATAGTTGTTCCAACCATCTTTCTGGTCTTTTCTCTGGATAAACACCTCCAGCTCCAGCCTATCCACATTGGTTTTTCCTCCTCTGAACACAACAATCCAGGTTGTTGAAATTACTCCTAAATACAGTGACAGAAGCCATGTGATCCCTTCTGGTGTGTGTGTGTGTGTGGGGGGTGTTTGTGTGTTCATGTATGAGTAAATGTGTGAATGTGTGTGGGAGTGCACATGAGGTTGCAAGTACATATAGATGTACATGTGGATGGCACAGATCGATGAGGAGTCTCATCCCTTATCCATCACTGTTTTAGAGATGGGGTCTCTCACTGATTGGCTAGACTGGCTTCCACCAAGACTACTGCTGTGCAGGAGTTGGAATGACAGGCATGTGCCACAGGTCCAGGCCTTTTGTGTGGATGGTGAGGATTGAAGTCCTGTCCTGAAGCCTGCATTGCCAGCTCTTCCCTAACTAAACCAGGCCATGTAAACCTTTACAAGAAACCTAGGACTTCAGAAGGAGCCAGGTTAGCTGGGATAAGACATCTTCCAACAACGTTCATAAACAGATGGCTTTATGCATGGAGCTGGAAAGTTTCCGTGTTTTAATTGTTTCAACTGTATGGAGACACCATGAAGCTTATTGTTGATGAAGAACTATATGCCTTTCCCTGGCAGCTGACCTTCCACACGTCTCTCCTCCTTTGAGTTCATTCCACCTTTCTAGCCTGTTGTAGTTCCCCCACCCCTAAAGATTCATTCTATCATCATCAGATTCCCCACTCTGCCTAGCTTTGTGTCCTTTGCCAACCATGTCACCAAACAGAGGAGTAATCCAGTGACGAACGAGATAGTCACTCTGAAAGCTGCCTCTGAAGCCAGCATTTCTGGAAACTTCCTGAAGATGGAGAATGTGGCTGGTGCTGTCCCTAGTGTGCCAGAGGAGAGGACAGTTATCATGATGTTCACTGGGTAAAACTGGAAATGACTACCGAGAGTGCCCTGTGTGCATTGCTCTAGGTGGGTACCTTGTAGGGATCGACTCAGTGCCCACACCAGTGTTGTGAAGCAGGTGCCGTTATTCTTCCCTGTGGCAGACATCTTTGCAGGTCCCTACTTCGGTCCCCTATGTCACCCAACCTTTGTCCCAGTTTCTGTGGACTTTGCTGCTCACGGCTCTCACTGGCTCATTTTTAAGGATGATCTTTGGGCCACTGCAGCTCCTGTACAGCTTTAGTGCCATCGTGACACACCTGGGTTAAGGGAGCTTCAGCTGGGGACTTGCCTCCATTGGACTGGCATGTGGCCATGTCTGTGGGGCATATATATATTTTTTGATTGTTGAGTGATGTGGGAGGGCCCAGCCCACTGTGGGCAGTGCCATCCCTGGGCAGGTTGTTCTGTATCCTATAAGAAAGCAGGCTGAGCATGGGCCAGGGGAGCAAGCCAGTAAAGTAACGTTCCTGTGCTTCAGCACCTGTCTCCATGTTCCTACCCTGCATTCCTACTTTGGGCTCTTTTAGTGATGAACAATGACTTGGGAGATGTAAACTAAATAAACCCTTTCCTCCTCTAGTTACAATTGGTCAGTGTTTTGTCACAACAATTAAAAGTGAACTAGAACAGCAGCTCTTTGCCTCTCAGAGAGAAATCTATAGATGCAGGGTGGGAAGTTACATCCATTCCACCCTCACTGTGAGTCGCCTGTTGTAGGGTATGGAAGGCTGGGTTTCTTTTCTGAAGTGGGGGCTTCACCTGACTGCTCACCTTACATGACTTCTTTCTCCATCCTTTTTAGACACTTTTCTTTTGGGCACTTCCTTCTGTTCTAACTCTGCTTTGGAGGTTTCCATGAAGACACTAGTTTTCACATGGGAGAAGGGGAAAGGATGATTCTCTTTACAGGAGAAGTCACTGTCCAAGCTTGTCTGAGTAAAACAGGAAGTTCAGGACATGAAGTGGCCAAGGGCTGGGCTCCCATAACACTCCATTATGCCTATGAAGTAAGGGATACCTGAAGGGCAGGTGGATCCTTGCAGAAGTGAATCCTCACTGAGGAGGAGAGTAGCAGGGCTCACCTGGCATCACCTGGCAGCCGCCCTACAGCGTGCGAAGCCTCTTCCGTGGATTGTCCCCAGCACCTGCGGTTTATTCACTTTCCCAGCTGATCTCACTGTCACAGTCTGTTTCCGATGTCACACATTTCCCACTGGCTCTAGAGCTGAGTCTCTGCAGGGTCTTTCCAGGGGGGAGGAAAGGGTGTCCAGTGTGACTGCTGCTGGCCAGCTTCCCATTCATTGTCCATTGTTCCCCATAGGTCTGGTCAGCCCCATGTGTGCACAGTATGAAGTCACTTATCAGCACATTTCCCATACAGGACTGGCTTAGTCCAGGGCTGAGCTGTCACCTGCTGTAGGAGAACAAAGCCCCTCTCTCCTACCCTGTCCCCCAGTGTGCTGGGAATTGGGCCAGCCCTGTTCTATGTTTCCAAACATGCTAGTTTCGATGGCAGCTTTCGTGGTGATTATCTAGTTAGGGTCTTGGCCTCAAAACACCTTATTTATAGTGGATAAAATGTTCACCCTTTCAACCATTAAAAAGAGGGTATAGTTTTACTGGAAATTTTTCACTCGGAAAGAGCTCCTTAGCCCCTTGAGGGATGGCATTGGGGACAGTGTGGATTGACTGGATGAGACCAGTCCACTGAGAGGGAACAGGCACTCACAGTCCAGATGTCCAGGTAGTTTCCAGGACTTGTTTTGTTTTGTGCTGTGTTTATAAGTCCGTGGAGCACTGATTCTTTTATCTGCAAGACACAGATTTTTCCGTGGAAATGAATCTTGTTCTATGCTGGCAGAGCAGATGTAACATTCTCGGGGAGGGAGAGAGCAGTAGAAGTGGCTCTGGGATGGATGGCAGTGCTAGGACTGCGAGGCTCACACAGCAGGCATAAAATACTAATGCTCTGCTGCAAGGACAGATGGCTGTAGGGACTGTTTTTATTGCAGAGGCCTGAGCACCACTGAAGGAAAAGCCTTCTGAGGAGTGATGGGGAGAGACGCTCCGAGGTGACATCATGTCTAAGAGATGGTCTTTTTGTTGCCTGAGGCCCAAAGGTTGCAGGCCCTTCACTATCTAAGATACAATATTCCCGGTACTCATGGTGTGTGTACAAGTCACACCTACAATAGCTCTACTATGCAGAAGGGAAAGGTAGGCCCTGGAGGACAAATAATAAGGTTATTAGGTGCCCGTAAGATGAATTTTGCATGACCATGGCAGAATCCCCAGGAGGAAGGGCCACATGTTACAGAGTAAACTGTAAGCCTGAGAACACCACTGGTGTCATATGCTGGTGACACACAGTGGCACAGTGAAGACAGAGCCTTGCAAGAACCAGAGTAGGACTCAGACAGGAAATGTAGAACCAGATCAAGGAGAATGTGACAGGGTTGGAATTGAGGTACATCACTTGTCTCAGCTGCTCGGGGCTGAAGCTTTGGTGGCTGCCTGGGGACAAAGGGTCCCTAGTTACTATGGGAACTGTGATGCCAATGAGGCCCTGCCACTACCTGACATTTTGTAACTTCATGAACTGCATCTCCATAGCCCGTGTTCATTATTTTGCATTGCGTTCTTTATTGTTCTCATGGCTTAATGTCTAATATGAAGGAAGTCACAGGTAGAAAGATTTACTTGGGCTGACACTGTAAGAGGACATGGTCTATCGTGTGGGGGAGGCATGGTGGTTAATGCTCTGTGGGTAGCAAAGAAGTGTGTCCAAGGCTTGTTACATCTCAGGAGACCAGGAAACAGACAGTGTGGTCCAGAAATGAAGACCGCCATATATAACTCTTAGAGCCTTTCCTTGGTCTCAATTCTTCCAGCTAAGCTCCACCTCCAAAAATAGCACCAGCAGCTGGGCACCAAGTGTTCAAGCACATTAGCCTATGGGGACACATCATATTCACACCATTCCAGGTTCCTTCTACACAGTCACTGAAATTAAGCATTCAAATTAACATTGAAGTCACTATCCTGGGGCTCTGACTCAATAGACCAAGACACCAAATGATTACCTTACTTTCAAGGTGTGAATAGGATTTCATGACAAAAGAATAAAGAATGGCTATGTTCCCAAAGTCTAATTAAAATGAGAACTCTCTCTCTCTTTCTCTCTCTCTCTCTCTCTCTCTCTCTCTCTCTCTCTCTCTTTCTCTGTTGTTCCTCTTTTCTCCCTCTCTTCCTTGAGATAGGGTCTCACTCTGTAGCACAGGCTGTCTCTGAACTCACAATCCTCTTTGCTTCAGCTTCTTCTCAAGAGCTGGAATTACACCTAGGCAGTTTCTTTAAGTAATAAATTTTACCTTTTAAAAGCACACTTATAAAATAGTATACCCATGCATGAGTATGCAAATGTACAATAGTAAAAGTATCTCCTATATGACACTAGGATAAAAAAAGCAAATCTCAAAATACTACTATAACTGTTTTAGAAAAAAAATGGCTGCCTGAAAAATTGCATTGTATATACACTAATATTTATTTTTCTGAAGAGCATCCTTTCACAAACTAATTAGTCAGATCTTCGTTTTTCTCATGTCTGCTTTATTTTAGTGGGAGAACCAAAGGGAAGCTTGGCATTACTTTCGTGCTCTCTGGCTAACATATCAGCAAGATTTATTAGATGTGTATTAAGTGCTCAAATGGAATCACCAGTGCTCTTAACAACCCAGGCTAGTCCTTTTCAAGATAATTAACACAGAATCTGAAGGACAGCTTTCATGGAAGATCCAACTTCAAACTCCATAGCATGAAACTTGACCTGGGATTAGTTCATCTCAGCAAGGGACAGCTTACATTCTCAGTAATCATCTCCATCATCTCCACCTCAGAGGCTATGGTGACTTCATTTCCTTTTTATATTTCTTGTTAATCTATGTTGTAGTAAGCTAATTAGGCAGTTTGAGTGGTCCAGTGGCTCACACCCCAAGCTAGGCTGAGACTTTGTGCCTGATCCTATACTAGACTTCTGCTAGGGACACTCAACCATTTGAACATTGGAATACAAGGACAAGGTGACCGTTTAGCACTTAAATTCCATCTCCTTGGATGAATGAATATCAGACCAACCTGCCTGCTAACAGGTATAGAAAGAGATTTAATTCCTTAAAAGAGCTTAACACTTTGATGTCCTAAGTGTGGCTGCAACAGTACTAGACTGAGAGCTCCCATCAAGGTGAGGCAAGGCTGGAAAAGACTGTGCTGCTGAATTTGGGAAGGTTCCAAGGCAGAGCAGAAATGTGAAGACAAGGACTGGGTCTTATGTCTGCTGTGGCTCTAGTACCCAGCTCAGAGCTTTGCATATAAGATCCCTCCATCAGCATTCATTAAGTTCTGGCAGTAAACAAAGCTGTTGTTTTCAGTGGTGACCCTCATTGGATGGCTTCAACCTGGAATCATATGTCTACATGGTATAAGACACTATCATGGACTCAGATGTTGGCAGCACCACAGGCGTCCCAGAGTATGGTGGATACTGGGGAGAGGGCATCTATCATCAGACTGCAGAGATCCAGGCCAGGCTGAGATACAAATATAGAAGCTTAGATCTTGGGGGTGTGGATTTGTTGTTTTTCTTGTCACTGATCAAATATCTGACAAAGCTAACTTAAGAAAGAGGGAATTTATTTTGGCCCATGGTTTCAGAGGGTTCAGGCCATAGTTGCTTGGCCCCATGCACTTGGTTAGAACACCATGTTGGCAGGAGCATGAGGTAGAGGCTGTTCTTCACTTCTTGGTGGATAAGAGGAAGAGAAAAGGGAGTGCTGATGCTCTGCTGGTGTCCCCCGTTATCCTTACTCTTCTCCTGCCCTCGCCCATGGTGGCCATATGGATGGTGCTACTGTAGGGTGGATCTTCCCCCCTCAATTAATCCTTTCCGGAAAGACCCTCATAAGGTACCCAGGGTTGTACCTCAATTTCTTATGTAGTTCTAAACCCAATCAAGCTGACAATGAAGATTGAGCATCACAGTAGGTAAAAGTAAAAAAAGTAAAAGGAGTAAATGGAGTAATGTGTTACCAAAGTGCAGAGACAGCCTGGGTATGGAAAAAGAGCCACAAATTGGGAGAAGCCCAGTCCTGAGAGCTTTCAGGGTTGGGGCCGCAATGTGACATACATACACAAGGATGTGTAGAATGCATGGCTGGCAATACCAGTCTATGCATGGCATCCATTGACATCAAAGACTAGGACCAGCTGGTAGATGAACACCACAGGAGAGAGAAGAGGAGCACAGGATCGAGGCAGTAGCATTCCCGAGCCTGGCCAAAATGACCCCTCAATACACAGGCAAGCTTAGACCTTCAAGACAATGGTCTTCTAAGTTAACTAACAATTATTTTCTTCCCCACTGAATGAAGTGCATTTAGGTTTCCCAGAAAGCATATAAAGAAATTAATTAAAGTGTATGCACCAAGGTTTCACTGTCTTTTAGTAGTAGCTTGAGTTTCCATGCTGAGGACACATAAGACTCCATGCTTTAGCAGCCAAGGAAATGGTGACAGGGGCTTGATGGGAGGAAGGTGGGTGGTTTGTGGAGAAAAGAAAATGATGGTTATCTGGGGGAATTAATTATAGAACAATGAGGCTAAAATTCTTAATGTAATCATGAAATCCGTCTTCTAAAGAAGCACACGCACATGCACACATACAATACACACTTATAGATACCCCCAACACTACATAGATACTACACACACTTGTACACATTCATACACATTTGCAATCATATACAGTGGAGTCAAAATGAGTAGGACATACTTGTGCACACTGTATTCTGTAAGGAAAATACATTTGTAGGAATAAATATATGTGTTTTACTTTACCATATCATGAACACAGCCAGAATAGAAGTTATCAGTAGTGTGCTAAGAGCCGACTTGACATTATATCTCGGCATTTCGTCCTTTAATAAAGACTATCTGCTTCCACTAGCAATGGAGGTCAGAGCCTGTCCCTCCTAGAAGAATTTTTTAAATTCAAGATCAGATAAGCTTAACTCTGCTTGCCTTTGTATCTCCTTTGAAAAGCAGATTTCTTTCCTCACTGTTCACTGCCACCTAGTGAATTTATTTGGGAAAGAAAGAATGCTTTTTAAAAGGCTACAGCTTTAGTCAGGGACTTCAGGTGCCAGATTATAATAAGCAGGGTGGGTGGGAGTGCTGGTCAGTAGAACCCTGCTGAGAAAATGCAATTCAGCCCAGCTAGGTAAAGCAAGTAAACAGAGCAACAGCCCAGTGGAGGCTTCTGGAAAGAGCAGTTAAGGTGAGCAACGGGTGCTAGACAGCATAGGGCGAAAGGGTGAGATACACACCACAAGTGGGTGTTAGGGAGGTGGAGAAAGCTAGGAATGCAGAGGGCCTGCAAACGCTCCTGTGCATAAATGAGGCATCAGAACTATGCTAATGAGGCTCCCTGGGCGATATTCTGGGAAGCGAGGAGTGCTAATTAGACAGGAAATGTAGGCATGTATATCTTGGTCCTGAGCTACTCTCCCCTCACTGTGAATAGATAGGCTGAGCTCTTCCTAAATGGAGTGCCAGCCTACGCCCCCTGGTCACCCAGTGCACAAAGGAAAATCTGCTCCTTTCTTCCCCCCCAACAAAATTGCCTAAGAGAAGTGAGCAGGGGATGGACTCAGTGAGCCCCCATCACGGCTGGCTGGGCTTCAGCATCCCACCCTACCTCTCTGGTAAGCATTACTCAGGTTGTACCTGCACAGCTCCCCCTCCCCCTGAAAGAAACAATGAAGAGCCACAGTGGCTGCTGCCATGAAGTGTGCATGCATATGTGTATGTACACATGCATGAATATTTGTATGTGTGCTGTGCATGCAAGTGAGTGCATGCTAGCATCCAGGCATGTTTATGGCTGTATATCTGTGAAAATGCATGCAATGCATGTGTAAAGATGTGTGTAATGTGTGTGTGAACAATAAGGTGTGGATGAATTCGGTCTCTTATTAATGTGCATTGCCTTTGATGGGTGAGTTTTAATGACTGAAAATTAAATCAAGAGACTCAAAGAATCTAATGACAAATAATTTAATGAGGGCTGGGGCTGTAACTCAATTGGTACAGTGTTTGTCCAGCATTCACAAAGCCCTGGGTTTGATCAGCAATACTGCATAAACCAGGAGCGGTGCTATCTGCCTGTGACCCCCAACTTGAGAGATGGAGATAAGAGGATCAGAAGTTCAAAGCTATCCTCAGCTACATGAAGTTTGAGGTCAGCCTGGAGTATATGAGACCCTGTCTGAGAGAGAGAGAGAGAGAGAGAGAGAGAGAGAGAGAGAGAGAGAGAGACCGAAAGGAGATACTGATGTATTCTTTTACCTAGGATACCACTGACTGTTTAGCTCAGGATGTCCCTCTCCACTGGCTTCCTCCAAAGGAGATGTCTGTCTCCAGGAGCCAGTTCAAGTGTTTGGAGCATCTGAGTGGAACTGACTGAACGCTTCCTGCTAACCCTCATTTTCACACTGTGAACAGATCTGCCCCATTACAGACTTGGTGGTATAATTTGGCAGTAGGCCATCTACTGATTTGATGGCATTTGTATTGTAATTTACAGTTGTCAATTGAATTGGAATGCTTGAACTGTCCATGGGGACGTAAGCTATTAATAGAACAATACATAGGAGCCTAAGCAGTTCACGGGGGATTACTCTGAATTATTTTATATGTGTAATTCTAAATATACTCTCAACCAGTTCCAGCCTGTGGGCCAGTGTGGCTCTCTGGGTCCATGTCTACATACTCATTGCATCTATGCTCTAGGGTGGATCAAATTCCAGTCCCACAGGAAGCAATGAAGACCATGTATGTGGCTTCCAGCCCACATAATGGTACAGAATTAAGAACAGCTAATGTGCTTTCCATGCAGTGACCAACCTCTCCAGAGCTTAATTAACCTGGGTCTCTGTGGAGGTTGCTGGTCTCACTCCAGGGCAAGACCAAAGTACACCTGGGGAAACTGCCATTCTGGAAAAACAATAAAATTTCATTTACAATGTTTTGTGTATTATTTATTCTCTCTCTCTCTCTCTCTCTCTCTCTCTCTCTCTCTCTCTCTCTCTCTCCCTTCCTCTCTCCTTGTCTAGCCCTCCTTCCATGTCTTCTCCATGCATGCCTTCTCCATTTAAAGTATCCCCGTCTCATGCCAAATCATGCAGATGAGGAGTCTACAGAGTGTGGTTCCATGGAAAGGCTGCCTATACTCAGCGTCACACACCCAGGGCTCAGGGAATATTTG
>VZQC01012138.1:16799-57721 GCA_009823505.1 Rhizomys pruinosus
AAAAAAAAAAAAAAAAAAAAAAAAAAAAAAAAAAAAATTAAAGCTGGGCACGGTAGCCCATACCTAGCACTCGAGGCCAGCGTGGTCTACACAGCCAGGTCCAGGCCAACTGGGGCTAAAGGAAGACTCTATCTCAAAAAGACACACACACACACACACACACACACACACACACACACACAGAAAAACTCAGAAAAAAAGCCTAAGTGGGGGAAGGCAGTCCTTGCCCAATAATTGCACATACAAAATTTTAAGATATTTAATGACACAGAAACACAAATTCATGTAAAAAAAGCAGCTAATATGATTTTACTTATATTCAATACTGTTTACTTATATTAAAGAAAAACCATCAGAATATTAGAAAAAATTCAGAATGCTAACAATTCTCTGATGGATTTGAGTTTCTCCCTGTCTTTTTTTTTTTTAATTTATTTTTTATTGTATGGGTGTACTGTCTGCATGTAGGTTTGTGCGCCCGTGTCTTGCAAAGCCGCAGAGGTCAGAAGAGGGTGTCAGACGTAGTTCTCCTGGAATTGGAGTTACAGACGGTTCTCAGCCGCCATGTGGGTGCTGGGGATTGAACCCGGGTCCTCTGCAAGAGCAGTTGGCGCTCTTAACCGCTAGGCCATCTCTCCAGCCCTCTCCCTGTGTAATTCTATCCTGTGTTTTCAACAAGTTGGATGTGCAAGAAAGATACTAAAAAAAGTCATACTTTTTTTTGCAAAGGGTTATGCTGTAATGCCAGTAAGATCTACAATAATTCTTGGTGGTGGTAGCAAGCTTCTTCCCCTAAAAATCTCTTAGACAAACAAAACCATCAAGCACTGAAAATTTACATAATAATGAAGGTTGTTAACTTCTTCAAGATGCTGTGCAAAAGACACAAGACTGAGCCTCTGTAAATGATAGAGAAATGAAGAAACCTGATACTACTCTTGGTAACACTCAAAAAAAAAAAGACTTCCTGATTAGTGTGCCCCGACAAATTATAATTTCTTTTTTTATTATTTTATTTATTTTTGTATGTGTATGAATGTACTGTCTGCAAAACACCTGTGTTGTGCAATGCCGCGGAGGTCAGAAGAGGGTGTCAGATTCCCCAGGAACTGGAGTTCTCCTGGAATTGGAGTTAGACGGTTCTTAGCCGCCATGTGGGTGCTGGGGATCGAACCCGGGTCCTCTGCAAGAGCAGTCGGTGCTCCTAACTGTTAAGCCATCTCTCCAGCCCAACAAATTATAATATTTCTAAAAAACAAAAAGCTGTGGGGATATGTGAATATTCCCAATACCTGAAAATCAGAAGAGATTAATTCTGGAAAAAGAGAAAACAGTGGGGAAGCCAGAGTCTGTAAACAAGCATTTGCTTCCACATACTTCAAGTAAAGCTGCTTTGCAGAAAAAAAAAAAGACCAATCAACTCCCATGAACATGTTGATCCTGGAGACTTTCACTATGCTACTACTATGTGCCTTCTATTTGGTTTAGAGAGAGCTATTCTTTTTTTTTTTTATGTGCATGAGTGTACTGTCTGCATGTAGTTGGTACACCCGTGTCGTGCAATGCTGCAGAGGTCAGAAGAGGGTGTTGTATTCCCCTGGAACTGGAGTTAAAGACGGTTTTTAGCCGCCAGGTGGGTGCTGGGAATCGAACCCAGGTCCTCTGCAAGAGCCGTTGGTGCTCTTAACCACTGAGCCGTCTCTCCAGCCCCGAGAGCTATTTTTTTTTAATTTTTTATTTATTTTTGTATGTGTATGAATGTAGGTTTTTGTATGTGTATGAATGTATGTGTCTGCATGTAGGTTTGTGCACCGAGTCGTGCAATGCCACGGAGGTCAGAAGAGGGTCTCGGATTCCCCTGGAACTGGAGTTCTCCTGGAATTGGAGTGACAGACAGTTCTTAGTCGCCATGTGGGTGCTGGGGATCGAACCCGGGTCCTCTGCAAGAGCAGTCGGTGCTCTTAACCGCTAGGCTATCTCTCCAGCCCCCCCAAGAGCCATTTTTTTTTTTTTGTCTTTTCAAGACAGGGTCTCCCTGTAGCCCCAGCTGTCCTGGAACTCACATTGTAGATCAGGCTGGCCTTGAACTCACAAAGATCCGCCTGCCTCTGCCTCCCAAGTGCTAGGATTAAAGGCGTGTGCCACCACGCCCGGCCCCAAGAGCTATTTTTAACGCAATGCCTGACAGATAAATTTTAACACATAACTATTATTTTATTACTAGAACANTGAATAACTCACAGCGGATGCCACAAGCTTATGTTTGCTAGTGGTTAGGAGATGTTATAAGCCGAAGTAAGAAACTTGTCAACCCGGTTCTTTTTATTTTCGCTTCCTCGATTTTATGGCTACAGTGCTCTCAGACAAACACATGCACTGTTCCCCCTAGTCTGTGGATTAGCATACCAATCCAAGCAGCTGTGTCTATGCTCACAGCTTAGCTTGACATAATAATGGTACTGCTTAAATGCCTGCACACCCAAAGCTTGTGCTTTGTTAATGACTAAAAAGGGTATCACTGGAAAAAGCTGTCAACCCATGACGGGAAACAACCTGAACAGACTGGAGTCCACAATGACAACTCCAAAGAAATAGACTGTTTTTCTTTCTCACCCACTTGTGCCCCTTTCCCAAAGCCCAGGGAACAACTGCAGAAGACTAGCGTGGTAGATTGTAAGGGCTTTGGAGAGATTGGGGTGAATCGCGAGAAACTACAGGAATATAGTCTGGACTCCTAACTGATCAACATGCCTGTTCATACAAACTTCTCCAACTGCACTATGGAAACCTTGGAGGATTGTTTTCACCATTTGGAACATAGATTACTGCAATGCACCAATTACTTATTTGTATGACATACTGAGTAACATCAAGTTATCTGAAAACAACTGTACCATTACTATTGGTAGATTCCCTAAAAAAAAAAAAAAAAAATAAAAAAAACACCCAAAGGCTACCAGGCCATAAAAACCATGGCATGCGGCCTGAAACACCTGGGCTTAGATCCAAGACTGTTATGCTAAGAACCCACAGTGTTTTTTGTTTTTCTGTTGTTGGTTGTTTTTTGTTTTTTTTAATTTTTTAAATTAAATTAGTGGTTTTTTTTTTTATTGATCTTGTGCTTTCATACATTTTTTCCAATTCAGTTCGGGCATTTTTCCCTTTCCCTCACCCACCACCCCCACCCCATCCAGATCATGCAGTCTGCCAAACTGTCCTGCATCTTTCTCCTCAGTTTTTTTTTTTTCATTTGTTTTTTTTTTTTTTTTTTTAGTACAAGCATCCTTCATTCAAAAACCCTATCTGCAGGCTGTTGTGACCCAAACACCTACAGCCCCACCATCCATGGGGGGTGACAGGTGTTTTGTTCAATCAAGTTATCAAATGAGTGTCCAGACTACATATGCCTGTAGTTTCAACCATTCACCCCAATCCGCAGCCCTTACTTCTACCACGCCCCCCTCTGCCGCAGGTTGTTCCCAGGCTTAGAACACAGGGGCAACGGTGGAGAAGGTAAAGCGGTCCACTCGCTGCTGGTTGACTTGGAACTCTGGTCCATTCTGTGCTGTTTCCGTCTGGCTGACGTTTGTCCCTAAACCTTTTCGATCTACTGCTGCCTGGCGCTTAGAAAACCACAGTGGTTTTAAACTGTAACAGACAAAGCTTTCTGCTCATATGAAAATGCTGGTTTAGTTACAGACTAAAAATTTTAATATTTTTCTATGGTCTTTCCTCAGCATGTAATTATCAAATTAGTGTGTCTTGGGATTGTGTTGTATTGGAATGATTGGTTTCAAATACTGCTGCTAATTTTTAAAAATGCCCAACGAATTTTTGCTTGAGATTAAGTTAGACTTTTCAACAATTTCTAAAATAACCCTAAATATACTTCTGTGGCAATCTCAAAATCGATATTATAATCAAAGGTGGTGTGTGTGTGCGTCTGGCGAAATGTTGACAGATGCTTCTCTCCTCTGTTCAGAAGACTCACCAAATTTAAGTCCTTATATAAAAATAAACAAAGACCTGCATCTAATTACTTTGAAAAAAACGTTCATCTTTAATAAAATGGTTAAAAAAATGTTAACAGCCTTGCCAGATGCAAGTGTTCCCGATGGTGGTGGGTGCATTCTGAACAGCTAAGGGCAAAGTCGGGAAGGGGGACTGAGGGGTCCTCAAGAGCTTTGGGAAGTGTCAGAAGTGGTCTTAGGGCATTTGGATCCTTAGAGACTAAAATTTGGTGCTATAGACATCTTGAGGTGGTTGGTGTGTGTGCTGTAGGGAAAGCCCTGATAATTGGCTGGCCTTTCTCGCTACTGAACCCGGTACAGACCGTGGCACCTGGCCCTGGAGGATAGGCTGGTAGATTAAGGGTGGTATAACATTGGTTCTGTGAGTACATCTCACTGTGTGTGGGTGATTGGGGTTCACCCCAGTTGGATGTGGGGGACTCCTGCGGTATTGCAGGAAGCATTGGTGACTTCCAGCCCACAGGCCAGGAGTGCATGGAGTCTCAGGTGGGGGGGTTTTCACAGGCCTGGGGGGGGGGGAGGGTGTTGGGCCCTTTGGTTGTGTTTTGTGGTGGGACACTTGATCACTAGTTAGAACATCCTTGGGACAGATAGACAGGCTTTTTGCCAGGCCTATGTGGTGTGTTTCTGAATATCTGTAAAAATTTGGCCAGATGCTGCCCTGGGACTTGTAGGGTCACTTTAAGGTTTTTATTTTGTGGTGGGTGATGTGTTTGGGGGAACTACCCCATTCAGTTGGATGGGCATAAATGTTGCAAAGTTTAGTAGAAAATAAGATACTTGTACAGAATGAAGTGGTTAAATGTTTCTAGAGTGGTATGGTATAAACATTAAAGCCCGTTTACTAATGGTCTAAATGGGATTATACCATACAGGGTTGTGGTTGGTTGTTGGTCCATTCCTGGCTTGTAATGGACTTCCTGGTTCATAGATTCGGATTAAGGGGCATAGACAAGTAATGGTTTACCTTTGACTACTGAAAGATATTTTTTGGTCTATGTCTATTATGCAAGTGTTACTTTTGATATCTGTTCTGCCCATTTCAGATAACTTGACTCAAGAAAAACTAGGCTTACTTCCCTGACTAGTGGTATGCAGCCCAGAAGGAGATAGGTTGGATGGACTTGGTAAATGTTTTTCAGCTTAATTCTGGTCAACAGGTATGTTGCCTGTTTATTGGAAAACTACAAACCAAGATACTGGGTTTGGGAAAGTAAACTACTTATGTTTTGTAGTAAAACGGTTTATATTTAAGATATCCCTAAAATTATTTAAATTTCTATTGGCTTTGCCTGCTTATGGTGTTAATTTTTCAGTCAATTTTTATGCAAGTTTTCTTAGGCTTTTCTTCAAGCTTTATCTAAATGTGATACAGTAATTAAAAGTAGCAAATTGGTGTAACTTATCATTTTTGGATGCTTAAGGCTGGCATCATACTATGCCCATACCAATTTTGGCCAAGGGATTTAAGGGACAATTTTTTTTTTTTTTTTTTTTTTTTTTTTTTTTTTTTTTTTTTTTTTTTTTTTTTTTTTTTTTATTGAAGCTCTTTGCATTTCAGACAAAATTTCCAATCAAATCTAAACCCATTCCCCCCGCCCCCCCACCCCACCAGAGCTCAATGCATTCTGCCAAACATGTTTTTTCATCTTTTTCTCAGTCTCATTTAAAATTTGTGATGCAGAACTTTACTGTTCCAAGCGGATTATCTATATACATATGCACTCTTGCTCAGCCCGACGATGGAATAAGTGGCGTTTATCTCTAGTCCCCTGACTCTTCACTTGTCCGAGCTCCCACGTGACTCGTACCATATTTCCCCTTGCAATTCTGCTCGGACTAACTTCTCGCGTCTTTCCCTGCTGTCTCTTTCGGCCGCTCTTCTCTGCTGCACCGACCACCTGTCGTCTCCTCCCCTGCCCTCTTGCTTTGTCGTCCGGTTTCCGTTTTTTGATCTGGCTTGCTGTCTTGCTCGTTGCTTCGTGAGTGGCTGTATTTGTCTCCTTGATTCGCCCCCTTGCCTCTGTTATCTTCCTTCCATATGCCATTACTCCAAAATATGCGCATATGCATGCCACAATATATCTTTCGAAACGGACATCGCTTAGAGGGGGGTGCGGTTGCTGTTATAATAGCGGGCATAGGGGGTTCAACTTAATGGTCTGATGTTTATATGAGGAATTTGCAGTGGGTAATAGCCGTGCTAAGCGAATTTCCCTCCGTGCGCCCCAGCCAAGTGGTGCCCTTTGATGTGATTTTTTTTTATTAGGCCGAAAGAGGTCGAGAGTGTTGGTGGTGACCAGTGTGTCTGCGCTTTGCAGGCCAGTCCTATCAGGTGGTCGGGCTCTGCTTTTAAACCTCATACTGGATTTCATCCTACACTAACTTACTTCGCGACCCTAACAGAATCAGTTCTGCCCTGGTGCTCCACACTGGGGTTTTTTCCCTTCCCATGGTCACAAATGAGGTCCAGTAAGCACCACGTCCTGTCTTGATCTTCCTTTACTGACCTCCGTGGTGCAGCCTGGGTAGTCCAACACGGCAGTTGATACCCGAAGAAAGCATTTGTGTACACAGAACCCCGAGGCGCCTAAGTATCTGTGGTATTATGAACTCAGATCCTATATAGTTGTCCAACGTTCGAGACTAGCTGGGCGGAGCGGTAAGCGCCTAGTATTCGGTGTGGCACTTCATGTATCGGCGTTCAGCCCCACCCTGACAGCGCTGACGCTGGTGTGTGTCATGGGTGAGGATTGTCCATTGGAGCGAAATGAGTCTTCAGTCCACATTGGAAGGTTTAAAAGCTGGTCATCAGGATCCTTTTTTTTGGCAAGAAGATGGCAAAAGCAGTGGCACCACAGGGTATTCTCGCTTAGCCCCCTCGTCCTCGCTTGCTGTTCAGCTCTCCATTTCTTCAGGCAGAAACCACAACAAATACCTCATCCCTCTCACTCTGCCACACGTTTCTCATCTTCCCCACGTGTTGGTGGGGTGGAAGGAAAGATAGAGGAGGGGGGGGCTGCCGCTATAGGAAAAGAGAGAAAGGTTGGAGGAGAGGGAATAGAAATGTGGAGGGTGGCCTAGAAGCATAGAGCGTAATGAGAGAAGGAAAGAAACTCGACATTCCGAATGGGGCGAGACAATATCGAACCGGTTAAGCAGAGGTCCTCGCGGCCTGAGGGAAAGGGGTAAGGGTGTGCATGCGGGCGGTAGTGGGGGGGGGGGGGGGGGGTGTGGGGGGGGGGTGGGGGGGGAGGGAGGAGAGAGGTGTGTGTTGGGGTGGAAAAGGGGAGTTGGGGGCAAAAACACACACACACAGAGGAAAATAGGGGGGGGGGGGACGAGCCAAGGAGTAAAAAGGGTGGGTGGTGGTTTATAAAGGCAGGTGGGAGAAGATGGGAGAAGGGGTTGATTTGGGGGGGGAGCCCGTGGTTCTTTGGCATTTCAATTTACACAGTTCCAAATCCACAGAGGACAAAGTCGGTCTGCTAACGCGGCTACCTTTGTGAAAGCATGAGGCTAGACATTTTCCTCTTAATAGACTGGACAGTGGCTGAATCCCCATTGTGGACTCCAAAACTCCCTGCACTGGAAGATGGTTTGACTCTCATTTGTAGGACATTTCAAGAGATTTAAGGGGACAATTTTGTTCCTTGCCTCGGCTGAGGTCATTGTTCCCAGGGGATTTTGTTTAGGGGGCATCTCTTAAAAATGTTCTGCAATTGTGAGTCACCAGGCTTCCTGTGCAAAGAGGTCTTGGAGATCCACCAACAGAACTGTAGCCAGTGTCCAGTCTATAAGGAGGAAGCTCAATATAGAGGGAAGTTGCCTTGGGCTCCTAGGGCACGCCCAGTCTAGAAAGACCTGACCTTGTCCTCAGTAGATGGAAGTGGTTAAGAATGGCCAGAAGGAGCCAAGCGTTCCCTCCCCCCAAAAAACCCTGAGTGCCCCCTAAAGACCAGAACCTCAAATGACCTTGAGAAATCAGTTTGATTAACCTGGCCTGTGTGGACTTAAGCATCCCAAAAGAAAGTATAACCAAAAGATAGTCAATATATTTCTTTTAAAGCCTGGAAAATTGTGCCTCCACATATAGGGTGTAAAGTTGTATGAAATGATGTTAAACTGGCAATAAAAACCTTAGATCTTGGCCTTGATTAACAGAGTAGGTCACCTGAGCCAAGGACAAGTCCACTTGTTGTTATTATGCTCAATAATAAAATTTCCCTCTTTCTTTCTAGCACTATCTAAGTAGAAACTCACATCCTGAATATTAAAAACCGTAAAAGAAGAGAGAGTTAGACTCATGGCCAAATGAACAGAAGGGAAACCCAATAATTATGCTTTGAACCCCTGTCAAGAAATTCTCATGGACTTTAAGTTGGACACTGGAATTCACCCTGTCTTACTTCTCCCTGTCCCCTGCCTAGTCCTGTCCTAATACTCTTGCCTTCATTTCGCTTTCACGGGCACCATCAAGGCTTTTCTCCCTCTAAGTTATGCTTGGGATCTTTTAGATTGATCCCGGTTGGGGATCCCAGTTGCCACACCCAAGTCCTTTTTCAGCATGGAAGAGTCAGAGTGGTCAGCATCTCGATTCCCTTCTGGTGATTGGGGTGACCTTTTTCAAGGGTAACATAACCAAACAGGACTAGAAATTATTTGGAGTTTAGGGATGCAGACCCCCCAAATTAATAGACTTTTTTCTCAGCTGAGAACCCAAGGCTTCCTGGACCAGCCAGTAAGCACATCTCTTTCTGGTGGCCCTGAAAGAGAAGGAAAAGTAGAAAGAAAAAATGAGAGAAGGAAAAAAAGAGAAGTACATATCAGGCCCCACAGATTCAGTCTTTATTTCACCAGGATAAGAGTTCAAGGCCAGCCTGGTCTACAGAGTGAGTTCCAGGACAGCTGGGGCTATAGGGAGACCCTGTCTTGAAAAGACCAAAAAGAAAAAAAAAAAGAAAAAAAAAGGAAATCACCCATTGTTTTTGTTCTTGTTGCTGTGTTTTGTTATTTTGTATTGTTTCTGTTTTCCCGTGAAAAGAAAAAAAAATCTAAAAAAAGTTTTATCAAAGAATTATCTTAAAATACTATTTATAGTTTTTATCAGCAACTTTTGTATTTGGATAGTTGGTTTATATGCCTAAACACATGGCTGGGATCATATAAAATTTCTTGGGTGAAAACGGATCAGAGTGGAAATAAGGTTAAGAAGCCCTGCCAAGCAGGGCTTATGCTTCAGTTACGTTCTGAATGAAAGAAAAGGAAATCGATTTCCTTTTTCAGTATTATTATTGGCTCATTAAGTTGAACTCTAAAAATAATTTTGAAACAGTCTCAGTGTAGTCCAGGGTAGTGTCTAATTCCTTACGTATCCAGGAAGGACTTTGAACTCTTGATACTGGTGTATCTATCTGTCTCCTAAGTGCTGCGAACAACCATACCACAAATAATCAATGCCACTGAAATATAAGAAACAACATTTTAGTGTTCAGATAATCTTACAGAAATGGAAGCTTAGGGGGCTGGAGAGATAGCCTAGTGGTTAAGAGTACCGACTACTCTTGCAGAGGACCCGGGTTCGATCCCCAGCACCCACATAGTGGCTAAGAACCGTCTGTAACTCCAATTCCAGGGGAATCCAAGACCCTCTTCTGACCTCCGCGGCATTGCACAACACGGGTGCACAAACCTACATGCAGACGGTACATTCATACACATACAAAAATAAATAAAAATTTTTAAAAAGTTAAAAAAAAAGAAATGGAAGCTTATATTCATGGGCTTAAAATCAAGATGAAGTAACATCTTGGGTGTTACCACCTGAACTTCTATTGATGAATCTCTGCAGTGTTGATGACCTAAACAGAGACAAAGGAAACTGTGGACCTTTAGGAGACTGGGTATAGGACTCAGGTTCTCCGAAAGGCCCCATACATAGTGGAAATATTAGCCAAACACTTAGTTATTATCATGGAGCCAGAAAAGTAAGCTCATCTGTTTCATTGTGAGATCCCACTAGGTGAAAATCTCTGCTGAGAATTTATAGCCGGACCCAATCTTGACCCAAGTTTGGGGGATGAATTTTCCCATTTTTAATGTCTAGAAACCAGAAGTTAAATTGTTAATGTAAAAGGGATGCTGTGATATAATATTTAGGCTTTTGCCAAAAGTAAATTCACAATGATATGGAGGGACTTACTGTTAACACAGGCCTCAGAGGATTTATATGAAATCAGCTAAACACACACACACACACAAAAACCAATAAAAAATTACAAGACACATCAGGATACAGCTTTTCATGAACAGGAAATACAAGGGAAACACGAGTATTAGACATCGTCCTAGAGTTTGAGAAAATGAAATTATCAGATATGGACTCAAACTTGAACGAGAGCAACATAACTTAGTAAACACGGGAATAAAACACAGGAGAAATGAAAGATCTAAACTAAGAGCAGCCAGACCCTAAATGACAAGAATATGACTTTTAAATAAAATACCTAGTCACTGGAATTAGAAGGTGGGGCTAATTGAGACGTCTGAGCTGAAGAGCAGGAGCTGTCATTAGGCTTCACCCTGGGATTTTGTTTTCCAAATGAGCTACACTTGATTCACATATGTAATTTTTATAATCAAATTATGAATTAAGCAAGAAAAACCTATGTGCTTTGAGAATACAAATGTTACATTTCTGTCAATATGGTATTAATATACATCAAAATGGCTTTTCTTTTTTTTTTTTTTTTAACATGTTTCTTTCTAATAAATTGACCGTTACATTTCCAAATTTCTGCAATGGCCAACAGACCATAGAAAGACATTTCTTTAGGCACCTGCTTGAAACCAACAGATGCAACAAACTGTTGGCCTTGATTCAGGGCCAACCAAATGGTTTTTCCTAGTACTTTCTTGACCTCCTCGAGAAGGAAGGTGAAGAAACCCACAGGGGAGGACCTCATCCAGAATTAACCAGGAGGACAGCACGCGGGGCATCTCTAGGTGACATGACCTTCCCTGCCTTATAATGTTGCCAAGTCAGGGAACACTTTGCTTAAGCAATTTCCCCAGAGAAACCATCAAGGGCCCATGTGAAAGCTGAGCTTTGGCATATCAGATTTTTCAAACAGAAATAAGATGACTTTAAAGCTATAGCTATATTAATATTTATTTTGCTTACATATTTTTGTCTTTTTGAGACAGAGTCTCCTTGTAGCCCCAGCTGGCCTGGAACTCACAGAGATCTGCCTGCCTCTGCCTCCTGAGTGCTGGGATTAAAAGCCTGTGTTACCACACCTGGCCTATTTTACTTACATTTTATCTATCTATCTATCTATCTATCTATCTATCTATCTATCTATCATCTATCTATCTATTTAATTTATCTTTTTGAGACAGGGTCTTCCTTTAGTCCCAGCTGGCCTGGAGCTCACAATGTAGACCAGGCTGGCCTTGAACTCATAGAGATCTTCCTGCCTCTGCCTCCTGAGTGCTGGGTTTAAAGGCCTATGCCACCACGCCTGGCTTACGTTTGATTACCTGTATCTACCACTGAAAATAAGCTTCAAGAATGCAGGAACTGGGGGGACCAGCTCTGTGTGATCAAGTCCTCCTTCTGTTCCACCAGGACAAGACAGCACCTTGGGACTAGACTTCTGGCTCTGGAGGGACTTGGAAATACTGAGGGGAAGTACCGAGTACCAGGCCAGGTAGCCTCAGAGGAAGAAGCACAGAAAACCAAACAACCAAATAGGCCCAGACAATGGGCAGTCAGAATGGAAAGACAAACCTACTCCAACAGATGCAGAGAGTATGACAAAGAACTGTGATGAGTATGACAAAGAATTGTGAATATGACAGAACCATCTTCTGATGACCCATTTTCCTACCAGCCAACTCTCTTATAATATATAAGGGAATCCAAAAACTATAGACATAGCAGAAATGTCTGAGAAAAGAATTAAGAATCTTACTTTAGAAAACAATTTTATTATTTCTATTTTATGTGTATGAGTGTATTGCCTACAGGTATGTAACCGTGCATTGCCCACAGAGGTGAGAAGAAGGTGTCAGATGTCCCAGAACTGGAGTTACAAATGGTTGTCAGACACCATGTGGGTGCTGGGTCTTCTGCAATAGCAGTCAGTGCTTTCAACTGCTGAGCCATTTCTCCAGCACCCAGAGTCTTACTTTTGAAAAGGAATTAATGATTATATAGAAGAATTTTTTTAAAAAGATGCATGAATTAAAGAAATCTATCTAAGACCTACAAAAAGCCTCCAAATTGAATGAAACAGTCAGTGAATTGGAAGTGGAAGTCCAAAATTTAGAGGAAAAATTCAGCAAAGAGACTGAAACAGAGCTAAACAGAAATACTTAAAACGAAGTATGGTCAAGACCACCCAGAGTGAATTTCAGGAATGCAGAACAAAGTTGAGCTAATAATACAAGCAACATATACAAGGGAAAAATATAAGAGGATGAATGACATCTCTAAGAAGTCTCAGATTCGTTCAAGAGGTAGAACATGCAAAGTCATCGAGTAGAAGAAGGTAAGGTAAAAAAAAAATCAAGAGAAATAAAAAGAAAACTTACCAAACTAAGGAAAGAAATGGAACTCCAAATAGACATGCCCAGAGAAGACATTGTCCATATACATCACAGTCAAGATGCTGAAAATACGAAGAAACAGTTCTAAAAACAGCACAGGAAATGTGTCAATTCATATACAATGGGAGAAATATCAGAATGAGCCCCAGACTTTGCGTCATTAACCATGAAAACATCTGCAGTTGCTTAGATAACCTTGGGAGGGGGCCTTATGAGTCCTGTAACTTTCAGGACCTTCCTGAAAGGCTGAAGATACTAAACACAGAGTCCACAACACTGGACTCCAGCTGTGAAGTCATTTCTCTCAGGAGAATGAGTTAGGAATTCTGGAACTGATTTGTTTGGATTCTCAGGTTTTCCAAATAAATAAGTACATTGCAAATTACTAGAGCTAGGTTTCTCAGAGTGGAAGAAGGAGACAACAAGCATGAAAAGGGGAAAAGCGCTGGGGCGTGGGGCGCACGCTTTAATCCTAGAACTTGGGAGGCAGAGGCAGGCGGATCTTTGTGAGTTCAAGGCAGCCTGGGTCTACAGAGTGAGTTCCAGGACAGCTGGGGCTACAGGAGACCCCTGTTCTCGAAAAGACCAAAAAATAAATAAATAAATAAATAAATAAATAAATAAATAAATAAATGGTAGTTTAGTAGTTTAAAAAAAAAGGGGTGGGGGGAAAGCCCGGCTGTGTCTTATGACAGCTCCTGACTTGGCCTTATGGTGGGAGCTGCAGGGCTGGAGGAGGGGTCTGTTTGGATTTCATCCATTTTCAGCCATCCCTTCAAACCTAGGCCAAGGAGGGCTGTTTCCACTTACTGGCCTCTCTTCCAGTATCAGACTATTTCTTGCTGTGTTGCAGAATTACGGTGGTAGGAGACATACTCCCTCCACCTTGTCCCCGCACAGGTACACCTTCCTCTAGGGCAGTCCGCTGCCCACATGGAGCTTATTTAGGGGCTTACGTTTCTTCAGTCACCTGTATTGCTTTCCCGCTGTACCGTCCACTGCCAGGGAGCGGCATAAGCCTACACCTTACTTGTATTTATCCGTCTGCTTTCTGTCATTCTGCTCAGACAGAACAGGCAAACAAATACACTCAGTTCAAGTGAGATGTTTAGGACAAATAGTTAAAATTATGATTTGAGAATCATCTTTTTAAAACCATTTGAAATGACACCCTGATGCATAACAGATTATTTCTTTGCTCACGTCATTTGTCTCAGACTGGACAAGACAGTTGACATTTAGAGAGGATTTCCCAAGTGACCCATGATGTACTTACTGGTCCTTTAACGGTATCTTCTTAAGTTGCATTACTATCCATAGTGAGGAAGTGGAGACCCTCAGCCCCTTTCCCAATAACTCAGAACCAGTAAGTAGGAGAGTCAGAGGAGGAGGTGAGGACAGAATTCTTTAAGTATTAAAGCCAGGTTGTCAAATTCTGTGTTTCTTTGTCAGGATCTCTGGAAAACCTCTAAAGGACAATATGCATTGTCCTCTGCTGCCACCTTCTGGTCCTTTAGGGAAAGACAAAAATGCTTTCTCTACAGGGTCATTTTGAAACTCAGGGAAAGTATTTAAGTCACCCGAATTAACCCTTTGTACCTCCTCACCTGCTCTTGGTTCCTTGCTCTTCTAGACTTAACCAAACTCGCGTGCTCTGATTTAATCACCCTCTTCCTTCGCCCTATGATCAGGGAGGCAGGTTTGAAGCTTGGGTCTCCCAGCTCCTCGCGCTTGCCCCACTGGTGAATTCTCTTCTGCAAAAGTCGTTTCAGTGATTGGTAAACTTCAGGGTAGGCAAGAGGAGTCTGCTTTGGCTAAATTACCAAAGCAACCAGCTAGGTGGGAAGTCCAGAGAGACCGTTCGCACATGGTGTGCCAGCCCCTCCAGGCACCCTGCGCTGATTGCCTTTGGCCATCCCCAGCGTTGTATTCAGTGAATAGCTCTGGTACACGTTGCTGTTTGGATATCTTGTTTCTTCTTCCCTCCCGTTCGGCCTTCTTTGTGAGGATCCCAGTTCCTGAGGTACTTTATTTCTGAAAGGAAACTGTAGTTTGACTTTTGTTTTGAGAATTTGTGGTTCAGGGAGACCTGGTCTAGCTGCAGTGTACATAGCATAATTCTACACTGCTGACCAGCTACTTCTCAATTCTGAACGAGAAATGCTAATTTCATCCTCACCTGCAGCTCATGGGATGCACTGACCCAAATTGGGCAACTTTCAGCACCCGCCTGGCTAGTTGATGTTTGCTAGCATCAGGAAAAATAGGGGGTCCTTCCTTGCTCTTCTGCAGAGATTTCACCTTGCACCCACTTTATGGCTTTTCCTTGGTGAGTTCACACTTTTTGGTTCTGCATACTTTTAAATAATCTTTAAGACAATTTTCACATTACAATTGTACCTTTGAGAGTTCATTTCGGCCAGTTCTAGGTACAGTATAAACATCCAGGACTCAACTCCTAAACTCATCTGGGACTAAGAAAAGGAAAATAAAAACAAAATAAAAACAACAGCAAAAAACAAGCAAGGAAACAACAAAAACCATGAAGTTAATTCTTACATGAAGAATTTTATTCACGACCTATATGTGATTTGCAAATGTAAATCTTAAAGTTTTACCATATGAGTAGGTGCACTTAACTCATATGGCTTTATTGAATAAAATAAAAGATTACTTCTAAATTGTTAGGACCCTTCTTTTTATTAGGCAGGCACTGGGAGTCCCTGGTGGTCTAGTGCTTAAGACCTGAGGAGTTTTCACTCCAGTCAGGGATGACCCAGGTGGGAGCTCTGTGCTTTGTATTATACCATCTTTCATGTTAACCTCATCCAGACAGCTCCCAAGAGCTAAAATGGTCATCTTCCTGGCGTTCCTGCCTTCTGCCTGTCCTCTCAATACTGATATATCCAGGTAGGGGAGAGGGAGAAGAGTTTGAAGCCTAGAGCAAGCAGAAGAATGAGAACAACTCATCTGCAGACTGCAGCATCCTTCCCTGCAAGATCCCCTCTTCCACTGTCTGGACCACACAATGAGCTAATCCAGGAAAGTGACATTTTAGCAGGTCCAGGGAGGCTTTTCAAGTTTTTTTCTAGGTTTGTGTCGGCGGGTGGGCATACAGATTTTGTCTATTTGTCGAAGTAGTTGCTTTGATCTACACCAGAGATGTGATTAGGAAGCAAGCTGGGTTAGAAAGCTTAAGTAAATTTAATCGTAAGGACTGCAGAGGGCAATAGAGGAAGTGATCAGATGATGGCCAGTCTAAAGGGGAGAAGAGCATTTTAGAAGAATCTAGACGAGGGGCTGGAGAGATGGCCTAGCGGTTAAGAGCGCCGACCACTCTTATGGAGGACGTGGGTTCGATCCCCAGCACCCACATGGCGGCCGAGAAACGTCTGAAACTCCAATTCCAGGAGAACTCCAGTTCCAGGGGAATCCGACACCCTCTTCTGACCTCCGCGGCATTGCACGACACGGGTGCACAGACCTGCATGCAGACAGTACATTCATACACATACAGAAAAAAAAAAAAAAAGAATCTAGACGAAAATAAAAAGGCTGTGCTTCCTGTTTACATTTTTTGTTTGACATTTTTTTTTTTTTGAGACAGTGTCTGGCTATTGCAGCCCAAGCTGACCTCCAGGTCCATTTCTTCCTGTCTGAGTCTCCCAGGGGCTGGGACTGCAGGTTTGTGCTGCCATGCTGTCTGTACTTGGGACCATGTCTCTGTACATGAGTGTATTGTACTTTTTGCCTATGTGGCATCAAATTGACTTAGAAAAATAAAACCAGGAATGCTTATAAGTTATATCCCAAATACATTAAGACTCATTTGATATTATTTATTTAACAAATGAGCAGATTTAACACATCCATGTAGCTAAATATATAGCACTCTTGCTTAGGTGAAGATTGAAATTCACATGCTGTAACGAGGAAATGACTTCAGGTGATGGCTGGTTGATTTTGCTTAAAGTCTCGAACTTCCACAAGCAATTCAGATCATTGTTGGGAGAACGCATTTTTTAATAAAGGAAATTGTGGAATATGAGGACTCACTGTGAGAAGTAAGGAGAACAGGGATTAGGCAAATAAAGGGTTGAGAAATTTCAGGAAGCATTTTGGGAAGAAGTGAATGTTCTGGGGGGAGTCGATGCATGATGATGGCGAAGGGAAACAGGCTATGGAGCCGAGCATTGATTCTTCAGGTACACTGGCCCAACACTCTTTGTTATGATTGACAAGTTAAGTTTTCTTGGTCTATGCTCACTCCGGGATTCGCAGAGGGAAGATCCCCGAAGGCCTCATAGACACAGATATAGAGTCAGAGGTGGCATTCATATCAGTGTGTGAGGCTCCAGGAATCCGCCATGTCTTGGTATATGTCATCAGAGCCAAACGTTTTGGTCAGTTGTGACAGCCATCAGATCTAACGACAGGGTTCTTCCCACCCACATTCGGAATATCCAGTGCAAGGAGGAAACTGTGACAAGTTCCTGTGATTGGGGTTTTCTGATCTTTCTTTCTTATTTTTTTTAAATCTTTCATTGAAGTTTTGTGCATTTCATACATCACTTCTCAGTTCAATCCAGACTCATTTCCCCCCCCATGCCCCCGCCCCTCCCAAGTCCATGCAGTCTGCCATACATGTCCTGTTTCACCTTCTGAGTCTTTTCAAGGTTTTTCAAAGCAGAAGGTATTTTTTGTGGGGGGGAAGAACTCTACTGCTCCAGTCACTTCCCTGTCCCAGTTCTTTTGTTGTTGTTGTCCCCTCCAATCCGTATTGTTTCAACATATGCATTTATATATGTCACACATGTACTAAAATCATGTCATCTGAAAATAAACTGTATGCTATTTCCAAATCATATTTTGGTATTCACATTTTTCCCTTTTAATTTTATATTGCTCTAAAATATGCAAACATATCCTCTACCCTTGTACCAAAATTATAAAGTCTGAAAATAGGTAGCAGGTTAATTCTAGAGCCTGTTAAGGGATTCACATTCTAAGAGCACAGTTGCTTTTAGATAAAGAGAAATATAGCATTAATGTTACTCAATTTGCCTTACTTGATGCTAGCATCCACAAATGAGGGATACAATCCCTCGTTTGTTTTTCTGGGACTGTGTGACCTCACTTAGCATAATATCTTCTAGTTCTATCCATTTACCTGCAATGTTCATGATGTCATCTTTCTTTTTTTTTTGGTCTTTTCGAGACAGGGTCATGTCATCTTTCTTTACCGTTGCATAGGACTCCATTCTGTAGATGTACCACATTTTCTCTATCCATTCATTGGTTGAGGGGTACTTGGGTTGGTTCCAACTCATTGCTACTGTGAATAGAGCTGCAATAAACATGGCTGTGCATGTATCTCTGTGGTAAGATGAGTCTTCTGGGTATATACCTCTGATCTTTCTAAAAACTGGCATGGCTGTAAGCAAAATGTTTCTAGGTCCTTGCTCTCTTATTCAATGAACTGAAATAAAGGCTCACACACATTTACAAAAGTAACAAGTCAATTCTATTCAAAGCAAACCTATAGAACAGGTCCCAGTATACTATATTGTAAGAGAACAGTGCCCACAAGACAGAAGGTGTTCAAAGGCCCTGATTATTGTTCTAGGGTTCCCTTTATAGGGCTCAAGAAGAGGAGGAGTTTGGTTACTAATGGGTGTAGTGAAGGTAGATGTTGGCTTTGATTGTTTTCTCATTTCCTATAGTGGATCTGACTTTGACCATATGCATGCCCAGTTATTCACAGGCATACGATGGTGAGCAGGGGAATAGGGGATTCTCCCTAAGAGTTAGCTTGAGAACATAGCTTTGCCCTAATTGTACTTGTTCCCCCAAACCCCCAAACCAGTTCAGACCTTTCCATAGTTCTCTCCTATCTAAGTGTGCTGATTATCAAGGGGAGGAAAGACTTATCCCATTGGTCAGAGAGGGTATATGTGTACCCCAATGCAAGTGGGGGTCTGAGATTGCAGGTATATTGTACAGAGAAGGCTATGCACACATTATATGTAGGTAAAGAAGCCAGGCTGCCAAGTGCATTATCAGGTAGAGATGGTCGTGCATAACCCAAGTCAAGTAGAGTCCCAGGTTGCTGACTATTCCCTATGCTTGCTCACTGAAGCCCTCCTTGATATTGATCTTTGAAACTTTTCTTTCTTGAGGAGCAGACATGCATTCCACTCAATGTACTTATGTTGACACCAAACAAGCTGAACCTGAGTAAACTGTTCCCCCTCAAGTATGGCTACAGCATGGAAAGCAAGAAGAGCCCATGCATTGTTGAAATGACTCCTCCCCTCTCACCATCTTAAGCATCTGGCTCCTTTTAATGGGAAGGCTTATTGACTTGCTTGGGTGTCTCCCTTTAAACCTTGCAGGGGGCTAGGACACACAGAACTGGGGGCTGGGACAGGCGGGACTTCAGGCCATATGCTATGGGAACATGACAACGCTTTGCCCAAGGCATCAAAAACAGTTGGCACTGGGGCAGGTATCACAAGCAAGCAAGGTATCAGCAGGAGACCAGGCTTAGAAGCTGCTTGCTGACTCTCTTAAGTGGCTTGTCTTAATTTTATATTTGCATATGATTTATTGTCAGAGGTAACCAGCGGGGCCTGGAACCAGGAACTTTCACTGTTAATATTAGAAAATCTCCTGGTTTATTACTTGCCTGACAACAAGTGTTGTTCCAGGATCAGGGACCCTCCTGGCCCATATTTGAACCCCAGTTTGGCAAGCAGTTGGAGGATCATTCATCACTCTGAATCCCTCAAGGGTGGAATGAATTAAGGAGAGGCCAAAACTGCCTGCTTTCAGTTCTTGGATATGGTCCTGGGCGTACTCTGCACCAAGTCTATTGTAGTCTACTTTCCTTGCTTCTTGTTCCCGACCTCATGTCAATTAGTCTTGGTTAGCTTTCCATCACCTCTCCCAATAAATATTTCTCCCACTATAAATTTTTCTAATTCCTGTCCTTGGGGAGATCAGTTTGAACCTTGGTTTCCTGTCTCTGGCTTGGCTGCCTCATAAATACAGTGTTCAGTGGTTTGGGTATACCATGCAGTGGGAGAAACAGGCCCACCTGGTAGCACTCTGGGGTCTCTGCCAGCCAAGCCTTGCAGAGGGACTACAGAGTTACCTATGACTTTCCTCTGGGAGTTGATAGTGACAACCTTGGCTTGTCTGTTTTTTTTTTCTAGGTGTGAGTACAAAGTCCTGAGTAAAGGACTTGCCTCTTAGAGTCTGAAGTTCTGGCTTCCAGCAGGATGTAGGCAGAGGACTCTCCTTTGGGTCCTCTTTGAGGAAGACATTCTATAATGTGGATACACAGACGCTCACACCCACACAAAGACACACAAAGGCATATGCTGAGACACACACACACGGAGACACTCATAGGCACACACAGTGACACACAAAAACACACAAAACATATAGACACACAGTCACACACACAGGCACACATAAAGGCACATACATAGACACACAGACACAACCAGAGACACATACAAGACTATACAGATACATGCAGACACACACATATACAGAGACATATACACAGATATAGACACACACAGATACACACAGTCACACAAAACACACATAGATATACACAGATACACAAAAATACACATGTACATATAGAAAGACATACACATAGACACAGACACAGACACACACACACACACACGCACACACACACACACACACACATGCACACAGAATGTAGAATTTGTGATGGAAGACCAACTAGCAACAGTTATCTGTCTGAAAGTGATGGGATAATTGCTTTTCCTTATCTTGATTTTCTAGTTTCTTCCACAGTGAACATTTATTACTAGCATAGTACCACTGAATTGAAGAATGTCTCCTTGTCAGAGACTCTGCTTGCATGTGCCTAACTTGTTTTTTGCTGTGACAGTGGAGAGTGAGGATGCAGAGAAGAAAGAAGAAAGACAGACCCCCCAACCCCCTCCTCATAGCTCCTCCCAGCAGCACTGGGAAGAAGAGGACAGAGCTACTTGTCATCTCTCATGTCATCACCAGCTTGGTTGTGATGAGAAGGTCTGGGGCCTCACTCCAGACATGTGACACTGCCATTCATCTCCCCTCCTGTCCTTTCTGTCCCCATTTGTCCTCATCCCTGCTCTCACATGTTCTTCTGTCCCTGTCTCTGTCCCTAGCCTCCCTTGTCAATCATGATCCCATACCAGTCTATCTCCATGGCCACATGAAAGTTTTGTAAGCAAGTGACTAGACACCAACGTTAAGTTTTAGCTCGTGGGACAGAGGAAGGGGGCTACACAGACTAGAGTCATTCACAGACATCAAAGTTTACGGCATCAGGCAATGGCGTAACTGGAGCCAGGGGAGCTCTAGTGAGGCTCTGCCGGTTAGCAGATGAAATACCACGTGGGAAAATCCAGCTCAGCTCTCAGTCCCAGCAGCTTTCTCCTCCTCTCTCCCTTTTGAAAGCTGACTACCATTCTTCTAGAATCATAAGCACTGGGAGTTTCTTTTGCCTCTTCTCTCCATCATAAGAATTGTCAAATCTCGAAGGTTCTACTAAGATTTGTCCTCCTTTCTCTTCACGGGAGTTTCCTGCTCCCCCTTCTCCCTCTTTTCTTTCTTTTTTTAAAATTTTATTTATTTTTTTGTATGTGTACGAGTGTACTGTCTGCATGTAGGTCTGTGCACCCGTGTCGTGCAATGCCGCAGAAGTCAGAAGAGGGCATCGGATTCTGGTTCTTAGCCTCCATGTGAGTGCTGGGGATCGAACCTGGGTCCTCTGTAAGAGCAGTCGGTGCTCTTAACCGCTAGACCATCTCTCCAGTCCTTCTCCCTATTTTCTAACAGAGGCTTCCTTCTCTAAGTCTTCCTGGTACTGGCTACTTGATTTGTGGAAGTTGCTTTTATTTATTGAAAGGTTGGATTTGGCTGTTACCTGGATTTAACTAAATGATATCTGAATTCCAAAACTGTGTATATAATGTATAAAACCCCCAGTCAAGCTCTCATTTATTGCTCTCCTCATCAACCATAAACAACTGGTCAAATGTGACTTATATTCCAGACACTGAAGTTGGCATGACAGCTTATATGGAGAGAGACACACAGTGCTTGTCAGCACTCGGGGTCTGGAGACAGACAGCAGCGTGGGATGTTCAAGGCTCTCTGGGAGTCAATCCCAGATGGTATCACAGGCTGGGAACTGGACATTTTAGGCAGAAGCAACCATGAAAGTGACCGCACAGATCGCAAGAATACACAGAGAGTGGCTGGAGCACAGGCTGTGAGTAGAATGTAGATGAAGATGATGGCGGGGGTGGGGGTGGGGGGATCAAGAACACCAGCAGGGTCTTCTTGGGCCCTGCACTCTGCTTTGCAGTGCTCCTGGATTCTCCTGTCTACTTCCATAAATACTGTGGTTTTGGTGCTGTTTGTTCTGTTCCAATAGATAAGACCTGTTAACTGACATGAATGTGGCAGAATGATTTCAGTATAGTGAAGCCAGGTTGCTCAAAACAAGGTTTTTCCTAGATAAGGAGAATTGGAAAAAAAATCTATAAAATTAGGACTTTCAGCAGGAAATGAATTTTCCACTTAACTGTGCTTTAGACCATTTTTTTTTAATAAAATAAAAAATGTGGTGCTCCCTTGGGGCTCCCTCTCCAGAGAGGGAGGCCTACTTTAGACCATTCCTGGCTCACGTGAGGTACATGTGCCTCTGCCCACGTTCACTGCTGCCCTCTGCTTTACTTCTCTCAGCCTCTCTTTCGCCCCTCCATGACATCATCTCCACTCTGTAATTCTGAATTTTCTTGTTTTTGCTATTACCCAAGGCAGCCTTTAACCTTGCCCAGGGGCCTGTCAGGGGATCCAGAGTATAGTTTTCTTAGTGCTAGGATCTTCAGAGTTTCACAGCTTTTGTGAGACCTGACCAATTTTCTTTTCTCTGGAGTCCATTATTTTTTATGTGGTTTTATAGAATGTGAGACTTTCTTTTAGGATCATAGTTTTGGTGCAATAGGGGAATGTGCTATTATGTTCTTATTTTGTAGGACGGAAAGTAGAATCTTAGATGTATGTTTGCACAGCTGGGAAATGGATGTTTATACAGCTGGTAAATGGCAAATCTAGCTTTTATAGGCCAAGCTACATTAGTCTGTGGGGCAAGTATTCAGGACCCTACTTGCCATGTGTACTGACATTTGAATCTATTATCGTTCCATAACAAGCCCCATGTTTATGTTTGATCTGTGATTCTGGGCATGCGGCTTTTCAAGTTGCATTTCTTAGATTTCCTTTCTAGCAGCTTTCCCATTAGATTTTGCTAATGGGGGCAATAGAAAGGCTAGAAAGTCAGAGGAGGAAGTGGCCTTTTTCTTGCTCATTTCTCTAGGGTCGCAGCAGCAGTTGTGTGGCAGGTCTCCTGTCAGTCATTGAACAGGCCATCCCATAGCCCTTCACTGGATGGGCCTTGAACTCCCTTGGTAACCAAGCCTTGGCTGGGCTCCTGTGTTCTGTAGTAATCTAAGCACTGCTTTCCAGTGCTTCCTCTCTAAGACCTCTGAATTCTGACATTAGTGGAAACAGATTCTGATGTGTTTGAGATGTGAGCAGCTCTTCAGTTCTGGAAACACCATCTTTTCCTGCTGGCTGCCTCTTCTGGAGAGTTAGTTCTGCTTGTCCCTGCAGGGTCCATTCTGCAGATGATTAAGTTGTCGTAGTAGTTTATTTTAGGTTGTGGTAGTGGTCTTCTTTATTTCTTCTAGTCTTCCAAGATCTGAATAACCATTGCTTTGTTCCAAATAATTTCTCTTTAAAAGCTCTGAAGTGCTCGTTTCCTCTGAGCAGATGCTGACTGGTACATCATGCACATGAGTAGTACTCTTTGAAGAAAGGAGAGTCTTTGGAGGCATTTAAGCAAAAACTATGACTTATAGCAGACCATCATTTGGTACCATGTGGTTCTGTTTTTTTTTTTTTCCCCAGTAAGTATTGTGGTAATTGTTGTTTTTTTTTTTTTTCAGTAACTATGAATTGTCTCCCTACCCCTCCTCCCCCCAGAAAGGCTCATGTGTTGAAGGCTTGGTCTCCAGTTGGTGGCATTTTTATGAGGTGATTGGACCTTAAGGGGGCTCACACCATTCATGGGTTGATCCAGAGTTCCTACTGAATGAAGAGATGAGGACTGGCGGGGGCCAGAAGTAGGTTACTGGTCCATGTCTCTGTGTTTTTGTCTCTCTTCTCTTTCTCAAAGAAAGAGTCTTTCTCTCTCTTTGCTCCCTGACCACCAGGATGGGGGCAGTCCCACCCTTCCACCATGCCATACTCACCCACCATTGGCCAGAAACAGAGAACCAACTAACCAAAAACACTCTAGGCAACAAGGGGTAGAGGTAAATTTGATCTTAACACTCTCAGTGACTCTGATGAGTAGTTATATTCTTATAAGCAAAATGAATTCTTTTTTTTAAAGTATTTTATTTATTCGTTTTTATTTTATGTGTATGAATGTATTACCTGCATGTATGCAAGTGTATGCCATGCCATGTGATTCTCCTGAAGACGGTGTCAGATTCCCTGAAACTGGAATTACAGATGGTTGGTAGACCCTATCTGGGTTCTGAGAGTTGAACCCAGGTCCTTTGCAAGAGCAGCCAGTGCTCTTAACCACTGAGCCATCTCTCCAGCTCCCTCCCAGATGCATTCTTATATCTATAGCTTAAAACATTTATGACTTCCTTTTCCTTGTACTTAGTAGACAGATATCTTAGAATGCAACTCTGTTATGTGTTTATTTTTTCTACCCAGGGGTGCTTTATTGCTCTGTGGTGTTTGGCTGCCCTGTGATGTTTTGCTACTCTGTAGTAGCTTGAAGCTCTATGATGCTTTCTAACTGACCCTGTTTAACTACTGATAAGGAGATGAACCACAGAAAATGGAGAACTCTCCAAATTGCCCAATAGAATGCCCAGTTACAACTATTCTAACAAAGTGTAGGTTAAATGTAACAAAAGTCTTAACTTCCCCCTGTGGTATCTGTTTATGTAAACTGTAACAACCATCTGACCGGCTCTTGGCTCAATTATCCTGACCTGAATGTAGATCAAAAGGGGCAGATGTCCTGACCCCTGCCTATGATATCTACTTCTGGGACCATAGGCAAGTGAAAAAAGAGTACAGTAAACTGTAATGGCCAGATGACCACAGAAAGGAATTTTCTGGGATAACACGGCTCATTTATGTAAAGTTATACAGATCCTGGTCCATAAGGCCCAGGGGCAAACCATTAAAATGATGACATGGAAAATCCTATAAAAACCCACCTGTACTTTACTCAGGGCCCAGAAAATGACGGAGTCTTTGCTGGTCATTCTGGGACCATAGGTGTATGAAACACTTGCACACTTGTAGGAAACACTTGTATGAAGCCACAGCAACAAAGCACCTCTCGCTCGTTTTTCTCAAAGCGGTTTATTCAGGCAGGCAGGTCTTGTCAGAATGGTTTATTCAGGCACATCATTTCTCCTTCTCCAAGCTTCTCCCTCTAAGCCTCAGGTCTTTCCCTCTAAGCCTTCTCCCTTCTCCAAGCCTTCTCCTTCCTCAGGCAAGCAAGCTTCTCTCCTAAGACTAGAAAGGAGAGAGAGTCCCTCTATCTAGAAAGTCCCTCTATTTATCCACCTTCCCAGCCCAGGTTGCGTGGCCTTAGTCTATTGGTATCATCTGGCCTGATCTCGTATACAGGGTGCACCTGCACAGCTCAAACGGTGAGCGTGACTTTACTTTGAGGTAGGAGGGAATCAGGTGTTAATCATAAGACTCAGGTGTTAGCCATGAGATTTTGCTAAAGTCTCGGGCGCTATCCTGGGACCCTCGCCACACCTGCTCTCCACATCTCCCCCTTTTTCATTATTTTAGTAAAGAGATTTTTAACTGTTCCCCCTTTACTGGGCTTTAACTGTTCCCACTTTACCGGGCTTTAACTGTTCCCCCTTTACCGGGCTTTAACTGTTCCCCCTTTACCGGGCTTTAACTGTTCCCCCTTTTCTGGGCTTTAACTGTTCCCCCTTTACCAGGCTTTAACTGTTCCCCCTTTTCTGGGCTTTAACTATTCCCCCTTTTCGGGCTTTAACTGTTCCCCCTTTACCAGGCTTTAACTGTTACCCCTTTTCCGGACTTTACTTATTTTTTCCTTATTGTCCCCTTTTCTGGGGAGCCTTCCTTATTGTCCCCATTTCCGGGGAGCTTTCCTTATTGTCCCCATTTCTGGGGAGCTTTCCTTATTGTCCCCATTTCCGGGGAGCCTTCCTTATTGTCCCCATTTCCGGGGAGCCTTCCTTATTGTCCCCATTTCCGAGGAGCCTTCCTCTTTTCCGGGCCCCTTTTCCCTTTTCCAGGCTTTACTGTTCCCCCTTTTCCGGGCTTTAACTGTTCCCCCTTTTCCGGGCTTTAACTGTTCCCTTTACCACGCTTTACTTTCCCCTTTTCCGGGCTTTAACTGTTCCCTTTACCACGCTTTACTTTCCCCCTTTTCCGGGCTTTACTGTTCCCCCTTTTCCGGGCTTTACTTTCCCCCTTTCCGGGCTTTACTTTCCTTTTCCCGCGCACGGCGGTGCCCCAGTCCCCAGTTCAGCCTCTGCCACGAGAAAGCCCGAACTGCCGCTTCGGCAGGGCTGCTCTGCCTCCTCGCCTGCAGGCTGCTGGCCGCCGACGTCATCTCCTGCGCGCCCCACTCTTCCTTCGCATCTTCTGCACGCCCCGCGCTTCCTTCGCCAAGTTTCAGTCGAACGGCTGGTTTTTGCTCTGGGTCTGTCCGATCGGTGCCCGGGCCAGCTTGGCGGGTTCTGGATTCACGCCGAGCCCGCGGCACCAAGGCCCCTTTAAGAAATTTTCAAAGTCTGTGGAAGTAAGTAGGCTGCTTTGTTGAAGCCTCTGCAGCTTTGTTGAAGTCTCTGCAGCTCTCTCAGCTTTGTTGAAGTTTCTGCGTTCTCAAAGTCTCAAATGTTTGTAGCGTTAAGTCTCACTCAAATGTACAGGTACCTTACACTGCGATTGTTATCCAGCTTGAGCCTTTTCTGCGAGATGTTTTTCTGCGCTTGCTCGAGGCCCCTCGTGGCTGTCTTCCTCTATGCTGAAGCCATTCATCGCCGCCTCGCCCGGCCCGCAGCCCCAGCACACTCAGAGACCGAAGCCGCACATAAGCTAAAGTTCCGGGGGCTCTGGGCTGAGCGTGGCCATCGCTCTGCTTCCCTGTATGGGCCACCACTTGTATGAAACACTTGCACACTTAGGCAAGTGAAAAAAGAGTACTCCAGCTCTCCTGACTGACCTGCTTAATCTCAGCTGTCTGACAGACAGATTGTTCCATAACAACTCCACTGGGGAAATCTGTTCTTTCTATCCTCATAACTTTGAGTTCTTTTGGCCAGAAGCCCTTGTTTTCATAGGTGTGGGAATGCCTCTTCCAGATGTGCCTCTGTGGTTCTGAGGAGGAAGCTGGGACTGTCACCTGACCATTGTGGGCTTTTCATGCAGATAGCCAGTTAATCAAACAAAGAAGATGCTGCACTGATTACCCCGAAATGCTAGTAAGCCACACAAATTGAGTTATTCACATTGTGGATGAAGAGTCCACAAACTTTCTTTTTCTTAAAGGGCCAGGGTGTGACTGTTTTCTTTTACAGGCAATATGGTCTTTGTTACAACTGTTTATTTCTGCTGTTGTTACAGCACTGTGAAAGCAGACATGGACCCTATGTAAGTAAATAAGAATGGCTGTGTTCCAAAGGTGTATTATGTCCAAAGCTGGATGGTTGTCTCCAAGGCTGCAGCGTGCCTTCTGCTCTACATCTAACTGCAAATAACTGGGAATTACAGAGCATAATAATAGATGTAAAATGTCACAGGAACATACAGTCAGCAAACACAGAGTATGAAAAGCCCTCTAGAAGACCTTTTTTCAAAATGATATGTTATATATTCATATGAAAATGTCACCATGAAATGCATTATTATTATTATTATTATTAGTCTTTTTTGAGACAGGGTCTCCCTGCAGCCCCAGCTGTCCTGAAACTCCCTATGTAGACCAGGCTGGCCTTGAACTCAAAGAGATCTGCCTGAGTCCTGGGATTAAAGGCACGTGTGACCATCCCTGGCCGAAATGCATTATTTTATACAATTAAGTTATGTGAATCAAAAATACTTTCCTACCCAAAAAGATATGAAAAAAGAACTGTTATATATTAAAAAGAGACTAATAAACTTTCTGAAAAATTTAAAAAGAGATTATCATGGGATATCAAACACAATTTGGGAATTTCACATGAAATACCTTGGATTTGGTTTAATACAGTCTAATTTAAAAAAGAGAAATATTTGTGTGTGTGGAGGGAGGGTGAAAGAAGACAGGCGTGATGAAGAAAAATAACAGCAAGTGATGACATCACTGAAGCAGATGCTTAGGTACCGGAGGTTTCATTATATTGGCTTCTCTGCTTTTATGTTTGAAAAACACTCAAAACGAGGAGTATAAAATGTAGCAAAGACGATTTTAGTTGATCCGAAAACTTGGAAAATGTTTTCAGGAGAAATTTTCAACTACTTTGTCCCATCATTCACCAAGTGAAAAATACATGAGACACTCAGTTCTAAAACTGTGCAACTTCTTCATTTATTCTGCTGAAATGTAGTTTGTAATTTGGTAAGTAATTTATAGTAAATTATATTTTCTTTTTTAAATATTTTTTCTTTTATTTTTTATGTGTATGAATGTACTGTCTGCATGCAGGTCTGTGCACCTGAGTCGTGCAATGCTGCGGTGGTCAGAAGAGGGTGTCAGATTCCCCTGGAATTGGAATTCTCCTGGAATTGGAGTTACAGATGGTTCTCAGCCACCATGTGGGTGCTGGGGATCGAACCTGGGTCCTCTGCAAGAGCGGTCGGCGCTCTTAACCGCTAGGCCATCTCTCCAGCCCCAAATTATATTTTCTACCAGAGAGTCTTCACTTCTGAAAAATGGGTATTGAGTATACTTAAGCACACAGGAGGGGTTGCCCATTCTCTACCTTCTTTCCTGATAATTTAAGTGGAAAATTCGAGGACTGAAAATGTTCATTTTTTTCCATGTAAATGTTAGTGACATGTGCCGTTAATGGTTTTGTGATGGACCACATCTAATCAACCCTGAGGACAGGATCCTTGACATGTGTGACTACAACCATTTGTCTCTTGATATGCTTTGCTGTTTAAATATGGAACATCTCCACCTATATGACTTCTCACCATTCTAGTTTTATAAGATTTCAAAATTTATGATGGTGAATGACTGATCTCAGACTTGTGGGTTTTGCATGTTCAAAACATGCCAAACCAGCTTAAATGATTCAGCTATAATCTTTGTGCAAAACCAAAAAAGAAAACAAACAAACAAACAAAACAAAACAAAACGTGGGGCATAGAAACTGAACTAAATTTAATATCCCTGGATGTTCTTTGGAAGTATTGGCTGATGCAGGGAGAGAGTCTGGTCCACGTTTCTCTGTCTTGAGCCTTTACCTCATCTTGAGGCAGGCAAGCATAGGGAATAGCTAAGCCATCTGATCTCCACTTGGTTTGGGCTATGCACACACTTCTTTTTTTTTTTTAATTTATTTCTGTATGTGTATAAATGTACTATCTGCATGCAGGTTTGTGCACCCGTGTCATGCAATGCCGTGGAGGTCAGAAGAAGGCGTCGGATTCCCCTGGAACTGGAGTTCTCCTGGAATTGGAGTTTCAGACGGTTCTCGGCCACCATGTGGCTGCTGGGGATCAAACCTGGGTCCTTTGTAAGAGGGGTCGGCGCTCTTAACTGCTAGGCCATCTTTCCAACCCACACACACTTCTAATAATGCTCTCAATAGCCTAGAACATTTACCTGCACTTACTGTGCTCACACACCCCATTCCAAGCAATGTGCTGAGCAACCTGTTAGCAACCTAGGTTCCCCATCTTCACTGAGCTGCACACACCCTCTCTGAACAATGGAATAAGTTTCCATTTCCCTTAGCAATATACACAAGTCTTAGATGGAGCCTATTGTGTTCCAGTTGAGTCTTAGTGATTAAGGTTGGTGGCTTATCTGACCTAAACTGGTTTGGGTCCATGGACAATGAGATAAACTGTGTATTCAAAGTGAGCTTTTAGGAAAACCTCCATATAACTGCCCAATGGCCCTGCATAATTGGGTATGCATAGTATTAAATTTAGCTGCATTATAGAAAGGGATATGCAGAATAGAGAATTGGTTATATAACTTAATCTGTCATTCAAAATAGAAAGCCATCCTTGCTATGCTCCTTAGCAATCAAACTCCTCCTCCTCTTGAATCCCATAAAAGAAAACTCCAAAGAATAGTCTGGTCCTTTGAGTATCTTTGCATAGGTAGCTGCTGTCAGTCTTGACAATGTATTCCTTTCTACATTATACTATCACTTTGCTTTGAATAAAATATTCTTTTAACTTTGCAAATCTGTGTGAGCCTTTATTTCATTTTGACTAGGATACTAGTCATTTTCCAGGCTGGGAAATACCCATCCCAGACCCCAGCTACTGGTAATGTCCCCACCCTGAATTTTGGCCTCATTTCCTGTCTCCGTTGCTCATAAGAAGTTATTTTTTCTTTCTTTCTTTTTAATTTTTTTATTTATTCTTGTATGTGTATGAATGTAGTGTCTGCATGTAGGCTTGTGCATCCATGTCATGCAATGCCGCGGAGGTCAGAAGAGGGCGTCGGATTCCCCTGGAACTGGAGTTAAAGACGGTTCTCAGCCACCATGTGGGTGCTGGGGATTGAACCCGGGTCCTCTGCAAGAGCAGTCGGTACTCTTAACTGCTAGGCCATCTCTCCAGCCCCAAGAAGGTATTTTTTTCAACACCTGCTGCAGCATAGCTAGAGCAGGTCTTGCATTTCAGCCAAGAAAGTGCACATTGGCCTAGAAGAGCTTTTTTTTAAATCTACTTGCTCAGATATCACACATTCTAAGAGAGTCCTAAAGCTGAAAGCTCATCAAATTTTCCAGAGCTTATAAAAATGCCTAAGGCCTGAAGAGCCAAAAATATTGGCTTCACACAAATAAAACTGCAAGACTGAAAATCACCAATGCTTAATTAAATGTTTCCAAAGAAAATACCTGAACTGTCACTCAACTGAAACAGACATATATAACATGTAAAATGGAAATATGTTTCGATAAAGTTTGAGGTGGGGTGCAGAGCCTCTAAAGGTTAGAAGGTGACTGTAGGATATATATATATATATATGTGTGTGTGTGTGTGTGTGTGTGTGTGTGTGTGTGTGTGTGTGTGTTAAGAGTACCACCTTGGGGGAGACTGCTCTGAGAACTCATCTGGCATCAGCCCTAGCTGCCCTGACACCAGCCTCAAAAGGAGCATTTAATTTGGACCTGAGACATTGTCACTCTCTTCTCTCAGAGGAAGCCTGAGTATCTGGCTTTCTCTTTCTGGGTTTCTATTTCCTACTCAAGGAAGAATGCTGTATTTAAAGAGTGGTCAAGCTTCCAGAAGCAGGAAGAGAAGCTTCAAGGTCAGAACTCAACACTGTACATGAAGACAATCCGAAACAGAAGTTTCATCACTCTCCCCAAGGTAGAGTTAAAGAGAAAATTCACTTCTATCTCCCGATCCTAGCCCATCCATCCTCCACGCTACACTGCCAGACGGTCCAATGAGCTTTGGGTTTCAAATCACACCTAATAATCTATCTTGGCCATGATGGCTCTGAAATTCTTTCTCTCCAGGACTCTACCCAGAAGCCTTGAACCCAGGACCTGAAACCCAAAACGCTATTTCGGCTTCTGTGGTTTATGAATGAGTGACCAACTGGTTGTGTCATGGAGAAGAAGAAAGCTGCATATTGAACCTGAATCCCCATCTTACAGTGTCTTAACAAATACAACCCAGTGGGAACTCTATACAGGTCCTTTGTTGCTGGTGTGAGCTGGCCTTTACAGTGTGATCCTCTGTCTTGATCCTTTTTGTTCAAGCCAAATGTTTGTTACAGTGCACCATTTCAGGTTGCCGTGTATCCCAAATAACACAGAAAAGGACTGAAGCTGAAATGAGCTTGTGTGAGGTTCACATTTCCTATTTCTTGGAAGTGAAGGAAGAGGGACCAGCTTCGGAATCCTGCAGAGTTGGAACTCATCCTCTGCCACTTAATTTGCAATGTGTTCATTTAAGTCCCTTATCTTTTTGTGTTAAAATGGTGTCTTTTATGGCTGGAGAGATGGCCTAGCGGTTAAGAGCGCCGACCGCTCTTACAGAGGACCCGGGTTCGATCCCCAGCACCCACATGGCGGCTGAGAACCGTCTGAAACTCCAAATCCAGGAGAACTCCAGTTCCAGGGGAATCCGACACCCTCTTCTGACCTCCGCGGCATTGCACGACACGGGTGCACAGACTTGCATGCAGACAGTACATTCATACACATAAATAAAATAAAATAAAAATAAAAATAATTAAAATGGTGTCTTTTATAAAGGGCTTATAGTTTTGACTCTCCTGACAGTTGTTGTGGGTTAGGTAATGTATGCAAATCAGTGGCCCTCAGTAGATACCTAAACATACTGGATTCTCTCAATCTCTTCCACCTTCAATCTTGTCTTTACTACATAGTCACCATGTGCTTCAAAGTTGCTCTTCATTTAAAAAAACCAAACTAATTTTACTCCAAGTCCTGTCCAACGGCAAAGATAAAAAATCACTTTTGTACATAATCCCAATGGGAAATGGGCAGGAAGAATTAACAGTGACTATCAGTACTGTAGTCACTAATGGAAATGGACTGCAGGGTAATGTAAATTAATTACAACATGGGAGTACCTTTATGAAAGAGATACATCACCAGGAATGCAACAACACTAAGTATCTGAGGACAGAATTATTTGGTTTTACTCACCTCTTAGAAGAATGCCAAACAAAAAATAGAAAACTTAATCTTCTGCTTGGATTTTCTTGGATACTTGATTAACTGATGTGTCCTCACAATTAATTGCTATAAATCAATGTAGCATAGGGGTTGAATAAAACTTCATTGATGGGTGAATAAAATTCCAGTGTGTTTGTGTGTGTGTGTGCGCGCGCGCGCGTGCGCGCACGCACGCACCCATGAGCCTTATATTTTCTTCATCCATGTGTCAATGGGGACCAGGGCTGATCTCATAACTCTGTTTTAGACATTGCTTTAACAAATATGAAATACAGTTCTCTCAATTGTGTGTACTCAGTCCTACAGGTTTCTTTGCTTGTCTCTAGTAAGTACCCATATTATTGTGGCCAAAAGGGACAATCAGAATAATGCTTCTGTGTAACCATCTTTCTGAAGGCTTTCTTGACAGTACTATATACCAAAAGCCCCCAAATGGGATTATTTATTTATTTATTTATTTATTTATTTATTTATTCTGTACAAGATTATGTTACAAATAAAATCTAGACCAGTGTCCCCCTCCTACCCCCCCACCACACTAGAGCTCATGCATTCTGCCAAATATGTTTTTCATTTTTTTCTGAGTCTTTCTCAAAATTATTGATGCAGAAGTTGACTGTTTTGAGCAGAAGTTATTTTCTGTTGTTGTTGTTGTTCTTTCCAATATGCTTCACTCCCAAATACTTGGACAAAAGCTCAAGGAGCCCTGCACAAGAAATACTTACAACTAGGTAATTGGCACTAGCATCCGCAGATGAGGGATACCATTTGTTGTTTGTTTTTCTGGGACTGTGTTACTTCACTTAACATAATATATTCTACTTCCATCCATTTACCTGCAAAGTTCATGATGTCATCTTTCTTTACTGCTGCATAGAACTCCATTGTGTGGATGTACCACATTTTCTCTATCTACTCATCAGTTGAGGGCCACTTGGGTTGGTTCCAGCTTTTCGATATTGTGAACAGAGCTGCAATAAACATGGCTGTGCATGTATCTCTGTGGTAAGATGAGTCTGGTGGGTATATACCCAGGAGTGGTATAACTGGGTCATGTGGCTAGCTCATTTCCAAGGGTTTGCCACACTGCTTTCCATAGTGGCTATACGAGTTTACATTCCCACCAGCAGTGGATGAGTGTTCCTCATTCCCTACAACCTCTACAGCACTTGGTATCATTTGTTTTCTTGATCCTAGTCAGTCTTATTGGAGTGAGATGATATCTTAAAGTGGTTTTAATTTGCATTTCCTTAATTATTAGCGATGTTGAACATTTTTAAAGATGTTTATCAGCCATCTCTAATTCCTCACTTGTGAAGTCTCTGTTCAGCTCTTTCCTCCATCTTTTGAGTGACTCATTTGTTTTCTTTCTTCTTCATTTTTTGAGTAGTTTATATATTCTGGAAAGCACTGCTTTATCAAATGTGTCTGAGGTGAAGGTTTCCTCCCACTCTGTGGATTTTCTCTTTACTTACTTGATTGTTTCTTTTGATGTACAGAAGCTTTTGAGTTTAATGAGGTCCCATTTGTCAATTGTCAATCTTATTTCTTGTGCAGCTGCTGTCTGATTTAGGAAGTCTTTTCCTATGGCTATGTCTTGTAGGCTGCTGCTAATTTTTCTATCACATTCAGAGTTTTTGGTTTCAGGTTGAGGTCTTTGATCCATTTGGAGTTGACTTTTGTACAGGGTGAGAGGTAGGGGTTTAACTCTATTCTTCTACAAGTGGTGATCCAGTTTTGCCAACAGCACTTGCTGAAGATGCTGTTCTTGCTCCATTGTGTCTTCTTGGCCCCCTTTCAAAATATGGAGGTGGCTGAAATTGTATGTGCTCAAGTTTGGATCTTCAGTTTTGTTCCATCATTCGACAGGTTTTCTATGCCAGTACCAGCTTGTTTTATGACTATAGCCCGTAGTATAGTTTGAAATCTGGTATAGAGATCCCCCCCCCGTATTGCTCTTTTTGCTCAGGGTTACTTTGGCTATTTGGGGTCTTTTGTTTTTCCAAACGAAATTAAGGACTTTTTTCTCCAAGCCTGTGAAGAAACTCTTGGGGACTTTAATTGGGATTGCGTTGAATCTGTATATTAGTTTGGGTAGGATGGACATTTTTACTATGCTAATTTTCCCAATCCATGAGCATGGGAGGTCTTTCCATCTTCTGATGTCTTCTTCAATTTCCTTCTTCAGGGGTTTAAATTTTTTTGTAGAGATCTTTGGTGTCTTTGGTTAGGTTTGTTCTGAGGTATTTTATTGTTTTTGAGGCTGAGAATCACCAAACCTTAACCAAGAGAAGACTGACAGCTTAAATAGACCCATACTATATGAAGAAATTGAAGATGTAATAAGAAACCTCCCAACTAAAAAAAGCCCAGGCCCAGATGGTTTCACGGCCGAATTCTATAAAACATTTAAAAAAGACTTACAACCATTATTACTCAAATGGTTCAGAAGGATTCAAGCAGAGGGAAATCTCCCAAATTTCTTCTATGAAGCCAGCATTACTAATGCTAAACTGAGCAAAGATACAACCAAAAAGGAGAGCTATAGACCCATCTCATTAATGAACATAGATGTAAAAATTCTCAACAAAATACTTGCAAACTGCATACGACCCACACCAAAAAGATCATCCATCATGACCAAATTGGCTTCATACAAGAGATGCAGGGATGGTTCAACATAAGAAAATCAATAAATATCATAAAACACATAAATGGACCTAAAGACAAAAACCACACGATCATCTCAATTGATGCAGAAAAAGCCTTTGACAAGATCCAGCATCTGTTCATGCTTAAAGTCCTAGAGGGAATTGGATTGGAGGGATCATTCCTTAATGTAATCAAAGCCATATACAGGAAACCCACAGCCAACATCATCCTAAATGGAGAAGAGATAGAAGCATTCCCCTTAAAGGTAGGAACTTGGCAACGCTGACCCTGTCACCACTTGTCTTCAATATAGTGTTTGAAACACTTGCTAGGGCAATAAGGCAAGAAATTATAGGAGTACTAATTGGAAAAGAGGAAGTCAAGCTATCGCTTTTTGCTGATGATATGATTGTTTACCTGAGGGATGCTAAAAAACTCCACCAAAAAGCTCCTAGAAACGATTAAGAGTTTCAGTAAAGTAGCAGGATACAAAATTAACCTAGAAAAATCTTTTTTTTACTTGAAAATTTTTACTTGAATTTCTTTCTTTATTGATGTTTTGTGTATTTCAGACATCATTTTGCAGTTCAGTTCAGGCATAGTCCTCTTTCCCTTCCCCCCACCCCACCCCACCTCAGATCATGCATTCTCCCATAACTGTCCTGCATCTTTCTCTCAGTCTTATTTTTATGCTTAGGAATTCACATTTTCCTCCATTAATTTTATATTACTCTAAAATATAGATACATACTCTCCACCCATATACAGTAATTTATAGAGTCTAAAAAAAATTGGTGGATGGATTCTAGAGCCCGTTGAGAGATTCATATTATAACTATGTGGTTGCTTTCAGATAAACAGAAATATAACAATAATGTTATTCAGCTTGCCTTTCATCTGGGGGATTTGGTGTTAGCATCCACAAATGAGGGAAACCATTCTCCATTTGTTTTTCTGGGACTGTGTTACTACACTCAGGATAATGGCTTCAAGTTGCATCCATTTACCTGCAAAGTTCATAATGCTATCTTTCTTTACAGCTGAATAGTACTCCATTGTGTAGATGTACCACATTTTTGTCCTCCACTCGTCTGTTGAGGGACATTTGGGTTGGTTCCAGCTCTTCGCTATTGTGAAGGGAGCTGCAATAAATATGGATGTGCATGTATCTTTGTGGTAGGATGAGTCTTTGGGGTATATACCCAGGAGTGGTATGACTGGGTCAGGTGGTAGGCTCGTTCTGGGTCTTTTAAGGGTTCTCCACACTGCTTTCCATAATGATTGTACAAGTTTACATTCCCACCACTAGTGGATGAATGTTCCCCTTTCCCCACAACCTCTCCAGCCTCTGTTTTCTTTTCTTGATCTTAGCTAGCCGTATTGGAGTGAGATGATATCTGAGCATGGTTTTAATTTGCATTTCCTTAATTATTAATGCTGTTGAACACTTTTTAAGATGTTTCTCAGCCATTTTCAATTCCTCACTGGTGAAGTCTCTGTTCAGCTCTTTACTGCATCTTTTGAGGTAGGTCATTTGTCTTCTTACTTCTTTGTTTTTTGAGTAGTTTATATATTCTTGACGTTAATGCTCTGTCAGATGCATCACTGGTAAAGATTTCCTCCCACTCTGTGGGTTTTCTCTTCACCTCCTTGATTGTTTCTTTTGCTGTACAGAAGCTTTTGAGTTTTATGAGGTCCCATTTGTTGACTGTTGACCTTACTTCCTGTGTAGCTGCTGTCTGATTTAGAAAGTCTTTTCCTACACCTAGGTCTTGTAGGTTGTTGCCAACTTTTTCTTCTATCACTTTCAGGGTTTTGGGCTTAATGTTGAGATCTTTAATCCACTTGGAGTTGATTTTTGTGCAGGGTGAGAGGTAAGGACTTACTTTTGTTCTGCAAATGATGATCCAATTTTGCCAGGCCCATTTGCTGAAGATGCTATCCTTCCTCCACTGAGGGTTTTTTGCCCCTTTGTCAAATATGAGGTGGCTGAAATTTTATGAGCTCAAGTTTGGATCTTCAATTTTGTTCCATTGGTAAACAGGTCTGTTTTTGTGCCAGTACCAGGCTGTCTTTATGACTATGGCCCTGTAATATAGTTTGAAGTCTAACAGGGCAATACCCCCATGTATTGCATTTTTCACTCAGGGTTGCTTTAGCTATTTGGGGTCTTTTATTTTTCCATATGAATTTAAGGATTTTTTTCCAAGTCTGTGAAGAAGCTCATAGGGATTTTGATTGGGATTGCATTGAATCTATATATCGATTTGGGTAAAATGGACATTTCTACTATATTAATTTTCCCAACCCATGAGCATGGGAGGTCTTTCCATCTTTTGATGTCATTTTCAATCTCCTTCTTCAGGGGTTTAAAATTTTTGTTGTAGTGGTCTTTGGTATCTTTGGTTAGATTTATTCCCAGGTATCTTATTGTTTTTGAGGCTATTGTGAGTGGGAAGGTCTTCTTATATTCCTTCTCCACTTGTTTATTGTTGGTGTAAAGAAAGGATACTGATTTTTCTAGGTTAATTTTGTAGCCTGACACTTTACTAAAACTCTTAATTGTGGGGGCTGGAGAGATGGCTCAAAGATTAAGAGCACTAACTGCTCTTCCAGATGACCTGGGTTCAATTCCCAGCACCCACATGGTGGCTAAGGACTGTATTTAACTCCATTTCCAGGGGAACCAGATGCCCTCTTCTGACCTCTACATCATTGAACAACAGGGGTGCACCAACCTACATGCAGACAGTACACTCACTCATACACATAAAAATAATAAATAAAAAATTAAAAAAAACTTAATAGTTTCTAGAAGTTTTCTGGTGGAGTCTTTATCATCTCTTGGGTAAACTATCATATCATCTGCAAAAAGGGATAGCTTAACTTCTTCTTTTCTGATTAGTACTCCTTTAATTTCCTTCTCTTTTCTTATTGCCTTAGCAAGTGTTTCAAGCACTATGTCAAAGGGGAATGGTGACAAGGGCAGCCTTGCCAGGTTCCTGTTTTTAAGAGAAATGGTTCCAATTTTTCTCCATTTAGGATGATTCTGGCAGTGGGTTTGTTATATATGGCCTTGATGATGTGGGGGCTATTCCTTTCAGTCCTATTCCCTCTAGGATTTTAAGCATGAATGGATGCTGGATCTTGTCAAAAGCTTTTTCTGCATCAATTGAGATGATCATGTGGTTTTTGTCTTTCAGTCCATTTATGCATTTTATGATATTTATTGATTTTCTTATGTTGAACCATCCCTGCATCTCTGGTATGAATCCAATTTGATCATGATGGATGATTTTTTTGATGTAGGTCTGTATGTGATTTGCAAGTATTTTGTTGAGAATTTTTGCATCTATGTTCATTAGTGAGATGGGTCTATAGCTTTCTTTTTTGCTTGCATCTTTGCCTGGTTTTGGTATTAGAGTGATGCTGGCTTCATAGAAGGAATTTGGGAGAATTCCCTCTGTTTGTATCCTTCTGAACAGTTTGAGTAGCAGTGGTTGTAGGACCTCTTTAAATGTTTTATAGAATTCTGCGGTGAAACCATTTGGACCTAGACTTTTTTTAGTTGGGAGGTTTTTAATTACATTTTCAATTTTTCAAATATTATGGGTCTCTTTAAACTGTCAACCTCTTCTTGTTTAAGCTTTGTTGGTTCCCAGGATTTCAGATATTCATCTATTTCTCTTAGGTTTTCAAATTTAGTTGAGTATAGATTTTTGAAGTATTCCTGTATGATTGTCTGGATCTTTTCTTTGTCTGTTGTGATATTCCCCCTTTTATCATGAATACTATTGATTTGGAGTTGCTCTCTCTCTCTCTCTCTTTTTTTTTTTTTTTGGTTAACTGGGCTAGAGGTCTGTCTATTTTGTTTATTTTTTTTTCAAAGAACCAGCTTTTAGATATATTTATTTTATGTATTGTTTTCTTTATTTCTATTTCATTGATTTCTGTTCTGATTTTTGTTATTTCTTCCTGTCTATTGAGTTTAGGGTTCATTTGTTATTATCTCTCTAGTGTTTTTAGCTGCAGTGTTATACCGTTTATTTGTCCCCTTTCTGCTTTTTTTTTAATGTGGACACTTAGGGCTATAAATTTCCTTCTCAAAACTGCTTTTAAAGTATCCCACAGGTTTTGTTGTGTTGTATTGTCTTTTTCGTTCAGTTCCATGAATACTTTTACTTCACTCTTTATTTCTTCCCTGACCCATTCGTTATTCTGGATTGTGTTGTTTAGTCTCCATGTGTTCTTATAGCTAGTTGGACTTATTCTGGTGTACATATTGAGCTTTATTGCACTGTGGTCTGATAGAATGCATGGAATAATTTCTATCCTTTTGTATTTGTTGAGGTTCCTTTTGTGCCCCAGTATGTGGTTGATTTTTGGAGAATGTTCCATGAAGTGCTGAGTAGAAAGTGTATTTTCTGGTATTTGGATGGAATATTCTGTAGATGTCTGTGAGGTCCATTTGGTGTATTGTATTGTTCAGTTCTGATGTCTCTCTGGGTTTTTTTTTTGTCCTGTTGATCTATCCAAGGGGCTCATTGGTGTGCTGAAGTCCCCCACTATTAGTGTGTTAGGATTAATCTTGTCTTGAGGTCCTGCAGAGTTGTGTTTATAAAGTTAGGTGCACCAGAGTTTGGGGCATAGACGTTTAGGATTGTGAAGTCTTCATGGTTCATTGTTCCTTTGACAAGGATGTAATGGCCCTCTTTGTCTCCTCTGATTAATTTTACTTTGAGATCTATTTTGTCTAATATTAGAATAGCCACTCCAGCTTGTTTCTTGGTACCATTTGCTTGGAATATTTTTTTTTCATCCTTTCACTCTAAGGTGGTGTCTATTCTTGAGGGTGAGATGGGTTTCTTGTAGACAGCATATAGAAGGGTTCAGTTTCCTAATCCATTCTCCCATTCTATGCCTTTTGATTGGGGAGTTTAGATCATTAACAATAAGGATTTTATTGAGAGATGTGTGTTGCTTCCTTTTACCTTATTTTTTGTTTGCATTCTTGGTCTAGGTTTATATTTACTCTGTTTTGATTTTGTTGCTTTCTCTCTTTAATTGCTTAGGGATAGTTGCTTCTCTCCTCTGTTCTTTGGATTGCTTCGAGGATTTTCTTTCTTTTTTTGTTTTTGTTTCGAGGATTTTCTGAAGTGTTTCTTAGACATGTATTCTTTCCTTTTGTTCATGTCGTGAAAGATTCTTCTTTCTCCTTCAATTATAATTGACATTTTTGCTGGATATAGTAGTCTGGGTTGGCATCTAAAGTCATTTAGTACTGGGAATACTGTGGTCCATATTCTTCTAGCTTTCATAGTTTGAACTGAGAAGTCAGCTGTGATTCTGATGGGTTTCTCCTTATATGTAACTTGTTTTTCTCTTGTGGCTTTCAGTATTTTGCTTTGTTTTGAGCATCTAGTGTTTTTTTTGTTTTTTTTTTTTTTTTGTTTTTTTTTTTTTTTTTTTTTTTTTTTTTTTATTGTTTTTTTTTTTTTTTTTTTTTTTTTTTTTTTTTTTTTTTTTTTTTCCATACTCAGAATGTTTCAAAAGTACTTTATATTGGTGGTCTGTATTTTTTTTGTTTTTTTTGCTTTTTTTTTTGTTTTTT
>VZQC01012138.1:57731-157416 GCA_009823505.1 Rhizomys pruinosus
GTTTCTTTTCTAGTCTTGTCTATTTGGTGTTCTATGTGCTTCTTGTATTTGTATGGGTTTGTCTTTTTTCAGTTTGGGGAAATTTTCTTCTATTATCCTGTTGAAGATCTGGTCAATAGTGTTGTCTTGGGATTCTTCTCTTTCCTCTATCCCTATGATGCAGAGGTTTGGTCTTTTCATAGTGTCCCACCTTTCCTGGTTGTTCCACTCTTGTATTTTTTAAAAAATTTTCATAATCTTTACTTAAGCTTTCTAGTTGCTCTGTATTATCCTGCAGGTCTAATAATTCTTTTTTCTGCTTCTTTCATTCTGCTTCTGAGGTTTTTTCCCATCCTTTTATGGTGGTTGGTTGAATGTTCAATATCCTTTTTCATTTCATCCTGTGATTTGTTTAGATTTTTTTCCACTTCCCTTTGAAGTCTATCATTCTCATCTTGTAGTTCCTTGATTCCTTGGCCATTTTCTTTTTTCATTTCAGCCTGGGAAATTTTCAGTGTTTCCACTTTGTTCTATAGTTTGTTATTTTCTCCTTCTAGGTCCTTCTTGAGTCCTTCATTTTCTTCCCTTAGTTATCTAATTTCTTTGAATATGTCTACAGTTGTTCTTCTAAGGTCAGGGTCTTGGCTTCTTTCCTCAGAGATCTCATTGTAGGGATCTTCTGTAGGGTTGGTAGAGTTCAGCGTGGATTTGTTATGAGCTTTTCCCATGTTTTTTTTTTTTTTTCTTTGCGTCTTTGAATTCTGGCACCTCAAAGTTGGCTGCACAGACTATGATCACCAATGCTCCGCCTGTTAGGTCCTCTGCCCAGAGCTCCACCAGGATGGGGGGGTGCTGGGTTGGGTTGCTGCTTTGGCCCATGCCAATAGGCCCCCAAGGGTTAAGGCTGGTCCGCCTTGCCTCACTGGCACCTCATTGACTCCGGGCACCTGTCTGGAGTCTGAGCTGGGACTTCCAGGGGTGGGTGGTGAGCTCCCCAAGGGTCAAGGGGGTTTGCCTTGCCTCACCTGCTCCTCACTGACTCTGGGCACCTGTCTCCAGTAGCCTTTCTTTACACCAACAATGGGCACATGTTTTAAGTTAGCTAGCAATTCCAAGTCTAGGAAATTGCTCAAAAGAAATCACTGAAAGTTGCTTAAAATGCATGAAATAACATGAAATTTACAAGTTAAAATACCCTTAAGGTCTAAGGAGATTGTGGAATGCAATATACCTATTGTAAATTGTGTTTCAGAAGAAGACTGGCAAAGATAAATATTCATAATTAATTTTTACCCAGGAAAACGAGTAGCCCAGGGAGTATTTCTCTATTTCTACATTTACTTATCTGTGAGTATGCATGTTATGTATGTGTATGTGGGCAGGTGCACATGTGCCATGGTGTGTGTGGAGGTCAGAAGGCAACTTGTGGAGCTGGTTCTCTCCCTCCATGATGTTGTATCCTGGGGATTGAATTCAGGTCATCAGGTTTGGTGGCAAGCCACTGTACCCATTGATCTGTCTTGTTGCCCTGCAGTCTTCTTTCAAGAAATGAACATACTGACTTAAAATCTAGGCTTTAAAAAACTCTGGGAGGAAACAGGAACTTATTTAGTTACTATATCTATATGATAGAATTTAAGAAAAAAATTAATGTTTTATTATTTTTATTTTACATGTATGCCCATGTGTAAATGCCCCTATGTCCTGCAATGCCCAGGGAGGTCAGAAGATGGCATCAGTTCCCCTGGAACTGGAGTTAGGGAAGGTTGTTAGCTGCCATGTAGGTACTGGGAATCGTACTCTAGTCTACTGCAAGCATGCCAGTGCTCTAATCCACTGTCCTGTCTCTCCAGCCCCAGAATTTAAGAAAACTTTAATTGTAATTTTTTTGTGTTTTATAAAAGTTTTCTAATCTATAATCGAATTTATTTTACTTCTTAGTAAACAAATATATAAATATACAAACAAGTATTATTATGCTTTTGTAATTCATGTGACAAACCCTGATAATACTCACTCATTGATTAGGTTCTTTTCTCCCAGCCTCGCTCCCCGCCTTTCCCTTTAGCATCCTGTGCTTTATATCCTTTTATTCCCCTCGCATCCATGCACAAGAGAAAACATACCCTCTTTTCTTTGTGAGTCTGCCTCATCTTGCTTACCTGCCAATCTCCAGTTTCATTCACTTTCCTGCAGATGACCACACTTTGTTCTTCATGTTAAGGAAATTCTTTTATGAATATCCGTCACATTTCTTCATCCAGTTCATTTACCGATGGGCTCCTGGGCTGATTCCATAACTTTGCTATTGTGAGCAGTGACCCAACAGACTAGGGAGCATCTCACTAGTGAGTGGACTATTTTGCATATATATCCAGAAGTGACATGTGACATGGCAGTTCTACTTTAGTGCTCTGAAGAACTACAAGATTGGTTTCCACAGTAACTGGACTAATTTACATCCAAACAACAGTGTATAAGGTGATTTTTTATTTATTTACTTTTTTCTTTTGATCTTTTTGAGACAGGGTCTACCTGTATCCCCAGCTGGTCTGGAACTCACTTATGTAGACCAGGCTGGCCCTGAACTCAAAGAGCTCCATCTGCCTCTGCCTCTGCCTCTGAGATTAAAGGTGTGTGTCACTGCACCCAGCTTTTGACTTTTTTCCTCCATATTTTCACCAATTTATTGATTTTTATGTCTTGATCTTAACCATTCTGACCAGGCTAGTATAGAATCTTAGTGAAGGGTTTATTTTTATTTTTGTTTTCATGATAGCTAAAGATATTGAACACTTAAAGTGTATTTATTGACAATTTGTACTTCTTCATTTGAAAATAGTTCAGTTCATTTGCCCATTTTTATTGGGTTCTTTATTCTTTCATTGTTTAATTTATAGAGCTCTTTATATAGCCTGGATATAACTCATTTGCCAAAGAAGTTTTCCCATTCTGAAGGTCATCTCTTTATTCTTTTAGCTATTTCTCTGGGTGTATGAGTGTGATTGATCCAGTGCCCTAGCCCATAATTAATTCTTTGGATGTGCTTCTTAATTGGATGCATCAGAGTTATCATTTTCAAAAAATGCTATTATTTTCCGAACTGTTGGTGTTTCATTCAGAAAGTCATGGCTATCTTTTAAAGAGATTTCCTCTAGTAGTCATAAACTTTCAGGTCTTTGATACAATTTGATCTTATTTTTGTAAAATAAATATGTCATCTCAGTCTTCTAGTGGATAATTAGCTAAGTAATTAGTACAAGAATTTTTGCAAGTTGTCATCACGACTGATTTTTTTCTATATTGGTATCTGAATGCAATTTCTCAAATTTAATCTTCAATCTCTAATGTTCTCTGTATTCATATTTCTATGTTTTTGTCTCTTTCTCTGTTTCTGTCTGTCTTTGTCTTTCTATTTCTGTCTCTGTCTGTCGGTCTCAGTCAGGATCTTGCTTTGTAGCTCAGGCTAGCTGAGAACTCACAATCCTCCTTCCTCCTTTTCCAGATGTGTTGGGATTAGAAGTGTAAGGCACAGCACTGGGTCAAATATTCTTTCTTTTGTTTTGATGTAGTGAAATGGGAATGGTTTCCATTGACTTTACTTACTTGGTTTATTGAACTTTTCATTTCTCATATTTCTATTTTTTCCAGGAATCTATATGTCTGTGGTGAAATTTTTATCCAATTCTTGAACTGACTTCTTTAATTTCTTATATTTTTTTAATTGAATTGTGTATTTCAAGCAGAACACCTCAAATCAATCGTAATTGTCATTAGACCCCCCCTCCCCATGGGCTTCTTTGTGGAGAGCGGGCGTTGGCCAAAATGGCGCCTTGGACCCTGGCCAGGTCTTATGATCGCCTGATTGTTCGCCTGACTGCCCAGCTCATTCCCCAGCCAATAAGAGAATGCCAAACCTGAGCCCACATTAGCATGTCCGCTGACTTCCGTATATTGTGCATACCGCTTACAGACCAATGAGAGACTGCCATGGCGCTCGCACCCTAGCAGGAGGTGGGGTTGAGGGAAGAGAATATTAGCAGGGGACACTGGAAGGGAGAAGGAGAGAATTGATGTATGAGTTGCCTGATTAAACTACGTCTGGAAGAACAAGAGTGTGTCCTCTCCTTTTTCCCGCTGGCCAGGAACAGAGAGACGAGGAGAGCGATACTTCTTTATTTTGGTCATCTGTTTGTCTTTTACTTGACATCATTTATAATTTTTAAAATTAGACTTGAACTCACTGTCATTTTACCTACCTTATATCTTTGGATATAGTTATTGGAGAGCTATGAAGTTTTAGAGGAGTCATATGGTCTCGCTTTTTTAAAAATTATTCATTTATTTTATTTTATTTACTTATTTTTTTGAGACAGGGTCTCCCTTTAGTTCCAGCTGTCCTGGAGCTCTCTTTGTAGACCAGGCGGGCCTTGAACTCACAGAGATCCACCTGCCTCTGCCTCCCAAGTGCTAGGATTAAAGGCGTGTGCTACCACGCCGCATGAATGCACTGTCTGCATACAGGTCTGTGCACCCGTGTCGTGCAATGCCTTGGAGGCCGAAGAGGGTGTCGGATTCCCCCGGAACTGGAGTTCTCCTGGAATTGGAGTTACAGACGGTTCTCAGCCGCCATGTGGGTGCCGGGGATTGAACCTGGGTCCTCTGCAAGAGCAGTTGGTGCTCTCAACTGCTAGGCCATCTCTCCAGCCCCATGGTCTCGCTTTTTAATATTTATTGTGGTGGGGCTGAAGAGTTGGTGCAGCAGTTAAGAGCACTGACGACCCAGGTTCGATTCCCAGCACCCATATAGTGGCTAATAACCATCTGTGATGGTTAATCCTGGGTGTCAACTTGACTGGACTAAGGGACAAATAAGAGAAAAAGGGTCTTCCGATTGGACCGCCTCAACCCGGATGGCCCACCCCAAATGTGGGCGTTACCTTCTGCCGGCAGGCAGTATTTAAGGCCATGGCAGAAGGAGCTGGTCCCTTTTTTCCCTCCTGCAGCTTGCCTCTCTCATCTGGTGAGTTTGTCTTGCTGCTGTGATCAACCTTTCAGATCCCAGCGTGTAAAAAAAAAAGAAAAACTGGAACCCATTTGGGCCTTCAGCACTGGATTGGGACTACTGAGACATCCAGCCTTGCAGATTGAGCAGTTCCCTGGATTCTCATCTTGGCCTTTCCAGTGTGGTGCAGCTACTGTTGGAATCCTTGAACTCTGTCACGTGAGCAAATCAATAAATTGTATATAGCTATATATATTCATCCTGTTGCTTCTGTTTCTTTAGAGAACCCTGACTAATACACCATCCTTACTCCAGTTTCAGGGGATCTGTCACCCTCTTCTGACCTCTGCAGGCATTGCACAACATGGGTGCACTTACATACCTGCAGGCAATACACTCATACATAGAAAATAAAAACAATAAAATATTAAAACAATTTATTGTGCTTCTATGTTGCAATTTATGCATCTTTTGGGATGGATATTTCTATTAGATTTATATGAGGGTTTTTAGTGAACAATTTTCCCTTGGGTCTCAGTCTACACTCTCTCAGGTAGGGTGCTGTGGGCTGGTATAGTGGGGAGCCTGAACTCTCACCCCTGCCAACCAGTAATGAAGTGTTACTGAAGTTGTCACCCAATGACTACTGCCGTCTTCACATTCAGGATGTTTAGAATGCTGGGCCTTCTCTCTAGAATATCACTTTCCCTTCTGTCCATTAGAGATAATTATCTGTCATGATTCACATTTCAGCTTAGATATTACTAATCCCCACATTCTTTACTGTACCCATCAGAAGAGCTTTCTTTTTTATTTATTAAAATTATGTTTGGGGGGAGGGAGTCTGAATTTGATTAAGAAGTGTTGTATGAAATGTACAAAAGCTCATTAAAAAAATTAAGGAAAAAATTTTGTGTGTGTATGTGTGTGCATGTGTGTGTGTGGTGTGTGTGGTTTGTGGGGGGGCATGTTGTAGTGTGTGCTGTGGTTTTGTTTTAATGTAGTCTACTGGGGATACTTTCCATCGACTTTATTTACTTGGCTTATTGAATTTTTCACTTTCCAATTTTCTATTTTTTTCCAAGAATCGATGTCTTTGGTGAAATTTGTATCCAATTCTTGAAATGATTTCTTTAATTTTTTTGTAATTTTTCATTGAATTGTGTATTTCAAACAGAACACTTAAATGAGTCTTAATCATCATTAGAATCATCATTAGATGCACCCCCCCCCACCAGAGGGCAGTTCTATGGAGTTATTTTCCCTGTCCATCTTTACATGGGGATGGAATTCATGTCACCAGGCTTGCAGAGCAAGTGTATTTACCCTCTGAGTCTTCTCCCAGGCCTTGGAATAACTCTCATTTAAGATACACAAATACACATTCATTGACTATTACTACAGACTAAGCAAAGTAGTGATCTAAGCTTTCTGTGCATATTAGTTCATTTACTTTTCACAACAGCTACATCAGGAAAGAATGATATGCTTTTTACCTTAAGAAAAATAATGCCACCAAGGCTCAGAAACCAGAAGTTTCTGTAAGATTGCAAAGCTAGCCAACAGTTGAGCGAGAAGCTGGCAGGCTGTCTGTAGAATCAACACTGCAAACCTTTGAGGGAATCTGCTCTCCACTAAGGCCTCTCATTCAGCACAACTGATGCTGGTTTGCTCCTCTGCCAGCGGCCTCCTCCTGCACCATATCTTGAGACTGACAGGTACTGAGTTCTCGGCAGCAAACATCTACAGGCAGACATAAATGTTTGTTGAATATGTAGAGCAAAGCTTACCGGTGCTCTTAAATAGCGAAGTAATTTACTTTGATGGAGATGTGGAAGACGGGGGGGGGGGGATAAACATAAGAAAGAAAATGAGCAAAGTGAAGACGAAGATTAATGGGAAGAACAGGGAAAAATTGTTCAAGAGAAAGAGTCTGACGTGTTGGGGAGATACAACTGACAGACTCCCCCAATGTTTTGCATAATCACCATTCTGTCATTTCAAGCTTTTTAAAGAATCAATAGACTTTTCATCACCTGAAGTTTTGCACTGAAGCTGACATAAAAATAAAGTGTGGGAAGGCACAGTCTGCAGTAGGCACTCAGGGAATCCTTCACCTCTGCAGCCCCGTGACACCTATGAGACACCTCTGAAGAACTGTTCTGTGTTCAGGGTTCTGAGGAAGAAAACTTCGAAAGTCACTGGTTTAGTTTGCTTGTGGATATTAGTCACAGCTGTGCTTTTGTGAGTGGAAATGTTATCTCCCAATATGAAAATCTGTTTCTGACTTCAAGCCACATTAACCCCCAAAAAACTGATTGCTAAAATCAGACTAAATAAAATGAAACATTTTTGTGGGATTTAAATAATATATTTTTGGAAATTTTTTTTCTACATGAAATTTACTGAAAGAAGTTTATCATTTCAGAAGTCAGATGTTTTCTTTTTCTGATAATCATTTCTTTATTTTTGATTTATTTTATTTTTAGTTATGTGTATGTGTGTATGGGTACAGATATAGGCACGTGAGTTCAGGTACCCACAGAGGTCAGAAGAGGGTGTTGAATCCCCTGGAACTGGGGTTACAGGAGGTTGTGAGCCACCATGTGGGTGTTGTGAGGCACCACGTGGGTGTTGTGAGCCACCATGTGGGTGCTAAGAACTGAACTCAGGTCCTCTGGAAGAGCAGCAAGTGCTCTTAACCACTGAGCCATCTCTCCAGGCCTCTGCTAAACACTTCTATTACAGATGTCAGGAATCCTGTCACTCCTGGGATTTTCAAAGTGATTTTAAAATTATTATTAACCCTAAAATTTTCTATGTGCATTTTGATATACGTGGATGTCTCTGGAAATCTTTGGATGGAATCAGAGTTGATGGAGGTTTTTCAAGGTAACTATTTTCTTGGCTGATTCCTTGCTGAAAACACTGCATTTGCAATGTCTCTTTACATCTTCAAGGCAACCCTATGCAGGACATGTATAAAAGAGGCTCAGGGGCTGGAGAGGTGGCTCAATGGTCGAAAGCACTGGCTGTTCTTGCAGGGGACCCGGTTTTGATTTCCAGCACTCATTTGGTGGCTAACAACTGTCTGTTACTCCAGTTTTGGGGATCCAATGCCATCCTCTGACCTCCATGGGCATTGCATGACATGGTACACTTACACATATGCAGGCAATACACTCATATACATAAAATAAAAACAATAAATAAAATATTTTAAAAGTTTAAACAGAGGCTCATAGTTTTTGACTTTTCCAAGTTGGCACAGCTGGTAGGAGGCATCGGTGGAATTTAAACCCATCCATCTCACTCCCAGGCCTGCGCTCTTGACTGCTTTGCTAAATGGACCCTACAATGTTTTCCAATTAGAACTGTGTCTTTACATATTGTAATTATTCTTCCATAGTCTAGCACCTCATGGACGTGTCAGAACTGTTTGTTTAATGAGTTAATAAGCAGCGAATGAGTAAATGATGATCTGATGTGCGTTGTGAATACCCCGAATACTGTAGTCACTATTTCTCAAAGACAACTGTGGTCCTTTTACTTTTTCCACCTCTCCTGTCATTATGAGATCAAGCTGTCATCCATTTTGCCTGGACTCCTTCAGAACTGTGTAGCTATTCTCTGTAGTCTTGGCTTCCTCCATTGTTTTCCTAAAGCTATAGGAGAGAGTACGGTCTGAAATGCACAGTCCTCTCCCTTTGCCTGCACAAGTCCATCTCTAGTGGTTCTCCATTGTTCCTAGGATTGAGTCACAAACAATATGGATACGAAGCCCTTTAGTCTGATCTGCTGCTGTGTTCCCCAGGCCCTCAGTGCTCCAGCCACTTTGCTAACCCTCAGTCCTCACAGTGTTCCTCTGTACCCCAGGCCCTTAGTCTATGATGCCTCAGTTGTTGGAACTGCACTTTCCCCTCCTCTCTTCTCTCTACCCTGGAGACTTTTCTACTCTTCATCCTGGGGAGTTTCTGCTTCTGTTTTCTACCTCAGGAGTTTCTTCTTCATTCTTTAAGATTTCAGGACAGTCATAAAATATCCAACTCTGACTCCCTAGTCTAGATCATATTCTAATAAAATTTACACCCCCTTGGGCTTCCTCTTAGAACTGATCACTATTACAGTCTTATGTCTGTTCAGATATAAACTCTGTGGGAAAAGCGCTATCTTTAGCCTCAGCACTCTGGGACCACATTCTTTATCATCCCTTAGTTACTCTTTACATATTTGTTTGCATGTGTGAATGGCTTTGAGATCTTTTGAGCTTGGGTTTCCCCATATTCCCATTCTCCAATTTCATGATTAAACAATTCTAGGACAAATGTTTTGTTCAGAACTCTGTGCTGTTTAGAATAATTATACAAACTTTCATTGTATTGATTGCCAGGCCCCAACTCTAGGAATGTATACAAGGTCAGGGTTCCATAAAATGGACATATAGTAAAGGCAGGTGATTTCAGAGTGGTTGGTCCACTTTACACTGGCTGTCTTCCTTCTCTCATTTATTTACTTTGATTTTAAATATTACATTTACTGGTTTATTTGTGTGTGTGTGTGTGTGTGTGTGTGTGTGTACATGTGTGTGTGTTTCATGCACATACATAAGTATGGAGGCCAGAGGTTGACTTAGACTGTTTTCCCCAGTCACTTTCCATCTTACTCTAGTGGTTAAGAGTGCCGACTGCTCTTGCAGAGGACCCGGGTTCGATCCCCAGCATCCACATGGTAGCTGAGAACCGTCTGTAACTCCAATTCCAGGAGAACTCCAGTTCCAAGGGAATCCGACACCCTCTTCTCACTTCCGCGGCATTGCACGACATGGGTGCACAGACCTACATGCAGACAGTACATTCATACACACAAATAAATAAATAAAATTAAATAAAATTTTTTTTTAATTTATGTCCCTGAGTGTATATATGTATACCATATGAGTGCAGGTGCCTGTGGAGGCCAGTAGATGGCATCAGATTCCCCAGAACTGGGATTGCAGATGATTGTTAGTCACCAGGTGGGTGTTGGAAACCGAATCTGGGTCCTCTCTAAGAGCAAACCTGGCTCTTTTGCAAGAGCAACAAGTGCTCTTAGCTTCTGAACCATCTCTTCAGCCCCCAATCTGATTTCATGAGACAAAGTCTCTTACTGAACCTGGAGCTCACCAATTCAGCAAGGCTGGGGCTGGAGAGGTAGGACGACACAACCAGCGAGCTCAGGGGATCTTCCCCTGTCTCTGCCTTCCCAGTAATGGAGTTACTAATGTGTGCTGCTCTGCCTGGCTTTTTATGTGGTAATGGGAATTTGAACTTGGGTCCACATGCTTCCGCAGAAAGCACCTTATTGATGGGGCCACCAGCCTGGCCTTTGATTACCTTCTAATTATCACCTATGTTTCCTCAAGCAGAAGATGAGGCAACAGAGTGCAGATGGAGGGCCAACCTGGCTGCTGCACTGAGTCACTGATGAAAGATGGAAATGGAGCCTCCTTTCCAGCTTCCTCTCGACCCTGATAACAGCTGTGTCCCAAGTTGAGCCACCTGCCGGGAAACCATTCATTACCTGTTGCTATGAAAATGATGGCATTTCACCTTCAGGTGACAGACAGGACAAGTTCATCAGAAGCCCAAGGAAAGGAAAAATATTTCAATTAAATGTGCATGATTTACCCTCTTACAAATTGAAGTGTTAAAAACATAAAAGGTGTGCAAATGCATGCAAGTGACGTGTGTGTGTGTATGTGTGTATGTGTGTGTATGTGTGTGTATGCGTATGTATGTGTGTATGTGTGTGTGTGTATGTATGTGTATGTGTATGTATGTGTGTATGTGTGTGTATGTGTGTGTATGCGTATGTATGTGTGTATGTGTGTGTATGTGTGTGTGTGTGTGTGTGTGTGTGTGTGTGTGTTGAGCAATGCTGATCTAAGTTCTTCTATTTCTAGAGCATTTGTCAATGTGGGCAAATTCAATGGATTCTATTGCTGCTGTGTTGGATTTGCCTGACGCTCTGGAGAGCTCCAGCTGCTTGTCTCTGACCTTTATGCCTTCATTATAGAATTAGGGCATGGAAGGGGAGACTAGATGCTCTCTCCTAGACCACATCACGAAAAAGCATGCTTTATCAGCAATAGGAAAGGGAGAGAAAAGAGTTCTTTTTTTTTTTTAAATTTTATTTATCTCTGTATGCGTATGAATGTACTGTCCGCATGCAAGTCTGTGCACTCGTGTCGTGCAATGCCGTGGAAGTCAGAAGAGGGTGTTGGATTCCCCTGGAACTGGAGCTCTCCTGGAATTGGAGTCTCAGACGGCTCTCAGCTGCCATGTGCGTGCTGGGGATCAAACCCGGGTCCTATGTAAGAGCGGTCGGCGCTCCCAACCGCTAGGCCATCTCTCCAGCCCCAAAGAGTGTTTCTTTACCAGAGCACAGGACACTTATTTTCTGAGACCTTTTCACACTCATTCTACAGAAAAGAAAAATTTGATATGTCACCTTCTTTCTTTCCTTTTCCTTTCCTTTCTTTTCTTTCCTTCTTTCTTTCTTTTTTTTTTTGAGACAGGGTCTTCCTATATAGCTTTGACTGGCCTAGAACTTGCTTATATAGACTAGGTTGTCCTCGAAATTATGGAATTCTGCCTGTTTCTGCCTCCAGAGTGCTGGGATTAAAGGGCTATAACACCACATCTGGCTGTAGCCATCTTTCTAAGGGAAAAATTCAATGTGGGTGTTTCCATTTCTTCTTTGCTTACCACATCTACCCTACATCACTAGAATGCTCAAGGATAATTTTTTTTGTAATTAAACTCTTTATGGTTGAAACTGTGTTAGAATATTATTTTTTTAATTTTATTTATTTATTTTTTATGTGTATGAATGTACTATCTGCATGTAGGTTTGTGCATCCATGTTGTGCAATGCTGTGGAGGTCAGAAGAGGGTGTCAGATTCCCCTGGAACTGGAGTTCTCCTGGAATTGGAGTTACAGACGGTTCTCAGCCGCCATGTGGGTGCTGGGGATCAAACCCAGGTCCTCTGCAAGAGTGATCTGTGCTCTTAACTGCTAGGCCATCCCTCCAGCCCCTGTGTTAGAATATTAGATGTTGCTTAAAGTTGGGGTCCAGATATTGAAATTAATTATTTAGATATCTCTTGTCATATCTAGGATACTAACCCAATAGCTTTTGCTAGATGTTTCCTCTCATAGTCTAGAATGTCAATAAAATTTTCAAAGATGACAAATTTGTAGCATAGCATATATTTTCTTTTACTTGTTAGGAAATATATGTCTTGTTCTTTACTTAATAGCATACTGTCTAGGCCACAGAGTATCTTTGAGAAAATGTTTTGATGGATGAGTAACGAATTGATTCTTTCAACATTAGCATCAATGCTATTCTCTAGCTCATGTGAACTGTGTAGGAAATTTCAGAAAATCCCTTGTTTCTCCAGGTCTGCTTAGTTTTAAATACTTATGACCTTACCCTGAAGATCAGCGTGCTACCCAGGTCTTGAGAATACTAGAATTGGTTATGGGCCTAAGAAGATGGCACAGTGGGTAAAGTACTTACACAAGGACCTGGGTTCTAATTCCTGGAACCCATGGAAAAGCTGAGCATGGTGTGGGGATCTCATGTACCTGTTACCCAAGTGCTGGGAGACAGAGATCAGATCCTTAGGGCTGGTTGTCTGCCACACTAGGGGAAGTGATTTTAGAGAGAGAGCCTGTCTGAAAGACAGGTAAAGAAGTCACAGGGGGCTTTAGGAGTAAGATGGTGCCAAAAGTGAAGAAAGAAATGCCTGTCCTTCCCAAGGCAGAAGCTAAAGTGAAGGGACTGAAAACCAAGAAGACAGTGCTGAAGGGCGTCCACAGTCCCACGTCACCCCGCTGTGCAGTAGGCAGTCCAAATTCCCCTGCAACAGTGCCCCAGGGGAAACAATCTTGACCACGTGCTGTCATCAAGTTCTAACTGAGTCAGCCATGAAGAAGCCAGACGACAACAACAAGCTTGTGTCCATTGTGCATGTCAAGGCCAGCAAGGGCTAGATCAGACAGTCTGGGAAGAAACTCAAAGTCAATGACCTGATCAGACCTGACAGAGGGAGAGAGAGAGAGAGAGAGAGAGAGACCACAACTCAGAACAGAACTCCACAACTCCACACACAGAAAAAACACCCAAATTCACAAATAAAACTTTTAAAAAGACTTGGCCAGATCTTCCATGCTTACCCAGTGGGTAGGTTTTGGAATAAATGTTACAGCCCGGTATTTGTGCTACCTGGGTGAAATTTCTAGAGTGAAATGTTTCTGTCTAAACTTTATTGTTTCATTCCTGAACAATGGTTGACCAGTGGACAGCCTTGGTCAGTCCCATTGCTGGTGTCAACTCAGTCTGGTGGCTGGATCTTACCATACATAAAGAGTAGACTCCATAGTTAGAGACTGATACAACTGAGCAAAACTTAATTAAGTTCATGAGCATTCATGTGCTCAGGATAACTCTAAATGCTTTGCCTACTCTGACTTACTTAGTCTTCGTAACAACTGTGTGAAGAAGGTACTATCATTGTCACTTTTAAAGAGGAGGAGATTGAGTACAGAGAGGCAAAGAAAATTGCCCTGCAGTTAAATAGTGGCATGACTCAATTTAATCTACAATTTGGGAGTTCATAATTGTAAACAGTATACACTAATCAGTATCACCTTAGGCAGAGAAAATATTCAAGCACCCTGCCGAGTCTTAATAGCTGGTATCCATCAGAGTGCTTGGGAGTCCCTCTGTTTGATAAATACTTCAAATTGCAGATCTTCCCTTTGGGCACTTTGAGGAAGATTCTTGACCATCTCTTTGTTTTGTAGTTAACTTTACCTGGTTCTAGATTTGGTTCTCAACCAGTCCCACACCTGAGGGTAAATGACCACAGCAGATCTAGAAGAAAGCAAGGACCTTGCCCTAAATCTCATACAGATGGGCTTGATTAAGACAGCAGTGAATACCTGCTTTAAGGTAACCTACGTAGCACACTAGGTGGTAGTAGGGACAGAGCCTTGGAGAGGCCCAGAGTGGGAAAACTCACATTTCTCATAAAGGAGAAGAGACTTCAGCTAAGCCTTATAGGGAATGTTGGAACCATAATATGGTAAAAGAGAGATGGAAGCCGGGCATGGTGGCGCACGCCTTTAATCCCAGCACTTGAGAGGCAGAGGCAGGCAGATCTTTGTGAGTTCAAGGCCAGCCTGGTCTACAGAGTGAGTTCCAGGACAGTTGGGGCTACAGGGAGACCCTGTCTCGAAAAGACTGAAAAAAAAAAAAAAAGAGATGGGAGACCCATGTGACCAAAGCCAAATCAGGCTAAAATAGCAGGTAGCAGAAATATCTACCAAGCATAAATCAAAATTACAAAGTCTGAAAATAAACTATAGGTTAATTCCAAAACATGTTTAGGGAGTCACATTTTAACAGTAAAGTTGCATGCAGGTAAAAATAAATATAACTTTACATTCTTTTTTTTTAGAATATGAATACATATCTTCTACCCGTATATGGTAATTAGAATGTGTGAATATAAGTGGTAGGTCAATTCTAGAGCCCATTAAGATATTCACATTATAATAGCACAGTTGCTTTCAGATACAATGAAATATAATAAAGTTGCTCAGTTTGCCTGCAATAGGGACACTTACATACATGTAAGCAATACACTCATACACATAAAATAAAAATTAAAAAATTTAAAAAGTAACAAAAAAAAGAAAAAGAAAAAAAGAAATATGTACCAAGGAAAAGATGTCAAAATTCAAATTCTAAGACCAGCCAGGCAGTATGGTTACAGTGGAACTTCTGCTCCTGAATATCACTGTGCAGAACAGTGTCAGGCTTTGTCTTGAATTTACCATGGGCAGCAGGCATTCTTATTCAGCTCTGTTAGCATGTCTGACTCAAACGAAGAGATGACCAAGAAAGTTCCTGTATGGGATAAGATTTTGAAATAAAGTCCTAAATGGGTGACTAGGAGATAAGATGTCTGGAGTTTGGGGGTGGGGTTGCTTTTGGGGTGAGGGGGTTGCATAGGGTAGGGTGGGGTGGAATGTCAGGAGGAGTGAGCATGCTGGGATGGAACTAGATTTGCTCTTCATCCTTCACCAGAGTCCTCGGAGTCTTTAAACACCTGGCCTCTAGCTTACTTCGCTGTGAAGTTGTATAAGGATTGAACTTGTGGGCTTTGTCATAAACTTCTTGGGTTTGAATATGTATTTGGTCCTACCTTAGATGCAAAATATTTGGGAAATTTTTAACCTCTTTAGTGCTTTGGTTTTTCATCATAAAATGGGATGAGTAATAATTTGTGAAATTACATAATGCTGAGATGAACGAATTCATTTAAAAGTTAAAATAGGGACTGGAGAGATATCCTAGCGGTTAAGAGCACTGACTGCTCTTGCAGAGGACCCGGGTTCAATCCCCAGCACCCACATGGTGGCTAAGAACCATCTGTAACTCCAATTCCAGGAGAACTCCAGTTCCAGGGGAATCCGAGACCCTCTTCTGACCTCCGCGGCATTGCATAACATGGGTGCACAGACCTGCATGCAGACAGTACATTCATACACATACAAAAATAAATAAAATTTAAAAAAAAGATGAAAGTTAAAAAAAAGTTAAAATAATCTCTGGAATAAGAGAACTGTTCAACAAACACCAGCTATTATTAAAAATCTGCCAAATGAAGCCAGTGACAATTATCTCTTAATTATCTTAATTATCTTTTATGAGAAATCTGCATGGTCATAATGTACAATGAAATCACGTAGTACAGAATAGGCTGTCTTTTTATGCAAAAGGAATAACAAGGTCTCTGCTAGCAAGAAAGCTTATAGTTTCAGGTCCAGTGAGATGGTTCAGCAGGTAAAGGTGCTTGCTGGTTAAGCTTGAGGACTTGAGTTCCATCCCCAAAACCCATGTGGTAAAGGAGAAGACTGAGTTCTATAAGTTGACCTCTGACCTTCCCACATGTGCCTCTGCCCTCAATCAATAAACAAATAAATAAATACAATGAAAAAAATCTTTAAAAGAAGATGCTTACAGTTTCAATTTGGGAGACATGTCCTTTGTCCTACAAATTAATTACCTCTAGAAGGCAAGGTCCCCAAGGCATATACCAATATTGTTGTGCTATGTGCCAGGAAAGGAAGCTATATCATTCAATTCCCAACTAAAACAATATACTTCTCCTAAAATGCTTATGAGGAGTTTCAGATGTTTTCACTTTATAATTTATTTTATATATAGTGTCTTACAATGTAGCCCTGGGCATCATAGAACATGTTATATAGACCAGGCTGTACCTAACCTCACAGAGATCCACCTGCTTCTACCTCTTGAGTGTTGGGGTTATCACTATATATTTTTTTAATGGTTGCATCTAACTTTGAAGCTTGTGAATTACACTGCTCAGTGTCTAACCCATTCCCGAGTGAGCTCCATTAACGTACTTGAGCTCTTTGTGCCTTACCCTCAAACATAAAATAGGAATAAAAATACCTATTAGGAGTGTGGTGAAGATTCAAATAGTTAATGTTGAGTCTCATTCATGCAAGTGTATTATTCTCTGGGGAAAGTCAGGATTTTAGAGTACTACCTGGCACAGAGGAACCTTGATGTATGCCAGCTGTCATGAAGTCAGACTTTGTCCCACACCCTCTTTTAAAATTCCAGTGAGGAGGGGCTGGAGAGATAGCCTAACGGTTAAGAGCGCCGACCGCTCTTGCAGAGGACCGGGGTTCGATCCCCAGCACCCACATGGTGGCTGAGAACCGTCTGAAACTCCAATTCCAGGAGAACTCCAGTTCCAGGGGAATCCGAGACCCTCTTCTGAACTCCGCGGCGTTGCACGACACGGGTGCACAGACTTGCATGCAGACAGTACATTCATACACATACACACACAAAAAAAATTCCAGTGAGGAGCTAGGCGTGGTGGTGCACGCCTTTAATCCCAGAGGCAGGCGGATCTCTGTAAGTTCAAGGCCAGCCTGGTCTACATAGTGAGTTCCAGGCCAGCAGGGATTAAGGGAGACCCTGTATCAAAAAGACCCCCCCCCCAAAAAAAAAGTCCAGTGAGGAACTATTTTACACATTCTAGATAAAAGTGTCACTTTTGGACTCCAATGGATAGTTCTGTCTATTGAAATTTTAAATAAGGCTGGATTTATAAGATAAAAATGTGTAGTCCAAGATCCCAGTTTTCCTCTGTATGTGGCAGGGCATCCCTCGGATCATGCCCACTGACTCCCGCTGCCAGTTTTCTAGCTCTAGGTGCAGTAGAGTCTCATTTCTCTGTTTTCCCAGGTACTTCTCTTGAAAGGATGCTATGGGTTAATATGGATTTCTTTCTTTCCTGTGTGTCTCATGTCAGGAGCATAGGGGACAGCCACTTGTCCCTCACCCTGACCCGCTCTGGGAGTGGTGGTCTATTGCAATAGGACAACGTTAATTCTCCACTTTGTCTTTTTCACACGAAGGCCAGGGCAATGTTCTTAGAGTTTTCCAGGTTCAGAGAATAATTTAAAGCTCTCTCAGAGGCCAGCGGATGATCAGTCTGTAAGATTTAGGAGACTGAGATAAATCTTCCCCCTCTGTGGACAAGATAGGGCAGAGCCTTGTGCCAAAGCCAGTCTCTCTTAGAGAAGCTTCTTTATAAATCTTTGTGTCTCTGGGTCAACTCTCTCAGCTTCGTTGTAAACTTTGCCTATAGTTTGATATCTATTGTGTACCAGGTGGTCAAAATGGAGACAGAAAATATCTAGTTTTAGAAAACTGTAACTGAGAACAAGAAGCCCCGGGATTTGAATTTCTGTTTTTGTTTCCTTCTCTCTCTCTTTTAGCACATCAGCAGAAGAAAATTTTCTGTCAATCTCCATTTAAAATACATTGAAGAAAACCACAAAAGAATCACCTACACAGAGGTAATTAGAAATTATTAAAAAATAGTCAGGTCAAATCTGAGTAAGAAGATATTTGAAATCCCAGCCCAATATAAAACCATTTTCTTTGTTAATTATTTCACTTAAGGACCGGGAAAGGATGCCAAGGCCTCACCTTAGAGACTTGGCTAAAAGCATTTTAAATGGAGAGCCACAGGGCTTTGGAATGAACAACATTTTGAAGTTTAATAGCGGCTTTGCTGAAAACAAGCGATTCTTAATACATTTAGCTGTGAGAATAATTAGGAATATGGATTTATATTAACAGGAGCTGCAGATTTGATGAGGGGTTCTGTGATATTTCATTAAATAAGCAACACCCAGTAACCCTGGAGAGTCACTGAAATAACACTCTTTCCTCCTTTTAAAATCATTTTTTAAAACCTTGTTAACTACCCATCAATAAAAATATGTGACACAAAAGGATATCAGCATATGTGAACACTTGATATTGATGAGATGTTGGAAAGCAGGCACTCTTATGTAATCTAAGTACATGTATAAACTATAGCATTTTTGAAGGATAACTTGGTGAAATGTATCACAGGCTTTAAGAATTATATGTTACTCAACCTTGTAATTGTCTTCTAGAAATCTCTAAGGAACAAAGAGCAGGTCACATGTTCAACAATGCAGGTTTTGCTAAGTTGTTATGCACACATCTGGTGGAATTTTATGAAATTCTTTCAAATTAAGATACGAGTTGATAATTTAGCAATATTTAATCAATGTAGGTACAGAAGACTAGAGTCAAATTCTTTGCTTAAGGAGTTTATATATTCTGGAAGTTAATACTCTGTCAGATGTATCACTGGTGAAGCTTTCCTCCCACTCTGTGGGTTTTCTCTTCACTTCCTTGATTGTTTCTTTTACTTTACAGAAGCCCTCTTCTGAGCCCTGCAGGCACTTCATGCATGGGCTGCGGGCACTGCATGCATGGAGTACACTTACATAGGTTCAGGGAAAATACTCATACACATAAAATAATAAATATGACTAAAATGATTGATTTTTAAAAAGATTATAAAAACAGAATTCTCCAGTGTAAAGGAGTATGTATAGATTTGTCCTTCTACCCCTCATATCTTCTCTAAATCAAAATAAGCATTTGACTGTCAAAAAAATTAAATAATTTTTATTGAATTTCTGTAAATTTCATACAATATATTTTGATCATATTTAGACCCTTCCCTTCTATATGCCTCTCTTGTACCAGATTTTATGCACTCTGTCATATATGTTAAGGCCTGTGAAGGCAGTTTTTGTCTCCAAATGTCCTTTGGTTTGTGTCCATTCACTGGCACCCAATTAACCTATGTAGTGCTATATTCCTAGAAAAAATGAACTTTCCCTCTCCTAGTAGTAATCAGTTGCCAATAGTTTCTCAGCTAAGGTTGGGGCTTCTTCTACTTTCCCGCTTCACCATTTCTATGCTGGGATTTTGTCTGGCTTGAGCTTGCATGGATCTTGTGTCTATTGTTAAGTTCTAAAGTCAATACAGAACCCTGTCTCAAAGACCAAAAAAAAAAAATAATAAAATAAAGAAAATAAAGTCAATACAGAGCATGACAAAGTACAAAAGATAACTTGCAATTGAAANTGGTGGTCTATTGCAATAGGACAACGTTAATTCTCCACTTTGTCTTTTTCACACGAAGGCCAGGGCAATGTTCTTAGAGTTTTCCAGGTTCAGAGAATAATTTAAAGCTCTCTCAGAGGCCAGCGGATGATCAGTCTGTAAGATTTAGGAGACTGAGATAAATCTTCCCCCTCTGTGGACAAGATAGGGCAGAGCCTTGTGCCAAAGCCAGTCTCTCTTAGAGAAGCTTCTTTATAAATCTTTGTGTCTCTGGGTCAACTCTCTCAGCTTCGTTGTAAACTTTGCCTATAGTTTGATATCTATTGTGTACCAGGTGGTCAAAATGGAGACAGAAAATATCTAGTTTTAGAAAACTGTAACTGAGAACAAGAAGCCCCGGGATTTGAATTTCTGTTTTTGTTTCCTTCTCTCTCTCTTTTAGCACATCAGCAGAAGAAAATTTTCTGTCAATCTCCATTTAAAATACATTGAAGAAAACCACAAAAGAATCACCTACACAGAGGTAATTAGAAATTATTAAAAAATAGGTCAAATCTGAGTAAGAAGATATTTGAAATCCCAGCCCAATATAAAACCATTTTCTTTGTTAATTATTTCACTTAAGGACCGGGAAAGGATGCCAATGCCTCACCTTAGAGACTTGGTTAAAAGCATTTTAAATGGAGAGCCACAGGGCTTTGGAATGAACAACATTTTGAAGTTTAATAGCGGCTTTGCTGAAAACAAGCGATTCTTAATACATTTAGCTGTGAGAATAATTAGGAACATGGATTTATATTAACAGGAGCTGCAGATTTGATGAGGGGTTCTGTGATATTTCATTAAATAAGCAACAACCAGTAACCCTGGAGAGTCACTGAAATAACACTCTTTCCTCCTTTCAAAATCATTTTTCAAAACCTTGTTAACTACCCATCAATAAAAATATGTGACACAAAAGGATATCAGCATATATGAACACTTGATATTGATGAGATGTTGGAAAGCAGGCACTCTTATGTAATCTAAGTACATGTATAAACTATAGCATTTTTGAAGGATAACTTGGTGAAATGTATCACAGGCTTTAAGAATTATATGTTACTCAACCTTGTAATTGTCTTCTAGAAATCTCCTCTAAGGAACAAAGAGCAGGTCACATGTTCAACAATGCAGGTTTTGCTAAGTTGTTATGCACACATCTGGTGGAATTTTATGAAATTCTTTCAAATTAAGATACGAGTTGATAATTTAGCAATATTTAATCAATGTAGGTAAAGAAGACTAGAGTCAAATTCTTTGCTTAAGGAGTTTATATATTCTGGAAGTTAATACTCTGTCAGATGTATCACTGGTGAAGCTTTCCTCCCACTCTGTGGGTTTTCTCTTCACTTCCTTGATTGTTTCTTTTACTTTACAGAAGCCCTCTTCTGAGCCCTGCAGGCACTTCATGCATGGGCTGCGGGCACTGCATGCATGGAGTACACTTACATAGGTTCAGGGAAAATACTCATACACATAAAATAATAAATATGACTAAAATGATTGATTTTTAAAAAGATTATAAAAACAGAATTCTCCAGTGTAAAGGAGTATGTATAGATTTGTCCTTCTACCCCTCATATCTTCTCTAAATCAAAATAAGCATTTGACTGTCAAAAAAATTAAATAATTTTTATTGAATTTCTGTAAATTTCATACAATATATTTTGATCATATTTAGACCCTTCCCTTCTATATGCCTCTCTTGTACCAGATTTTATGCACTCTGTCATATATGTTAAGGCCTATGAAGGCAGTTTTTGTCTCCAAATGTCCTTTGGTTTGTGTCCATTCACTGGCACCCAATTAACCTATGTAGTGCTATATTCCTAGAAAAAATGAACTTTCCCTCTCCTAGTAGTAATCAGTTGCCAATAGTTTCTCAGCTAAGGTTGGGGCTTCTTCTACTTTCCCGCTTCACCATTTCTATGCTGGGATTTTGTCTGGCTTGAGCTTGCATGGATCTTGTGTCTATTGTTAAGTTCTAAAGTCAATACAGAACCCTGTCTCAAAAAGACCAAAAAAAAAAAAATAAATAAAATAAGAAAATAAAGTCAATACAGAGCATGACAAAGTACAAAAGATAACTTGCAATTGAAAGCAATATAACAACAATTTCAATGGCTATGACTTTTCCATTTACGTAAAATAGTCTTTTAGTTTTGGTATCTGAAGCATTAAGTCTATGATATGACTCACTTAACTGAACATGAGTACTTCCAGTTAATTAGAAATTAAAAATCTGAAATTATTTTCTAAATTCTTTCTATGGTGCTCTTGTTATGTGTATTTTCTCTCACCACTTTTCTATTACTAATTAGGGATTTGATCTACTGTTTTTTAAGGAGCTAATCAGAAAGCATTTTGAGACTGAAAATCTGTGTACCAAAATATCAAAGCATTTACCAAATGTCATCTTAGGAATACTGTTATACATTAGTACCATCTTATAAGACCATGGAAATAGAAGTCCCAAGAAATGCTTTCTGCTATTAAATAACCATAGAATTATCCAGGGGAGCCTCCATCATACATCTGTTTGTTTTGAAGCTGTGTCCTGTGCATTGAAATATACCCTCCTGAAAGGAGAGGAAAGGCTCACAAGACTTGGGAAGCTCACAAACCTTACAAGACTCATGGAGCTCAGTCCTAAAGTGAATAAGTAAGTAATTGCTAGGAGGAGAGCTACTCTTCCATTGTAAGTAACTCCTCACCATGCTTCTGCATGAAACTCCAATTAAATCAATTGACTCATCAAGCTAGACTTAGGTGGAACCATCTTTTCTGTCTGCTATTGCTTCACAAGGAAGCCTGATTTAGGGAGTGAAGAAAACTTACTGTATTTGATCACAGCTCACCAGCAGAAGAATACAAAGTTGGCATTACGTCCATGAACACTAGAAGTTACACCATGAAAGGCTAGGAAGTGTGCACAGTATTTTCATGAAACATGTGATTTGAATATGAAATGACCAGCCCATGTATCAAAAATGATTGGCTTATGATGAAGACTGACTCTGACCAATGATAGTTTCCCAACTTGATGGTACTGTTGAAAGCTGGTGTGAGAGAGTAAAGGACCTACTCCAGGGTGGATCAAAGAGTAAAGGACCCAGCTCCAGGATGGATTGGAGAGTAAAGGTTCTGGCTCCAGGATGGATCAGAAAGTAGAGGATCTGGCTCCAGGATGGATCAGAGAGCAAAGGACCCACCTCCAGGTTGGATCAGAGAGCAAAGGACCTGCCTCCAGGATGGATCAGAGATTAAAGGACCTGCCTTCAGGATGGATCAGAGAGAGAGAGAGAAAAAGAAAGACTCAATAGAATGGATATATGAATATGAATATATATATATATATATGGCAGAGAGAGAGAGAGAGAGAGAGAGAGAGAGAGAGAGAGAGAGATCTGTGTCCAGGGTTAACTCCAGAGAGATCTCATTGTTGGAGTCCTCTATAGGACTGATAGTGTCTTGTGGGGATTTCTTATTTGCTTTTCCCATGTTGTTGATTTTTCTTTGTGCTTTTGGCATGTGGATTTGATTCCTTTTGTTTGTAATCTGATGTGAAATTCAAATGTTTCTTCTTGCAAGAAAAAAATAAAATATAAACAAAGAAAGATGGTGGAAACTAGGAGGAGGTATAGTCTTGTAGTAGATCAACTGACAGCATGTCTTTAAAGGGCCTATTTTACCCATGTCCACCTCCTGTATATTCTCTTTTTCTTTCTTTCTCTCCCTCCCTCCCTCCCTCCCTCCCTCCTTCCCTCCCTCTCTCCCTCCTTCCCTCCCTTATAGTTCATGGGCCCAGAAGGAATAACATCAAATGACCAGGCATCAAAAATTAAATCCTACTTCCCTTAAATTGTTGTCTGCTATTTTGTCATGGAGATGAGAAGTGACAAAAGATTTAAAGAATATAGAAGAAATCACAGTAACTCTCAAGGAGACAGTTGTCCAAGATGGAAATGTTCATTCATAAAAACATAGAGAGGAGGGAAGATGGTGGTTTAGCGATGGCCAATATATTCCTGCAGCTGGACAAAACAGAAACAAAACAATAGGTAGGTGCATGAGTGGAGGAAGAGATAGAGAAGAAAACAGTAGACAGAGATGAGGTGAAATCCAAAATATTGAACTTTATAGAAGAAACAAAGAAAGCTAACATCAGACAATTAGCAATGTGGTAGTGAAGGAGGGAGAATGCTCACTGCATTCTCTCCAAAAGAGAGAATGCAGTGAGCAGTGAGTGTCACAGACAGATTCTGACTGTCTGAAAAGTGTAGTTGGAGGGAAGGAAGAGCTGTGATCTTGTGATCTATGCAGCAGGTGTACCCTGGAAAACATCCCCCAGCACTCCTAGATTACTCCTTCCTGCTGTGGTGGGGTTCTGTCATGGTTTGAAGGATGGGCTCTAAGCGTTTGAATACTTCATCAGTTGATGGTGCTATTCGGATAGGTTTAGAAGGCATAGCTTTAATGGAGAAAGCATTCACTGAGGTGAGCTTCAAGAGCGCATATTCCTGTTTGGCTTCCAATGGCTCTCTCTCTCCACTTCCTGTGCCTGCTTGAAGATGAGTTCTTAGCTTTCTGCTTCGGCCAGGTGCTCCCATGGCTCCCTGCCACGATGGACTCAGCTTCTGGAACCATAAGCCAAATAAAGTCTGTCTGTGAGTTGCCTTGGTCATGGTTTTTTATCACAGAAACAAGTAACTAAGAAAGAAGTTGGTACCAGGAGTGAGTTGTTGCTGTGAAGAAACTGCACATGTTAATTTTTGGAGGAATGTGGAAGACTTTGGAAGTTTGGACTAGAAAAGCAGTTGAATGTTGTAAGCAGAGCTTAATGGGCCATTTTAGTAGGAGCCTGGAAGACAGTAGTACCAAAAGCAATGCAGTTCCAGATGGAAATATGGAACTTAAATAACAACTGGGATATGTTGGCAAAGAACTTATCTTCAATCTGCCCATACCCTAAGACCTTGCCTGAGTCTAAATTAAAGTGTAATGGGTTGATTTCTTTGGTGGAGGAAATTTCAAGACAGCCTAGTGGTGATTCAGTGCTGTGGTTATTGTGAATAATATGCAAATCTACAGTGAAAAAGAGCAAGTGGCATAGAAAAAAAATACAAAATATCCAGTTTAGAGATGAAAAGATGGCTAAGAATTTTTAAGAAATATTTTTATTTATTATTTTATTTTGTGTGTATGGGTGTATTGCCTGCATGTATCTAAGTGCAGCTGTATCATGGAATGCCTGTGGAGATCAGAAGAAGATGTTGGATACCCTGGGACTGGAACTCAGGATGGTTGTTAGCCACGGTGTAGATGCTGAGAATCAAACCAAGGCCCTCTGCTAAAGCAGCCAGTGCACTTAACAATTGAGTCATCTCTCCAGCCCCATAAGAGGACGAAGAAGTTTAATGTGGCAGTCACTCCCTGTCCTGGAAGCTCGATAAGAAGATCAGAACCAGCAACTGAACAATGGGAGAGAGATTTTACCCAGGGAAGCTTCCAACTTGTGAAAGGAGAAAGTCTAAGCAGTTTCCTTCTAAAAAAGAATGTACAAATGCAGCTGAAAAATGTGATCCAAAGAGGCCAAGGTCCATCCCAAGTGGGCAGCTGAACTTGGCAATGTCATTCACATAGTGCTGGCTTAGAGGCATGAGAGATGCAAGAATGAGGGTCATCAGCTCTTCCTCTGTGGCTTCAGAGAGCCATTGAGTCCAGGCAGTGTGCAGGAGGAGTGTCCCTGAATAAAGAAGGCCCAGGGAGTCTAAGAAGCCTTGAAGGGCCATTGCATGAAGCTGTGCAGGTCAATACTGATTGGAAATTGGGACATCAAGATGTTGGAAGCCTGGCGGGCATGGTGGTGCCTGCCTTTAATCCTAGCTCTCAGGAGGCAGAGGCAGGCAGATCTTTGTGAGTTCAAGGCCAGCCCAGTCTTCAAAGTGAGTTCCAGGACAGCTAGGGCTACAGGGAGACCCTGTCTCGAAAAGACAAAAAAAAAAAAAAAAGATGTTGGAGGTAGAGGAGAACTGTATATTAGGAATGGTATCAGACCAAGGGTGTGATGGATGTTTCAGGCAAAGCTGAAAGAGCTGATCCATTTAAGCCCTTTGGAACTAAAGCCTCATACATAAGGCATTGAACCACACAGGATTTGGTGTTGTCCCGGCTGGATTCCAGTCTTGCTTTGGTCTTGAATTTGCTTGCTATGCCCCCATTCCTCCCCTTTGGAATGGGGGTACACATTCAGTGCCATTCTATGTTGGAAGTATGTCATTTGTTTTTTGATTTTACAAGGGCTTATAGTTAAGAGATTACCTTGAGTCTCAGAAGAGATTTTAGACACTGGAATTATTTTTTTTTTTTTGGTCTTTTTGAGACAGGGTCTCCCTGTAGCTCTGGCTGTCTTGGAACTCACTCTGTAGACCAGGCTGGCCTTGAACTCACAGAGATACGCGTGCCTCTGCCTCCCAAGTGCTAGGATTAAAGGCGTGCACCACCATGCCCGGCATTTATTTATTTCTGTATGTGTATGAATGTACTCTCTGCATGCAAGTTTGTGCACCCGTGTCGTGCAATGCCGCGGAGGTCAGAAGAGGGTCTCAGATTCCCCTGGAACTGGAGTTCTCCTGGAATTGGAGTTTCAGATGGTTCTTGGCCACCATGTAGGTGCTGGGGATCAAACCCAGGTCCTCTGTAAGAGTGGTTGGTGCTCTTAACCACTAGGCCATCTCTCTAGCCCTAGACACTGGACTTTTGAAGAATGTTAAGACTGTTAAAGATGATGGAGAATTTTTGAATTGGACTAAATGTATTTTATATTATGATATGTTCATGAGCCTATGGGACCAGGGAATGGAATGTGATGATTTTTGAATGAGAATTGTCCTCCCACAGGCTTCGTGAATTTGAATACTACTGTTTGGGGAGCTCTAGGATGTATATGTAGCCTTGATGGAGGAAGCATGTCACTGGGAGTGAGTTTTGAGAGTTCAGAGCCCCATTCTCCTTCCAGTCTATCTCACTTTTTACACCCTGTGTTGAAGATGTGAGCCCTCAGCTCTCTATGCTGGCTGCCTCATACCATTCCATGGACTCTGGAACTGTAGATCAAATACAGTCTTCCTTCTATAAGTTGCCTTGGTCGCAGTGTAACCACAGTTACAGGATAAGTAACTAAAACAGGAAGCATCTTAAGAGGGATTTTAGCATCAAACTGCATAGTTGGGTGTGGATCAGAGGTTCCTAGATTTTCTTATCTCCAGTCCCAGGGTCCTTTCTACTTCAGGGGTTAAGTGAATGTTCTAGTTCACTTTTTTTGCTGCTGAAATAATAAAATACTTTGACCAAAAGCAACTTGGAGGTAGTGGGGAGGGGGAGGATTTATTTTGCATATAGATTATAGTCCATCATGGAGGGAAGGCCAGGCAGGAACTCTAAGCAGAACCTTGAAGCAAACCCATGAAGGAGCATTGCTTACTGGCACCAGCATATTTGTGTGAAGACTGGGTGATACACTGAAGAATCAGATGACATTTCAATTCTAGATGTGAGATAGCAAAAAGGGATAAAATGGACTGTTCAAAAGAAACCCTGGGAAACCTGCTGTGAAACGGATGTGAAAGAGTGCTCACACCAGATGTGTGAACACTGAAGGAAGTTCTCATGTGTGGTCCAATTAAGGTTTGGAGGATGCAGGGACCCAGATGGAGAAGGAATAAAGTGACTGATAAGAAAAAGAAAAAGAAAAAAAAGAAAAAGAAGCGGGTGAGAAGACTTTTTGGGCTGCAGTTAGACAGTGATGGGCACTGTTGCTGGGATACCTGATCAAGGGGAGCCAGAATCGCATTCCCTGCCTGACAACTGGCCTAAAGAAAAGGAGAGGCACTTAAATAGCTGACATCTTTTGTGCCCTTAGCTATTAAAAATGCTGTTCAATGGTGAAAAAATTCATTAGAGCTGTGGTTCAGAGGCAGGAGACTTGCATTTACTGTCTTAAGAAGTCTACCACTCTTTCCCTTAGCTTCTGTATGACTTTGAAGTTGCAGAATCTGAGGTGGCCTACACAAAGGGCAGGCACTCCACATTACAATGCACAGCATTAGGGACATTCCATCCAAATTTTGCCTAGAATGGAGAGCACTACTGAACCATAAACCATTGTCTCTGGGTTGCTTTCTTTTATTTTATTTTATTTTATTTTTTTTAATTTTATTTATTTCCGTATGTGTATGAATGTACTGTCTGCATGCAAGTCTGTGCACCCATGACGTGCAACACCGCGGAGGTCAGAAGAGGGTGTCGGATTCCCCTGGAACTGGAGTTCTCCTGGAATTGGAGTTTCAGACGGCTCTCTGCCTCCATGTGGGTGCTGGGGATCGAGCCCGGGTCCTCTGCAAGAGCCATCGGCGCTCTTAACCGCTAGGCCATCTCTCCAGCCCCTGCTTTCTAAGAATATTGCTGTATTGATGTTGTCCTGGAGCCTGTCAGATCTTCATCTCCTGTGAATCCTATTATATTGCCCATGAAGCTTATGGGTGTGATATCTGCCAGCATCATGGGCAGATGTACCATGACCTATGAGTGAGTGATTCCTCTCTAGATATTTCATGACATAGGTATCACTGGGTAGCATGTGGATAACTAGTGTTTGCATTTACATGAAGCTGACATCTAAATAGAATCTTGCAAAAACAAGGAAAAGCTAGCTTCAGATAACAAAATCTCTTTTGGCGACTACTTAACTAATATATTTTTACTTTTATTTTATATGTATATCCTATCTAATTATCCATTCTATCCATCTGTCTGTCTGTCTATCTATCTATCTATCTATCTATCTATCTATCTATCTATCTATCCATCATCTATTTATCTATCATCCATCCATCTGTCCACTCACATACATGGTCCAACTGGTGTTGCTTGAGAGTTCATGTTTTATAATCACGTAAGACTATGGGCATTGACTTATTTTGGTCCCGTTCTCTATTTTTACTTAAGCTATTCCTCTAATTCTAGGCTCCACGATTCCTATAAAAGAAATATCCCGTTATAGAGGCTGGAGAGCTGGCTCAGTGGTTAAGAGCACTGGCTGCTCTTGCAGAGGACCATATTCTCTGTCCCCAGCACCCACCTGGTGGCTAACAACTGTGTGTAACTCCAGTTCCAGGGTTTCTGATGCCCTCTTTTGACCTCCATGGGCACTGCACACACACGGTACATTTACATGCAAGCAAAAATGCTCATAAACATAAAAGAAAAAAAAAGAAATATCCTGTTATATCCCTGGCTGTGTTGGACCTAGGTGCAGACGTCACAGAAGCATCAGTATCAATGATAAATTCAGTCAGGAACATGCCTTTGCCCTTCAAGAGCCTAGCACTGAACATGGCCAGCTGTTGTGTTAGGCTGGTTGTATTTAAATGTGTCTAAATTAAGATCGGAACATATGTTCCTCTCATGAAGTCTAGACAGAAAGCAGGTGAGAAGTTAGTTTCTCTGGAAAATGAAGGTTTATTACTAGAAGAAAAAAAAGGAGAGATGCTGGTGGTAAAGAAGGGCCGATGTTTACCTAATCATTTGCTTTGGGATTCCAGGAGTTTATGGTTATCAAGGCAAAGTACTTACACTTCATCCTGGTTTAGGGAATTCCTAGTTTTCTGTTGTTCTGACATCACTTTGATGTGAGCTGAACTTTCTTTTTTTTTAATTTTTTAAATTTTATTTATTTTTATATATGTAGGAATGTACTGTCTGCATGTAGGTTTGTGCACCCGTGTCATGCAATGCTGTGGAGGTCAGAAGAGGGTCTCAGATTCTGCTGGAACTAGAGTTCTCCTGGAACAGGAGTTACAGATGGTTCTCAGCTGCCATGTGGGTGCTGGGGATCGAACCTGGGTCCTCTGCAAGAGCAGTCAGCGCTCTTAACTGTTAGGCCATCTCTCCCATCCTATGAGCTGAACTTTCTCATGTCGAAAGTGGACTTAATCACCTGTGATACAACTTCCAGTTTTCCCTTTCTTTCTAGTGCTTTGATGTGATCTCTGTTTTGTGCAACCTCCTTTTGGAGACCACTTCCTCATGGTAGGTAGATAGCATAAGGTCTTTAACTCTGACTCACCTCATTCATCCCCACACTCCACATGGAGTGGATAGGTAACTGTAGTGGCCAGCTCTCAGTTACAGTGGGACTCCAGAAGACTTGTGACAGCTCACTTTAAACCCATCATTTAGAATTCCCTATGCAAAATTTGCTTGTGTAGCATCCAGAAAAGGCTCAGTGTCCTAAATAGCTTTAGTTATTAACTTGATATGCATGGTTAGAGGAAACCTCAGTTGAAGAATTTCCTCCATTAGATTGACCTGTAAGAGGGCCCAGACCATTGTGGGCAGTGCCACCCCTGGGTAGTTTGTTGTGTATTGTATAAGAAAGCAGGCTGGGCACAGGCCAGAGGAGCAAGCCAGTAAGCAGTGTTCTTCCATGGTCTGTGCTCTAGGTTCCTTCCTGAGTTCCTGCTTTGGCTCCCCTTGAGGATGGACTGTGCTCTGTGGGCATTCCATTTGGCTGGAGCATTTAAGGAAGTAGGCTTCAGAGGCCCTAACAACCTCCAGGGAGAGACTGGCAACCCCCAACCCCTGAGGCCAGTGTCCTGCTGGATTCCTGCTCACCAATGGATAAAACCTGCCTCATTGGCTCTGCCTTTGATGCTTTGGGCAAAACGTCACATTCTTGTAGTGATCTGGAGAACACACCTCAGTGACCCAACTGGCTAGCACCCTGTATACGTTGTAAATTCTTTTTTTTAAATTTTTTAAAAATTTTATTTATTTCTGTATGTGTATGAATGCACTGTCTGCATGCAAGTCTGTGCACCCGTGTCGTGCAATGCTGTGGAGGTGAGAAGAGGGTCTCGGATTCCCCTGGAACCGAAGTTCTCCCGGAATTGGAGTTTCAGACGGTTCTCGGCCGCCATGTGGGTGCTGGAGATCGAACCCGGGTCCCCTGGAACCGAAGTTCTCCCGGAATTGGAGTTTCAGACGGTTCTCGGCCGCCATGTGGGTGCTGGAGATCGAACCCGGGTCCTCTGTAAGAGCGGTCGGTGCTCTTAACCACTAGGCCATCTCTCCAGCCCCACTGTAAATTCTTATACACCCCAACCCCCATTCCCACCTCACAAGGGTCCAGTGAATAGTATAAAAGGCCCTGTCTTATTTTTCCTCTCTTGAAATTTCTCCCGGCTCCTCTCTTGGGTCCGTATTTCTATCTTTCCCGGGGCTCCTGGAACCTTCTCCCTCCTACTCCCTGCTGCAGCTTGAGATTCGGTGCACCGCCAGCCGGGCGCACTGGACAATCTGCAGCTGCTCAGGGAACACGGAGAAAGCAACAACAGTGCTGTAAGCCAAATCGACCATTTCCTCCCCAAGGTGATTTTGGTCAGTGTTTCCATCAGAGCGACAGAAAAGTAGCTAATTGTAAATACTCAGTCCCTGACACCAGGTTCCGAGCTCACTTGTGGTTTGTGCATATTCTCGTTAAGGCCTCATAAGGCATGCCCTGTTTTCTCCAGGACTTGTAAGTAATAAACTGTATCTTGTTAGGTTCATTTTGAGGGGAGACTTGGCGCAGAGAGAGAAAGAGTCAGGACTCTGATGAGAAGGAAGTCGGGTTTATTTCAGGCATGGCGGCTGGCTTGCCTGTGTTGGGAGTAGGATGACCAGTGATAGAATGTCCCCAGAATGGCAGTTTTATACCCAGGCACACAAGGAAGTGGGTTTTCAAGGCAGTGGGGGCAAGGAGATTGGGGAATGGGCATAGGTGGGTCTGTGAGTGGTATCAGTAGGGGCATCTTGAGTGAGATTGAGGCCTGGTTCTGGTCTCTGGTGAAGCGTGATTGCAAGTTGTTACAGCAACATTTCTTGGGTTGCAGGGAAGCAGTAGAGGATAATTGTTTCTCGGAACTTCTTCCTCAGTCGGCCTCCTGAAGTGTCTCACTTAGGTGGGCTACAACCTTACATATCTGTCATTTCATGTATGGTTGGATTTTCTCCTGTGTCTTACTTCACTGACATACTTGAGCATTTGTCTTTCTGATTAGGGGTTTTCCAGAATGTGCTTATCTTAGTCATAAATGGAACAAAGGTCAGAAAAGAGCCACAATGGTGCCTAAAAGTACAAACAAGTTTCCCAGGAGAGGGATATTTCATTATAGATCAGAATTCAGGAACTAATATATCTAGAATGATTAAGAATTATCCCAGGAAAGACACACTGTGCATATAATCAGACCCACAGCCCCCCCCCCGGGAGTTTATAGCCAATCTTATGATAATAGCTTCAAGACCAAGTCATAGAACTAAATACAGTACCTTGTAATCAAAGTTTTCAATTTTGAAATAAAGTTTCAGTTTATGGGGCCTGGAAGTCCTAAGTCCCAAGAACCTCTCTGGTTTCTTCCTGGTTATATGCTTATCTAAGGAAGGCATTTATTTGGCTGAATTAAGAAAATGACAAATCAGGGGCCTGGAGAGATGGGTCAACAGTTAAGAGCACTGGCTTCTCTTGTAGAAGACCCAGGTTCAATTCCCAGCACCCACACAATGGCTAACAACTGTCTGGTACTCTAGTTCCAGGAGAATCTAATAACTTCTTCTAACTCCATTGGCATTGCAGGACACATGTGCACTTACACACATGCAGATAATATACTTGTACACATAAAATGACAAATCAAGGGGCTGCAAAGAGGGCTCAGTGGTTAAGAGCATGTACTACTCTTGTGAAGGACTTGGGTTCCGTTCTCAGCACCCACATGCTGGCTCATGAATACCTATAATTCCACTTCCACGTGCCCCAACACCCTTGTATTTTCTGCAATTGATCCATATGAACTCATTCTGAAGTGTCTGTAGAGAGGTGCAGCACCTTATTCAGACACCAGAGTTGCAATAATTCCATGGATTGTAAAATGTCACTGGCAGTGTCAACATAAAAGGGAACACAGAGTAAAGGCTTGACATAGAGAACTAGCTTCTGCAGAGGGGTTTGGCAGTCACTACAGCATGGCATTAGTTCTTAGCATAAACAATCCAACAAGCAATATTTAACCTCAAAAATACTAACAATGAGATATTGCTATGTGAAAATGAAATTTTTTTATTAAAGTACTGATTCTGGGTGTCTCCCCAGTTCACTACCTGGCCAGTTTTGCATGCCAGGCATCTACCCAGCTACATGCTTGGCAGAACTCTATTTGGAAGTGCTATGTTGCTTAACAGCATCCCCAGGTCTGCTTAATGCCAGGCATGCTCAGCATTGACGATCCCCTTTACACAAGCAAGGGACAAATCCAATGGTCACAACACTTTTTCCCACCCACATACTCAGGAGCAACAGAGTAAGATGATCCATTGATGAGGTCAGAACAACACAATGTCCCCAAATTACATCACTGTGTAATAGAAGAACTAAAGGGAAACCCCAAGAAAGGGCTGACTGTGCCCGAGTCTTTCAAATCACTGATGTGAAAGAGAAGTTGAAATCATCACATTGAATGAAGAGACAAAGAGGAAAAGCACAAAAGAATGTTAGAGATATAGGTAAGTAACCTGACCCAGTCATACTACTCCTGGGTTTATAGCCACAAGACTCAAACTACTGCAGAGATACAGGCACAGCATGTTTATTGCAGCTCTCTTCACAATAGCAAAGAGCTGGAACAAACCCAAATACCCCTCGACCAACGAGTGGATAGAAAAAATGTGGTACATCTACACAATGGAGTTCTATACAGCGGTAAAGAAAGATGACATCATGAGCTTTGCTGGTAAATAGATGGAACTAGAAGACATTATGTTAAGTGAAGTAACACAGTCCCAGAAAAACAAATGATGAATAGTATCCCTCATTTGTGGATGCTAGTACCCAGGACCTAGTTGTAAGGCAAACTGAGCAACATTAATGTTATATTCCTCTTTTTCTGAAAGCAACTGTGCTCTTATAATGTGAAACCCTTAGTAGGCTCTAGAATTAACCTACTACTTATTTTCAGACTTCGTAATCTTGGTTTGTGTGTGGAGGGTATGTAGGCATATTTTAGAATAATATATATATATTTAAAATGGAAAATGTGAATCCTGAAATATGACTTGGAAATAACATACAGTTCATTTTCAGACTACATACTTTTAGTATAAGTGTGACAATTATATATGCATATGTTGAAGCAATACAAATTGGAGGAACCACACCTGCTCAGGCCTGGCTTGAATTTGGATACTGTGAGCTTTTAAAATATGAAGCCAATTTTATATTTACAAATGTTGATATTGTAGTAATCCAAATAAAAACAAATTGGTTTCCTGAAAACAACAACAACAACAACAACAACAAAAAACAAATTGGAGGGAACAACAACAAAAGAACTGGGACAAAGAACCAACTGAAACAGTAAAGTTCTCCCCAAAACAATAATCATCTGCTTTGAAAAACTTTAAAATGACTCAGAAAAAGATACAAGGCAGGTATAGTAGAATGCATGAACTTGGGTGGGGTGGGACAGGGAACATGGGAAGGGGAATGAGTCTAAATTGGACTGAGAAATTGTGTATTAAATGCACAAAACTTCAATAAAAATAATTTTTAAAAAGGGAAATAATAAAGATCACAAGACATAACCTCCTGGCATGCCTTTAATCTCAGTGCTCCAGAGGCAGAGGCAGGTGGATGCTTTGAGATAGGGGACAGACTGATCTACCTAGTGAGTTCCAGGCCAGCTCAGGCCATAGGGAGACTCTGTCTCAAACCAAGACAAAAACCCAAACAAAGAAACTAACTAAACTAAACTTCATGTTTTTGAAGAAGAGATCCCAATAAAGAAACAGAAAGACCTCCAAGGATCCATAGAAAACCCAAAACCAATTCTGAAATGAAAGAACTGATGTGGAGATAAGTCAATGAGGAAAAGCTATTTAGAGTGAAAGGCATTTGTATTTTTTAAAAAAGATTTCTCAAAAATTATGAACACAAAAATGAAGGGAGAGGGAGAGTCAGTTTTCTTTAAGGGTGTGATGCTGGAGAGGTGAACCAGGCTCAGGGGACAGACCACACTGGAGGGCATTCGGGAATGTGAATTTGACTCAGTAGGCATATATATATATGAAACAGAGTACATGGAATCAGGTAGAGGGTGTTAGGGGAGGGGTGCAAATAGGGAACATGTCTAAATATTATCAACATTGTATGAAATTTAAAAAAATAATAAAAATTTAAAAAAAGAAGAAAAGAATATGACAATAGCAAAGTTACTGAGGTTGAAGCTGTGTCTGGCAAGGTTCCCGTGATTCTATTCTATGCAGAACAAAATATCATTTCAGGCTTGGACTTTTGGCTATTGACAGACTAAAAGTTTAGCCCTGTAGTCTGTTCCTATGCATGTCAGAGGGATGTTGACTATAACATTAATCTCAATGGGCAGAGAACTGTGGGTCAAATATGATGCCCTAGTATGTATAATGCAGCCCTATTATGTGCTAGAAAGTTAATGTCATTATTCCAAAACCATACACAGAATGTGGAAATAATTTTTGCTAAACTATTTACATATTCAGATATAAAGTAATAGCAGTTATTTACAGTATTCTTCAAAGTCTCCTAGAAGAAACAAAGACATTGTGGTAGTTTGAAGGAGAAATGACTCCCAGAGGCTCACTTGGTATGTTTAGAATCAGCTTAGTACAGGCACCTCAGACTATGGACCTAGAAGTAATTTCATAAATTTCACCTAGTTAATTAAAAAAAAAAGTAATGTGAAAAGTGCAACTAAACAGGGTCTATTTTGGGCTGGAGATGGCTCAGTGGTGAAAAGCATTTGCTGCTCTTGTAGAGGACCCAGGCTTGGTTCTCAGAACCCAGATGGCAGATCATAGCCATCTGTAACTCCGGTTCCGGGGGACCCAACACTCTCTTTTGGCCTTTGTGGGTACTGCATGCAAGGAGTATACACATATCACACAAGCTCACACATATACACATAAATAAAAAATCTTTTCTACAAAGGGTATATTTTTCCATCTATGTTATAGTGTTTTATATCATAAGAAATAATTCTTTGAGCTGAATGTTAGTACAAGATACAGTTGAAAGATAATCCTTTCCCTTATTTACAAGTAGAAAAAATTTGTTTTTTCTGTTAATGGTCACTGTCATCTACCTGCCCTCCTCTTACGCATGCTTTATCTATCTCAGGGGCATCATTATTGTCTCTCTCCTACCTTACGTTTTGCAGAGACTGGCTTTCATTCATAATATCTAATTACAGAGCAGTGAGGATTTGCTCACAGGCCTGGGGAGAAGTGATGACTCTTTTCTTTACATCTCTGAATGGTGTTCCATAGCTGCTGATTCATCGGACAGAGGAAGGGAAAGTGGAGTTTACTAAGGCCTCAGTATGGAGAGAGAGAGAGAGAGAGAGAGAGAGAGAGAGAGAGAGAGAGAGAGAGAGAGAAACAGAACCAGGAAGAAGGCTTATAGAAGACAGATTATGATAGGATGCTTATTAAATAACCTTGAGTCCAAACATATCTCATTCTGGAAAATTAAGTTAGAGCCTGCAGGCTGGATGCTCTTGCTATCTATACCAGTTCCTGTCGAGCTGTCCTGAAGCTTTCCAGATAGAAGCAGTCAGGACATGTCTAGTGTCAAAAACAAAGCCCCATGTGTCCTGTGCACTACTATTGGAAACTTTTATGGGTATAATCATTTGTTCAACAAATATTTATTATGTTCTTACCATGTGCCAGGTACTAAATTACATTTGAAATAACATATTTGCTGAATTGAGTCCGGGTGCCCTTCACTTCTAAGACTCATTAGTCAGGGCCCTCAGGACAATCGGAGGCCAGGCTGGCCTGACCCTGATTGCGGGGGTGGACACTGCAGGCCTGGGCTGTCGTATTCCTTCTTCCTTCATTCCTTCCTCTCTTTCTTATTCTTCACCTTTCTGTTTCTTAGAATCTCCTTCTTTTCCTTTTGAATTTGGACTTTTAAAAGCTTCTATTCATTCCCTCAAGTACATAACCACAGCCACATGGAGTTGGGGTTTGCATCCTTACAGATTTGCTTCTGGAAAGACCAGTCGCCTTCAGCTAATTGGAAGGGTGCTACTTGGCCTCAGGATGTGCCCAACATTGACTTAGGGGTTGGTTCCAACTGTAGGTCAGCTTCTAGTCTTTTGCTACCCCTGTGATTGGGAAGGCAGAGTCTGCTACCAGAGAGAGGTGGGAAGAGGGAAAGATAGTGCAATCTTATGTAAAGAATAGCAGGTGCAGGGCTGGAGAGAGCTCAGTAGTTAAGAGCACTGGCTGCTCTTGCATAGGACCTGGGTTTGATCCTTAGTACCCATATGGTGGCTGTCTATAACCCTAGTTCCAGGGGATTCAAAACCTTCTCCTGACCTTTGCAGGCATTTGATGACATGGGTGCACTTCTGTATATGTAGGCAATACACTCATACACATAAAATAATAAAATATTTTTTAAAAAGAATAGCAGACGAAAGGACAGCATGTCTTTAAAGGGCTGCTACAGGGACTGGAGATATGGCCTAGTGGTTAAGAGCATTGACTGCTCTTGCAGAGGACCCGGATTGGGTTCGATCCCCAGCACCTACATGGCAGCTGAGAACTGTCTGTAACTCCAATTCCAGGAGAACTCCAGTTCCAGGGGAATCGGACACCCTCTTCTGATCTCCTTGGCATTGCACGATATGTGTGCACAAACCTACATGCAGACAGTACATTCATACACATAAATAAATAAAATAAATTTAAAGAGCTGCTACAAAGAACACTTAAATGTATATGCTGTCATCTGAAAGCAGGTAAATTACAATTAAAAGATGGCAAAGCACATGATCAGAAAATCTCATATTAAAGAAATATTAAAAAAAAATAGTATTGCAGTTGGCCACGCTGCTTCCATCAATCATCCACATGAGGCTGAGTTGATTCCTTGGTGTATATTTATCTGATCCCAAAGATTGCTTAGACTTGCCTTATTATACATGTCCTTTGTGACCAGGTTGCCATGATGACAATGAATCTCTTATCTGATTAACAAACATTACCTCTCTACCTTCCCCACGAGGCTGTGACGTCCACAAGAGCAGTGTTTAATCTAGCATCTAATATGTCTGATATAGAGTAAGCACTCAGGAGATGTTGATAAATAAAAGGAATGAAAAAATGTATTTAGGTGCCTGTTTCCAGTTGTGTGTGCCCCCTGTGTGTGTGCCCCCTGTGTGTGTGCCCCCTGTGTGCATGCCCCCTGTGTGCGTGCCCCCTGTGTGTGTCCCCCCATGTGCCTGCCTTTAGCCTGGGCTCCTGTCTTCCACAGTTTTGGCTCTGCAGCCTGAAGACTGTACTGTGTAACCAGGGAAATCCTTCACCATTCAACACTTTCCTCAGAGACAAAATGAACTACTCCATCGAGTTTGTTCTTTGGATATTTTCCCTCATGAAGTACCAAGATGTACTTCATAGTACTCTGAAATTTATACTTAGTCTTACATGATAGCCTAATAATTCTTCATATTAAAATATCCTGGTTTAAATAACATCATGGAAAAGGGGACAGAGAGAATGTAAAAGCCATAAAATAAGGAAAGGGGCAGAAATGTTATCTTCTGGGCTTGGCCCAGATAATACATTCATGGTTCTATAGAAGGAGTGGCTGCTTACCGTGGACCTGTGTAAGACTGGGCTGTTCACAGTCAGTCATGGATGGTGTGGTACAATGGAGCCCTACCTTTCCCTGGTGGTCTATTGGTTATTAGTGGATTCGAGGGGAGGGCATTGTCTTCAGTAGTGTGCTCCCTGATGAGATGGCCAGTGGATACTTCTAAACCATGGCTATACAGATGACCGTGATTAAACTCAGGCCTCCAAAAAAAAAAAAGGCAAAGTTTAGAAAGAGACTAAGTCTCTTTAAGTGTGAGGTGGAGCAGGAGGGAGATGAGTTCAGTGAGGGTTACAGTAATCAGAATGCACTGTACACATACACATTGCTCAAGAACAAATTCAGAAACGTTATTTTTTTTAATTCCCTGCTTAAGTGACTCAGAAATTTGTGACTTCTGATGAAACATTAGAGTGATATTTCAGCCACACTTAAAGAATGAAAAGGAGACTCTTCTCATTTTAATTGTTAACCCAGAATGCCCAATCAGTTGCATAGTGGTGTTCAATAGTTGTTTATCATCTACTCAGCTAAGAAAAATACATATTATTACAATTTACTCTTTGAAGAGCAATATATATGAAAATGAAGGAATTTATTAAATTATTCAAGGCTGGTCATCTTATGACATACAAATTCTGCTCATAATTTTTTAAGAAACTTCAGGGCTATTTTGTGTCTATGAAAGACTCAGACATGGAAAATTGGCCATGATCTTCCTATGCACGTAGTGACACAAGGGCTTGCAAATGGCCTTCGAATTGATAATCACATTCGATTTCTGCTTTAAGAGAACTGATGACGTTTCTCTTTAATGGAAGCTGCTAAATTACAAGGTTGATGAACTACATCCACAGTCATGCTCAAGAGAGCTCTTAGGAGTTTAGCCTGGTTTGATTCTGACTAATCTAGCAGAAATATCAAGAGCACAGGAAGTCTAGAGAGTTTTTTTTTTTTTTCTTGAGTTGTTAAATGTCTTATTGGTTATATTGTTCTGGTTTGGATGTGAAATGTTCTCCCTATGCTCATGTGTTTATTTTTGTTTGCCTGTTTGGTATGTGTGTGTGTGTGTGTGTTCGTGTGAATTGTATGCACATGTGTGGGAGGACAGAAGAGGAATTGAGTTGCCCTCTCTTACTCTCTGCCCTATCACCTTGCAACAAAACCTCTCACTGAATCTGGAGCTGGTCTGGTGTTCAGGATGTCTAGTGATCTTCCTGTCTCTTCCCCAGCCGGTGCTGGGGTCATTGGTGCCTATGCCTATCTGGCTTTTTCCCTGGATGCTGGAGATCAAACTTGGTCCCTCACACTTGCATAACAAGCACTCTTATCCATGGACATCCACCCAGCCCCATGCTCACATGTTTGAACACTTGGTCCCTAGTTAGTGGTGCTGTTTGGGAAAGTTGTGGAACTTACAGGAAGTGGAGCTTCACTGGAGGAAGTAGGCCATGGGGGTGGGCCTTGAAGCTTTAGAGTCTAGCCCCATTTCCTGTTCAGTCTCTCTCTGCTTCCTGAGTATGGATGCTCCAACCTTCCCCGCCATGATGCATTGTATCCCATGGAACTGGAGTACAAACCCTTCCTTTGATTTTTGCTGCTTTTGTCAGGTATCTTCTGAAAGCAATGAGATGAGCTGCTAATAAGAATGCTTTATGGCCGGGCGTGGTATCGTACACCTTTAATCCTAGCACTTGGGAGGCAGAGGCAGGCAGATCTTTGTGAGTTCAAGGCCAGCCCGGTCTACAGAGTGAGTTCCAGGGACAGCCGGAGCTACAGGGAGACCCTGTCTCAAAAAGTCAAAAAGACAAAAAAACAAAACAAAAACAAAAACCCAAAAGAATGCTTTATTTTCTGCAGTCATGTTCCACAACGCTTCTTTAGACCAGTTCATTTGGGTAACCTGTGCTGTCATGTGCCTGAGGAAGAATCAATACACTGGTGAAAAGACATACATGATAAAGGCCAGTCATGTTCCACGTGTAGGAAATTCCATGGGAGGAAGTCATTGAAAACACAGATGGGCTAATACACATGGTATATTTGTGGAGCATGTTCTGTGCTAAATGTGTGCTTATAGGAAACATATCTCACAAAAAATCCAAAACATATTTGTAGAAATTGTTTTTGAATTTCTATTATGTGTAAGATAATTTGTTTTCTGCTTCCTGAAGATGCAGCATAAAACCACCAATGGGCATTGAGTGAGAAAATAGTGAAAATAGTGGTAGAAGTGATGTGTTTCATGCTGAGATTTGTTCTAAAAACTGGCATACTAATCTTGCATACTTTATTCCTTCAGAACGATCATCTCTGGTTATAATTTGAAGGTAGAACCGATTCGTTCTCTAATCTTACAAAAAAGGTAAACATGGTTATGGAGTTAGTGAAACTGAGACTTGAATTCAGGTTAGATTGTAAGGCACAAGTGTCACAAGTCATCTGCATATAATAGGCCACTCTGAGCATTTTAAGGGAGGTAGGGAAATCTTAAGTAGAAAATGCCTGTCTTGTTTCCTTGAGCAATACACGCAGTGTGCAGCCAGCATCTCCTCTGTGTGCTCTCATCCTGTGGGTTGGCCAGAATGACCTGTGACTCTGAACTGATCCAACCTCCTTAGGAGGAAACTACCACAAAGGAGCCAGTGTGAGTCCTTAGTATAGTTTCCAAATAGCCAAGCAACACAGGCATTAACTAATGGGCCAAAAGAACCCCTGCTGATAATCCACGAAGCTAATAGGCTGCTTTGCAAAGAGTTCTTGCAGCAATTCAACAGAGATAATAACACTGAAAAATTATGATTGAGCTCTTTAAGAGATTTGCTTTGATCCGTGAACCTTCAGGTGTGCTCTTATTTGCAAATCTTTACATAAAGGAAATAGGGAAACATGAGGATTTCTAGTCTGTGTGATATTATCCCACGAGTTCCTACACTGAGCCTTGAGGAAGGACGATGATAGGAGAAACTGTTTACTCCTCAGAAGAAGAAAGTAAGCAAAGAATTAAAATATGATTGGCTGGGGGCTGGACAGATGGCCTAGCGGTTAAGAGTGCCGACTGCTCTTACAGAGGACCGGGTTCTATCCCCAGCACCCACATGGTGTCTGAGAACCATCTTTAACTCCAGTTCCAGGGGAATCCGACACCCTCTTCTGACCTCTGCGGCATTGTAAGACACGGGTGCACAAATCTTCATGAAGACACATACGAAAATTAATTAATTAATTAATTAATTAATTAATTAATTAAAAAATATGATTGGCTGAAGATGATCTGTTGAAGATAGTGCTGATGGCTTCACACTCTTACTCCTGGGGTCTCTGCCTGTCCCTAGCTCTGCATCCCCAGTACTGAAGCCTTGGTATCAGTGGGTTTGTGTTTTTCTGTTGTAGAGGAAACTAATTCTGAATACCAGTATTAAATCATACCATAAGAAATAATTTTATGGGCCTGGAGACATGGCTCAGCAGTTAAGAGCATTGACCTATGCTCTTGCATAGGACCTGGGTTTGAATCCCAACACCCACATAGAGGCTAACAACTGTCCATAACCACAGTTCCAGGGGATCCAACACCATCTTATGGCCTTTTCAGGCATTGTATGACACAGGTGCACTTACACACATGCAGGCAATACACTCATACACATAAAATAAAAATAATAAATAAAATATAAAAATAATTGTATTATTGTAAAGAAAAGTGGATCATACCACATGAGAAAATTCAACGAAAGCATTGGATCAAAGAACTACTGTCCTGTAAAATTTATTTCTTATCCAGACTCCATGAGATCCTTTTGTGCACTACATTCGATGGTCTCCTGTCTTGTTTGTTGTGAGCTTAGTCACATTTTTCTCTCCCGCTGTGCACAGTGACAGTACTGTACACTGAGAATTATTTTGCCATCCTTCTGTGAAACCTCCCCCATTTTGAAAAAAAATGAAGACATTGATACATTAACTATTAAGAGACTCTGTAAAATGTTGGTAAATATACATATAAATCACCCAGGCATTCATAAGGATTTAATTACTTTCAAATATCAGGAACACTCAATAAACATTTGGGAAAAATTAAAAGATATTTTAGCAGAGCTAAATTATTGGGAGTAGAATCTTACTGTATGAATTAGTCTGTTATAGAAGCAGCAGAGAGCAGTTTGCTTCCCTATAAGACTTGAATACAAGGAAGTAAGAACATTAAATGGGGGGGGGAGAGAGAGAGAGAGAATTCTTTAAGGAAATCCTAGAAAGATTAATTTAATTACCTATCAATACCCACTGAGAAACCTAAAGAAAACTACAAATAAAATTTACTAATGCCTTATGAAAGTAAAGACAAGATCATGTTCTTTGGTTTCTAACCTACCAGCCATACTTTTAAAATTTTTATTGAACTTTTGTGCATTTCATACATTTCTCAATCTAATTTAGAGCTATTCCCCCTTCCATGTACCCCCATCCCCACCCCACCAGAGCTCATGCATTCTGCCATACATGTCTTGCATCTTTTTCTCAGTCATTTAAAAAATTTTCAATGCAGAAGTTTACTGTTTTGGGCAGAAGTTTACTGTTTCAGTCAGTTCTTTGAACAAACCTTTTTGTTGTTTTTGTTCCCTTTAATTTTATATTGCTCCAAAATATGCATATATATACTCCACACATATACCAGAATCATGATGTCTGAAAATAAGCTATAGGTTAATTCCAAAACATGTTTAGGGATTCACTTTTTAACAGTAGAAGCGTATGCAGGTAAAAAGAAATACTTTACATTCCTAAATTATAAAGCAATTTGATTCATCTTTTCATGAACTTGTTTATAGTAGCAGAAGGCATTATATTTACTAAAAAAGAAAAATAAAATTATTCAGTTTGCCTTACAAATAAGGATTTGGTGCTAGGATCCACAAGTGAGGGACACCATACGTTGATTATTTTTTTTTTTAATTTTTATTTATTTCTGTATGTGTATGAATGTGCTGTCTGCATGCAGATCTGTGCACCCGTGCCGTGCAATGCCGCAGTGCAGCCATTAAAGGCTGAGGCTAAGAACCACAAAAAACGTCGATTATTTTTCTGGGACTTTTACTTCACTTAGCCTAACAGCTTCTAGTTCCATCCATTTCCCTGCAAATTTCATGATGTTGTCTTTCTTTATTGCTGCATAGAATTCCATTGTGTAGATATACCACATTTTCTTTATCTACTCATCAGTTGAGGGACACTTGGGTTGCTTCCAGCTCTTCACTATTGTGGGGAGAGCTGCAATAATCATGGTTGTGCATGTATCCCTGCAATAGGATGTCTCAGGGGTATATACCCAGGAGGGGTATGACTGGGTCAGGTGGTAGGTTCATTTTGATTTTTTTAAGTTTTTTACACTGGTTTCCATAGGGTTGCAGGAGTTGAAATTCCCACCAGCAGTGAATGAATGTTCCCCTTTCCCCACCACCTCTCTTGCATTTGGTATCATTTGTTTTCTTGATCATAACCAGTCTTACCAGGGTAAGATGAAATCTTAAAGTGGTTTTAATTTACATTTCCTTAATTATTAGTGATGTTGACCACTTTTTAAGATGTTTCTCAACCATCTTTACTTCTTCATTTGTGAACTCTCCATTCAGCTCTTTGCTCCATTTTTTAAGTGCACCTTAAGATGGTGCCTGTCCTTGAATGTGAGATAGATTTCTTGTAGACAACAAAAAGATGGATTCAACTTCTTAATCCATTCTCCCAGTCTGTGTCTCTTGATTAGGGGGTTCAGACCATTAATATTTAAGGTTATTATTGAGATATGTATATTGCTTCCATTCAATTTAATTTCTGTCTGCATTTTTGGTCTAGGTTTGTATTTCCACAGTTGTACCTTCATTAACTATTTTCTTTTTGGGAGCAGTTGCTCCTTTCCTCTGTTCTTTGAATTGCTTCAAGTATTTTCTGAAGGGTTGGTTTTCTGGACACATGTATTTTTTCATCTTGTTTATGTCGTGAAAGTTTTTTTTTTCTCCTTCAACTATAATTGACATTTTTGTTGGGTAAAGTAACCTGGGTTGGCATCTATAGTCATTTAGTACTGGGAATAATTTGATCCAAGCTCTTCTAGCTTTCATCACTTGCATTGAAAATCAGCTGTAATTCTGATGGGTTTCTCTTTATATGTAACATGTTGTTTTTGTCTTGTGCTTTTCAGTATTCTGTCTTTGTTTTGAGCATCTAGTGTTTTTACTATTTCTTTTCTCATCTTGTCTATTTGGTGTTCTATGTGTTTCTTGTATTTTTATAGGTATGTTCTTTTTCAATTTGGGGAAATTTTCTTCTATAATTCTGTTGAAGATCTAGTCAATACCATTATCCTGGGATTCTTCTCCTTCCTCTATACCTGTGATGTGGAGGTTTGGTCTTTTCATGGTATCCCACATTTCCTGATTAATCCATTCTTGTGGGTTTTTTTACATTTTTTTTAATTAACTTTGTTTGAGCATTCCAGTTCTTCCATGTTATCTTCCAGTCTTGATATTATATTTTCTGCTACATCCATTCTGTTACTGAGGCTTTCTCCCATCCTTTCCTGTTGACTAGATGAGTGTTTGATTTCCTTTTTCATTTCAGCCTGAGATTTCTTCAGTATTTCCACTTCCTTTTAGAGTTTGTCGCTCTCTCCTTCTAGTTCTTTGATTCCTTTGTCTGCATGTTTTTTTATAGCCCTTGATTATTTTGAGTATGTCTATGATAGATCTTTTAAGATCTGTGTCCTGGGTTACCTCAAGGAAGTTCTCATTGTAGTCATCTTCTCTAGGGTTGGTAGAATTTAGTGAAGGCTTATTATTTGGTTTTCCAATGTTATTGTTTTTTCATTGTGCTTTTGGCAAGCTGATTTGTTTTGTTGTTTGTATTCTGTTACAAAGCTCAAGTGTTTCTTCAATGAGTTGAAGGCTGATTTTGCTTGTTTTCTTGAGATGCCTCCATTGTCTTCTTATTAGTTATGAAAGGCTGGCTGGTATAGGCTTCAGGCTTTCAATTTTGATTTTGTACTCAGGGGGACTAGCTAGTTTTTGTTCCTCTAGTCTGGAGCTTCTTCAGGGGTCCAGGACAGGTAACAGTCAGGTTGGCTTGAATCTTGCACCATGTGATGTGACTCTACCAGTTACCTTGGGCTGACTGTGAGCATCTGGGTTTGGCTCTAGGCCCAAGGGAGCTTAGCCTGGAGCTGGGGGAGTGGCCTGAAGTGTTACCTAGCTAATGGATTCTACCTACTTGTGCTGGCCTGCAGGGGCTGGGCTGCTCTGGTTTCGCTTGCCCACATGGGCCTGCCGGGGCTGGTTCTGTCAAGAGCAAGGGCTGGGGCTGCTGGGAGCTGAAACAGATGCACTGGAAGCTGAGCCATATCCAAAGCTGAGATCTGGGGCAGGCTTCTGTTTGGCTGGGTGTTCTTTCTCATGCCTGCTGGGAGCTGGGAGTTGGTAGCTGGAGTGGATATTTGGAGCTGGGAGCTGGGGGCGAATAAGCTGCCCCATCCTCTGGTGTGCATGTGGCTGCAGGCCTGCCTTAGGCTGCCTGCTGGGGTCACCACTCTGTCTGGTAGCATTTGTGTGCATGCCAGGCCTGTCTGCCTCTGGGTGCCATCTGGGGGCCACCATTGTCCCCTAGTCATAATTTTAACTTTTTCTTTGGATTTAAAATTTTTTTAAATTTTTATTGAGCACATATCCTACAACATTTCTTAATCAAATTTAGACTCATTCCCCCACCCATGCCCACCCCTCATTCCATAATTCTCCCCCCCATCAGAGGTCATGGATTCTGTCATACACAAGTCCTGTCTTGCATCTTTTTCTCGGACTTTTATGACCTTTTTGGTGCACAGGTTTACTGTTTTGGTCAGTTCTTTGAATAGGTTTCTCTCTTTTTTGTTCCCATTTGATTTTATATTATTCCAAAATATGCATACATGCATACACACACTCCATCACATAAATCAAAGTTACAAAATCTGAAAATAAACTATAGGTTAATTCCAAAGCACATTTAGAGATTTACATTTTAACAGTAAAGTTGCATGCATGTAAAAAAAAGAAGTATAACTTTACATTCTCTCTTTTTTTCTAGAATATGAATATTAGTTTTCCTATATGATAGAACATACCATAGGATTACATAAGGATAAATTATGAATGGTTGTAACATGTATCAATAAAAAGAGAAAATATTATTTTACAAAATATTTTTAACTGTTAAATATAATTTTTTTTTTTACCAAAAGATGTCATGTTTTCCCCAAGGAAGTGCTTGAAGGTTCCTCCTTGGCAAACCCAAACCACCATCAATCCTGCCCTCGTGCTCCACACTGGGGTCTCTCCCCCACATGGTCACCCAAATGAGGTCCAGCAAGCATGTGTCCTGTCTTGATCTTCCTGCACTGGCTTCCATGACACAGCATGGGTAGTCAAACAATGGCAGTCTACTTTCTGAAGAGGCTAAAATCCCAGTAGCCACTCAGTCCACACACTGGACATCCCTGTGGTCCCCATCTGACATTGAAGGTTTGAAGGATCCTCAAGTTTTATATCTGAAATATAATTTCTCAGACCTTATTGATTATTTATTTCTGGTTATAATTTCCTTTTTGGATGCTTAAGGCCACATAGTCAGCCCACATTAACCAAAGTTTCTGTTTCTCAAGGTCAGTTGAGGATCTGGTCCTCAAGGGTCAGCCAGGTTTTTTTGGGGGGAGGGGTCGCCCCTGGCTACTTTTGGTTTTTCAACCACCAGTTCCATCCACTCAAGGACACAGTTAGGTCTTGGTAGACCAGGCTTCTCTCTTTGAAGCATGAGCAGACGTTCCTCTTTATAGGGTGGACACTGGCTGGAGTCCTATCAGTGCATCTCGAAGACCTCCCCGCACAGGGAAGACTGGTGACTCACATTTGCAGGACATTTAAGGAGATGCCCCCACCCATATTCCACTGAGACTTAGTTGACCTCTGAGGGCAAGGAACAAAGTTATCCCTTAGGTCCCTCAACCAAATTGGTATGGGCATTAAGTATGGTCATTTAGCACTCAGAAAGGCTAAGTTACACCAGCCTGATACATCATACCTATACTAATCTTCTGAAAAACAAATTGTTATTTCCATATCATATTTCTTGATTTACCTTTTTCCATTTTAACTTCATGTTACACTGTAATATGTATACATGTCCATCATATACCAAAAATCCATAGTCTGAAAATAAGTGGTAGGTTAGTTCTAGGACCTGTCTAGGGATTCATAATATAAGAGTATAGTTGTGTTCAGATCGTGGAAAATATAACATTAATGTTGCTCAATTTGCCTTAGAACTAGGTACTTGGTGCTAGCATCCACGGATGAGGGATACCATTCATCTTTTGTTTTTCTGGGACTGTGTTACTTCACTTAACATAATATCTTCTAGTTCCATCCATTTACCTGCAAATTTCATGATATTATCTTTCTTTACTGCTGCATAGAATTCCATTGTGTAGATGTACCACATTTTCTCTATCCACTCATCAGTTGAGGGGCACTTGGGTTGGTTCCAGCTCTTCACTATTGTGAAGAGAGCTGCTATAAACATGGCTGTACATGTATCTTTGCAGTAGGATGCGTCTTGTGGGTTTATACCCAGAAGTGGTATGGCTGGGTCAGGTGGTAGGCTCATTCCAAGTCTTTTAAGGGTTCTCCACACTGCCTTCCATAATGGTTGTACGAGTTTGCATTTCCACCAGCAATGAATGAGTGTTCCCCTTTCCCCACAACCTCTCCAGCATTTGGTATCATTTGTTTTCTTGATCCTAGCCAGCCTTATTAGAGTGAGATGATATCTTAACATGGTTTTGATCTGCATTTCCTTAATTATTACTCATGTCGAACACTTTTTAAGATGTTTCTCTGCCATCTCTGTTTCTTCACTTGTGAAGTCTCTGTTCAGCTCTTTACTCCATCTTTTGAGTGAGTCATTTGTTTTCTTACTTGTTTGTTTTTTGAGTAGTTTATATATTCCGGAAGTTAGTGCTCTGTCAGATGTATCAGCAGTAAAGGTTTCCTCCCACTCTGTGGGTTTTCTCTTCACTTCCCTGATTATTTATTTTGCTGTACAGAAGCTTTTGAGTTTTATAAGGTCCCACTTGTCAATTGTCAGCCTTGTATCTTGTGCAGCTGCTGTCTGATTTAGGAAGTCTTTTCCTACACCTATGTCTTGTAGGTTGCTGCCAACTTTTTCTTCCATCGCTTTCAGAGTTTTGCATTTCACATTGAGGTCTTTGATCTATTTGGAGTTGATTTTTTGTACAGGGTGAGAGGTAGGGGTTTAATTTTATCCTTCTACAAGAAGTGATCCAGTTTTGCCAACACCATTTGCTGAAGATGCTGTCTTTCCTCCATTGGGTCTTTTTGGCCCCCTTGTCAAATATGAGGTATCTGAAATTGTATGTGTTCAAGTTTGGATCTTCAGTTTTGTTCCTTTGGTCTCTGGGTCTGTTTTTGTGCCAGTTCCCTGCTGTTTTTATGACTATAGTCCTGTAGTATAGTTTAAAGTCTGGTATAGAGATCCCCCCTGTATTGCTCTTTTCACTCAGGGTCGCTTTGGCTATTCAGGGTCTTTTGTTTGTCCGTATGAATTTAAGGATTTTTTTTTTCAAGCATGTGAAGAAAGTCTTGGGGACTTTAATTGTGATTGCATTAAACCTGTATATTAATTTGGGTAGAATGGACATTTTTACTATATTAATTTTTCCAATCCATGAGCAAGGGAGGTCTTTCCATCTTCTGATGTCATTTTCAATCACCTTCTTCAGGGGTTTATAATTTTTGTTGTAGAGATCTTTGATGTCTTTGGTTAGGTTTGTTCCTAGGTATTTTATTGTTTTTGAAGCTATTGTGATTGGGAAGGTGTGGTGGTTTGAATGTGTGTCCCCCATAGGCTCTAGGTATTCAGACATTTGCCTCCAGTTAGTGGCGCTGTTTTTGGAGGTCTTGGAGGGTGTGGCCGTGCTAGAGGAAGTGCATTGCTGGGGACAGGCTTAGTGTGTTTAACAAGCCTCATGGTATACAGTTGCCCTCCTCTCTGCTTCCTGTGCTCTTTGCAAGATGTGACCCTCGGTTTGCTGCTCCAGATCCAGCTGCCACGCCTCCCACCACAATGGACTAATTCCCTGGAACCGCCAATCGTAAGCTCAAATAAACTCTTCCTTTTATAAGTTCCTTGGTCTGGTGCTTTATCACAGCAACAGAAAAGTGACTAATACAGTTATTGGTACCAGAAGTGGGATGTTGGCTGTGAAGAACCTGACCATGTGTATGTTTGGAGAAGTGTGGAAGACTTTGGTACTTTGGGCTGGAAAGGCTGTTGACTATTGTAAGCAGAGCTTAAAGGGCCATACTAGTGTAGGCCTGGAAGAAAGCATGGCTGTAAAAGATGTGGTTCCAGGGGAAAATAAAGTCTTAGGCAGCAACCGGGATATTTTGATAAAGAGTCTGGCAGCAGTTTGCCCACAGCCCAGATGCTTGCCTGATGCTAAGTTGAAATGAGGTGGACTGATGTCTTTGGCAGAGGATATTTCAAGACAGCCTAATGTAGAAATGGTGGCGTGGCTTTTAATGGTGAATATTATACAGATCTACAGTGAAAAAGAGCAGATGGGGCAGAAAGAAATGCAAAATGTACAGTTTGGATCTGATAACTGCACTAGGAAGATTAAAGGTGGGGCCAAGGCATGTGAAGGAGAGGTTGGATCTGAAAACTGCACTAGGAAGATTAAAGGTGGGGCCAAGGCTTGTGAAGGAGAGTTTCCTTTTGATAAGGAGATTAAAGTGATTAAGGAAGGGCCTCGAGATTTACAAGTAAACAAAAGAATCAGTACCTTCAGGGCAAGACCACACCCAGCTAATCCTCCAGCAAGCCCAGGGCAAAGAAAAGTTACAAATGTGGTTGAAATGGGCCAGGGTCCGTCCCGAACTTGCAGCCAGATTCGGCAATTTCATTCACGTGGTGCTGGCTTTAGAGGCATGAAGTTCGCAAGAGTGAAGGGGTCATCAGTTCTTCCTCCACGGTTTCAGAGAGCCAAAGAGGCCAGGCAGAGTACAGCAGGGGTGTCCCTGAATAAAGAAGGCCCTGATAGGCCATTGCGTGAAGCTGTGAATGTGAAGCCTGGTTGGCAGCGGAGACCCCAAGAAGACTTTCGAGATGCCAGACCTGTGAGATATTTGCCAAGGAGAGCTGCATACAGGGAGTGGTACCGGCCTAAGAAAGAGATGTATGTTGCAAGCAAAGCTGGAAGAGCTGAGCCATCTAAGCCCTTTGGAAGTCAAGTCCCAGAGGTTGCATGTGGAGCTACTGGACTTGGCGTTTGCCCTGCTGGTTTTCGGTCTTGTTTTGGTCCAGTATTTCCTCACTATGCCTCTATTCCTCCCTTTTGGAATGGGAATGTGTATTCGGTTCCACTGTATATTGGGAGTATGTAATTTGCCTTTTGATTTTACAGGAGCTTACAGTTAAGAGATTGGCCTGAGTCTCAGAAGAGACTTTGGACTGTGGACTTTTGAATGGCATTGAAACTGGTAAAGACTATGGGGACTTTTAAGGTTGGACTAAATGCATTTTGCATTTTATATGGTCAGGAGCCTATGGGGGCCAGGGAGTGGAATGTGGTGGTTTGGATGAGTGTCCCCCATAGGCTCTAGGTATTCAGACATTTGCCTCCAGTTGGTGGCGCTGTTTTTGGAGGTCTTGGAGGGTGTGGCCATGCTAGAGGAAGTGCGTTGCTGGGGGCAGGCTTAGTGAGTTTAACAAGCCTCGTGGTCTACAGTTGCTTCCTCTCTGCTTCCTGTGCTCTTTGCAAGATGTGACCCTCGGTTTGCTGCTCCAGATCCAGCTGCCACGCCTCCCGCCACAATGGACTAATTCCCTGGAACCGCCAATCGTAAGCTCAAATAAACTCTTCCTTTTATAAGTTCCTTGGTCTGGTGCTTTATCACAGCAACAGAAAAGAGACTAATACAGAAGGTCTCCTTGTATTCCTTCTTTAGTTGCTTGTTGTTGGTGTAAAGAAAGGCCTACCGATTTTTCTAGGTTAATTTTGTATCCTGACATATTACTGAAACTCCTAATCATTTCTAGGAGTTTTCTGGTTGAATTTTTAGCATCCTTTAGATAAACTATCATATTGTCTGCAAAGAGGGATAGTTTGACTTCCTCTTTTCCAATTAGTACTCCTTTAACTTTCTTTTCTTGCCTTATTGCCCTAGCAAGTGTTTCAAGCACTATATTGAAGAGGAGCAGTGACAGGGGGCAGCCTTGCCAAGCTCCTACCTTTAAGGGGAATCCTAACTTTTCTCCATTTAGGATGATGTTGGCTGTGGGTTTCCTGTATATGACTTTGATTATGTTGAGGAATGATCCTTCCAATCCAGTTCCCTCTAGGACTTTAAGCAGGAAGGAGTGTTGGATTTTGTTGAAGGCCTTCTCGGCATCAATTGAGATGATTGTGTGGTTTTTGTCTTTCAGTCCATTTATGTGTTTTATGATATTAATTGATTTATGTATGTTGAACCATCCCTGCATCTCTGGTATGAATCCAGCTTGATCATGATGGATGATCTTTTTGATGTGGGTCTGTATGTGATTTGCAAGTATTTTGTTGAGAATTTTTGCATCTATGTTCATTAATGAGATGGGTCTATAGCTTTCTTTTTTGCTTGTATCTTTGCCTGGTTTTGATATTAGAGCAATGCTGGCTTCATAGAAGGAGTTTGGGAGAATTCCCTCTATTTGTATCCTTCTGAACATTTTGAGTAGCAGTGGTTGTAAGACCTCTTTAAATGTGTTATAGAATTCTGCCATGAAACCATCTGCACTGGGGCTGTTTTTTTTGTTGGGAGGTTTTTAATTACATCTTCAATTTCCTCAAATATTATGGGCTTATTTAAGCTGGCAGTCTCTTCTTGGTTCAGCTTTGGTGAGTCCCAGGATTTCAAATATTCATCCATTTCACTTAGGTTTTCAAAATTTAGTAGAGTATAGATATTTGAAGTATTCACATATGATTTCCTGGATCTTTTCATTGTCTGTTGTGATGTTTCCCTTTTCATCACTAATTTTATTGATTTGGAGTTGCTCTTTCTTTCTTTTGGTTAACTGGGCTAGAAGTCTATCTATCTTGTTTATTCTCTCAAAGAACCAACTTTTGGATTCATTGATTTTTTTTGTATTGTTTTCTTTGTTTCTATTTCATTGATTTCTGGTCTGATTTTTGTCATTTCTTCCTGTCTGTTGCATTTAGGGTCAGTTCCTTTGTTGTTGCCTTTTGAGGGTTTTTAGCTGCAGAGTTAATTTGTTTATTTGTGCCCTTTCTGTTTTTTTAATGTAGGCACCCAGGCCTATAAACTTCCCTCTTAGGACTGCTTTTAAGGTGTCCCACAGGTTTTGTTGTGTTGTACTCTCATTGTCATTTAGTTCCAGGAATGCTTTTATTTCTTTCTTTATTTCTTCCTTGACCCATTCATTGTTCAGGAGTGTGTTGCGTAGTCTCCATGTGTTCCTGTAGGTAGTAGGGCTTCTCCTGGTGTTGATATTGAGTTTTATTGCATTGTGGTCTGATAGAATGCATGAAATTACTTCAATTTTTTTTTTGTATTTGTTAAGGTTATTTCTGTGTCCCACTATGTGGTCAATTTTGGAGAATGTTCTGTGGGGTGCTGAGTAGAAAGTGTATTCTCTGGTGCTTGGGTGGAATATTCAGTAGCTGTCTGTGAGGTCCATTTGCTGTATCGTATTGTTCAGTTCAGATGTCTCTCTGTTTATTCTTTGTCCAGTGGATCTGTCCAAGGTGCTCAGTGGGGCATTGAAATCCCCTACTATGACTGTGCTGGGGTTGATCTGTGCCTTGAGGTCTTAACTTTTTTTTTATGTAGATGTCTAAATATACAAAATTTACTTTAAAATTTGGGGTTGCTTTTATATGTTATTGATGTACACCTTAAGTTCCATAACTTAACTTGCAGTAGTAGATATATTATATATTATATATACTTTTTGAGACAGGATCTCCCTGTAGCTCCAGCTGTCCTGGAACTCACTATGTCGACCAGGCTGGCAATACAATATATTTTTATCATATTTAGATCCCCTCCCCATATCTGCTCCCACCTTGCTAACCACTACCAAATTTCATATATATATGAATTTCATATATATATATATAGAATATATATATATATATATATATATGCATGACAATGGGGTCAGTGTTGTGTCCCTAAATGTCCTTCAATGTAGATTCATCCACTGGAGCCTGGCTAACCTACCAAAAGTCTCACCCTTAAAGGAGACTGACTCTCCCTTCCAAGTACTCATCGGTTGCCAGTGGTTGCTCAGGCAGGGTTTGGGCTTCTTATCTTCTTCACCATGTCTATGCTGGGACATTTTCTGGCTTGAGGTTACCTGAGGCATGTGCATTCTGTCACCATTGCCACGAAATTATTCATATGATTAACTTACAAACTGTCTGAAAAACTCTGATTCCTTGTGATCATCCACTAACTCTGGTTCTTACAATCTTTCCATCCTCTCTTTGGGAATCATACCTAAAACCTTGGGAGACAGTGTTCTATTTAGAGATAAGCAGTCTGCAGTGTTAGGTTAATATGGAAGGGAGACCCAATGCAAAAGTATACAGGACTCTGATAAAGATAACTCAGGTTTTATTTTGCACATGGAACTGGCCTGCCTGTCTTGCAAGCAGGATAGCCAGTGTTAAGATGGTGCTGAAGCTGGAGTTTAAAAGCCAGGCATACAAGTGTTGGGGGTCCCACCAAGATTTGTGGTGGGGCCCACTTAATCCCAGGATGATCCATGTGGAAGACACATGCAGGAAAGCACACCACGTAGACGCATGTTAAGGTCTAAATGCAGAGAGAGAGAGTTTTTATTTCAAAATGTCTGGTTATATATCCAGCATTGATTCATATCCCAGGGCCAAATCCTAAACCCTTTCATCACTATATCCTACCCCATGGGTGTGGCCAGAGAGGTCCCATTGGTTTAGAATGTTACCCATTTTAACTAAGTTTTCCCACATCTCGCCCTTTAAATTTTTAATTTTTTAAAATTTTTCTGAGAGGCAGGAGAGCCCATGGGTGAGGCTAACAACACAAAGCAACATGAGTTTTGAATAGCCAGCTGCTCACACTTGTTTTGAGTGCTAGGCAGTGGGGGCAGGTCAGATCTGAAACTTTATTTTCACACTAAGGCCAATTAATATTCAACAAATCCAACCATAAAGTGAACCAATTGTTAAGCATAAGCAATGAATGTAAGTAACATTCATGTAAAACCAATTAGCAACTATCTATGTCCAAATTTTGAAACAACCCAAGGTTCCCATAGTCCAATTGGAGAAGCTTGTATGCACAGCCTGTTGATCAAATTAGAGTCCAGTCTATATTGCTGTAGTCTCATGGTTCACCTCAATCTCCACTGCAGCCCTTACATTCTACCATGCCTCCTCTTTGGCAAGTTGTTCCCTAGGCTTTGGGAAAGGGGCACAAATTGAGAAGCAAAACAGTCTACTTTCTCTAGAGATGTCATTTTGGACTCTAGTCAGTTCACGTTGTTTCCCTTCATGGGTTGACAGATTATCCAGGGTATCTTTTGAATCCTACTAACAAAGCACAAGCAATTAGATGTACAGGAATTTAAATAGTACTAATTATTGTGGTAAGCTAAGCTGTGAACATAGACACAGATGTTTGGATGGTATGCTAATCCACAAACTGTGGCTTTTCTATAAAGGGTGACAAGTTCTTATCGTGGCTTATAACATCTCCTAACCACTAGAGGACGTAAGCTTGTCGCATCAGCCGTGAATTATTTCTCCAAGGAGAGAGCTAATTGCCAATTCGATTTGGGATATATATGGACACATGGCTGCCACTGTTGCACAGTATTTCCAGGCAGTTGAGGTGTAGCTGATGCTGACAGAGGAGTCTTGATTGACTCAAGGAGACCAATATTTTGCTTTATTGATTTAGTGGCCTTTGGTAACACTCTCTGGCATTTCAGATGCCAACTGTACATTAGCAAGTGATGTCTCAAAACATTTTTCCATGCTTACACCAGGTCTTTGACAACAGGGTCTTATCACCTTTCTCCTTGCAGGTATCCCACTTTATAGGGAAAAGGCCTTTATCTTTTGGGGGGGGCTTAAATCCCCTAGCCAACATCTCCTAGGTAGAATAATTCATTGCTGATATCAGAGCTCTCCTGTATAATATATTTTGCTTAATTACACAGTTTATAAAGACTTTATTATTATATTTGGCTCTGAATAGAGAATTATCCTTTCACAGTTCCTGTGTCTATCAGTCAATTAAAGAAGATAGTTATACCTGTTTTATAACAAATTACCACTATAACAGTTGGCTCTAATTTACAGTTAGGGAATGACTTCATTACCATCATGTTTTTCTTTTTCCTATAAAAGGGAGAGGTAGGAAGTTTCTCAGCATCTGGAAGGTAACCTTCATTAGGGCACATTATAAACAATTATCCCAAACAGAATTCAGAGAGATGCTCAGTGTCTGTGACTCAGGCAGTCTGAGGTTCCTCTTTCTTTAATGTTCAGATAGGTCAGCCTCTCTGCTGGCATTTCCCAGTCCATCCTGTACAGCCAAAAGCATTTAGGTTGGTGTTTTTACCTGTGGGAACATACAAATCTCCTCCCATTGTTAGTTTCAAGATCGCAAATTGAAAATTTATCAAAAGGTTTGGAATACAGTTTTCCATTTGTATCCCAGAAGGAATACTATACCACCTCCCTCTTTTTGTTTTTTAAATTTTTATATTTTGACCTATAGATGCCTTAGTTGTCTTACACCTACCTATAAACAGGAACCAAGGCTATGTTTTCATCAAATTCACCCAAACTGTTTATCATTGAGTGTATGCTAGTTATTTGGGAAGTAAAATTAAACTTAATTCCTTTAAATTATCCTACAAGTAAAGTAAAAATGTTACAAGGTGATACTGTATAACACAGAAAAATATAGAGCCCATTCATGTACCTTAATCCCAAAGTTATTGTTGGAAATTCAATACAAATTATAAATAAAACAATCAACATTTTATATTCCCAATTAGTTCAAATGTGCTACCATTTCTATCAAAACCTTCAACCAAATTTAACTAATTTAAACATTTTCACTAAGTCTTAAAATATCCTATAATATGTAGACAAAGCTTGGACAAAGTTGAATACCTGCCAAATAAATTTTAACCAAATATACACTTTGTTCTTTAAAACTATATGACTAGACTATGACTTCAGAGAAATCAAGTCCATTAACTTATATGGTTTATTTTGTATTTCTGTATAAATCTCTACTGAAATACCTCTACATATAAATATATATTATTTTTAAATATACCATTTTAAACTGCAAACCTTACAGAGTGGATTTTAATGACTATCTTCCCCCAAGCTCTTGGCCTTCTCCAGGCCTGGCATGAAAACCTGCTTTAAAGATTTTCCAATATCTAGCTCATAATAAAATTTTCTTTTACAGTTCTTATGCCTATTAGTTAATTAAAGACTGGCTATATATGCCCCATGAGAAGTTGTTACCATCATTGCCTTCTTGATTTTTTTGTTTTGTTTTTATTTTTGTGGGAGCTTCTAGGAAGCTTCCTTTGTCCACAAGCAGGTACAGTGTGGTTCTGCTAAGGGAAGGGGAACACAGTGTCTACTTTGTGGACACTGTGGGGAACTGACCCCTCAGTGCAGAGGCCAGTTGGATACTCCTGTAACTGGACCAGAGAGACATGTTTCCCACTCTTGGCAGTGACTTTCCACCTGACCAGACACAGGACAGGAATTTCACACCACCAGCTACCCAGGTTGGCGGTCTGCAAAGGGAGCCTTTTTCCAACCAACTGGCCACCCAAATGAAATGCAGGCCTGAACACCAGCTATCCAGATTGGAACCCTTTCTCCAACCCATGGCCATCTGAACAAAATGCAGGCTTGTCTTAGCCTGTATGCATGCAATAATTAAAAAAATGGCAGCCACGAATTCCGCAATGATGTTAATGGGAATTCACATTTTTAAAAAGTTTTTAAATTTTTATATTTTTAATTTTTTATTCCCAAAGACCCAAAAACTTATTAACACTTTAATATGATGAAAACTGGTTGCATCTTTGTTTCAGATGTTGAAAGAGCATAACTAGTAGGTGGCAGTGTTGATCCATTAAGGCGTTCACTGAATTTTTAAAATAATTTTTAATACTTTTGTTGAAATTGAATTATGTGTTGGCTGTTTAATATAAATCTGTGTCTTGAGAAAGAAGGGCCACGTTCCAACTCAGAGGCAGTGTTTTTACTGGTGTTATAGCTCTTAATATTAAAATATATCTAGAACACAAGTACACACATCCATACACATGTGTGCATGCACATATACATACATACATACACACATACATACATACATACAGACAAGCATACACAAACATATGTACAAAGGAAAAACGGTCGTGAAATCAATCTGTGGGAAGAAAATTACGTTATTGTCTTGTGCTCAATGAGAAAATGTCATTTACACAATTAAGGTTGGGCTTGAGTCTTCACAGAGGTCCACAGTCTGTCTCCCGAGTAGAGTATTGGAATCAAAGCTGCACCTTTAAAACAATGAAAGACAAAACACTGCCTCTGGGCAAGAGTGCCCAAGACTTTATGCTTCCCAGTAAAACACAGAATACTGTAAAGCCAGCCCTTCCCCCACCAGCCATCCGCTGTTTCCAGAGCAGGAGAGGGGCACAGAACAAACATTGGACTAGATTAACCAGAGTATTTACAAACAGCTACAAACTGAAAAATGTAACAGCTTCATATTTTGCCTTTGGTCTTTTCAAGGCAGGGCTTCCTCACAGTCAGAGCTGGCCAGGAGGTCACTCTGTAGACTAGGCCGCTCTGAACTCACAGACATCCTCATAGACATCCCTTTGTATTAAAGGCATGGGCCACCACCAAGCCTGGAATTTACACGCTCAATTTGCATCATAGAAGACTGGCCTCTAGAAGAGATCTTCAGGGGAAGTTTGGTAGACAAAAGGAAACTTCAGCAGAATTAAGCACTATTTTACACTATTTAACACTATTTACAGAAAAATTTAAGGGGGACACTTTTTAAAAACACATTTAGACTGTGACTTGCTATTTACAAGCCTCCATGCAAGCCAATGTTGGTAGATTAATTCCTGGGTAGTTGCCTCTACAACCCAAGCCTGCCTGTGCAAAGGTGCAAATGAACGCCTATATGAAAGGCTTGCAGCAAAAAGCTTGAGCTTGCTTGCTTCATGGGCACTCCCGTCCTTCTAGCCTCTGTGACCTTTGCCACCTGAACTGTGGCCAGAAGACGGAAGCCGGGGCTTCTCTTAGGGGCCAGAGCGCAGGCTGCAGGGCAGGTTCCAAGCCCATTTCAAAACCTCTAGAAGGCAAGTGCACAGGAGTACCCACCACCTGGGAAGGCTGGGGAAGCAACAGATGCCCCCAATCCAGGAAGCCAAAATGGCACCCATGGGCTCCATAATTGTGTCCCACTGAGTGTGTGAAAACCCACAAGTGAACACAAGCTTCCCAAAGCCTATCAGAGAAAAGTTCTCCGGCACACAGGCCACTTCCCTATCAGTGCCATCCACAGGTGCACCAGCAGAGTCAATAGGAGAATTCCCTCTGCATTCATCCTTAGCCCATGCCTTCACTGATTTGGAGATGCTGAACTTTCTCCATGCCACAACTTGAAACAAAACAGCCACAGCAAACCACAGCACGCAGTCAACAAACACATGCCATACATCACAAAACAATTCCTCCTGAAACATAGCTTCCTTAAAGGTGTCATTTCCCATCTTGCAGAGATTCTAGCTTAACAAACTGGTCTCTATGCCCCTCATTGGGTGCCAATTGTTGGGGGTCCCACTGAGGTTTGTGGTGGGGCCCACTTAATCCCAGAACAATCCATGTGGAAGTCACGTGCAGGAAAGCATACTACGTGGATGCATGTTAAGGTCCAAATGCAGAGAGAGAGTTTTTATTTCAAAATGTCTGGTTATATATCCAGCCATTGACTGATATCCCAGTGCCAAATCCTAAACCTTTTCGTCACTATATCCCAACCCATGGGTGTGGCCAGGGAGGTCGGATTGGTTTAGAATGCTACCCATCTTAACTAAACTTTCCCACATACAAGGAAGAGTGGGTGAGGAATTGGGGGTAGGTGGAGGTGGGCCTGTGGCCAGTACCAAGAGGAGCATTTTGAGAGGAACCAGGTGTCTTCCTTCTTGCTTCTGGTGAGGCACAGTCGCCAGACCATAGTCCAGGGTGACTGTTTCTCAGAGCTCTGCTTTGGTTGGCTTTTTGGAATCCCTGACTTAGGTGGACTATAACCTTACATGCAGCTTCTTATTCTCTGCATGTTGGCCAGTTGTAATTTTCTGTGTTAAGCACCATTTGCTGTATAAGGAAGTCTCTCTGTTGAGAGTTGAGAAATGCATTAATCTATGAGTATAATAAATCATTAAAAATCAGTTCAATAGCATGTCTACTTAGCAGAATCATTATATTAGGCTCTTTCCCATGGGCTGTGGGCTGTCTAGTCTTGGGTTCCTAGGCCTGATATCAATGTCAGATATTGCTGTATCCTATGAATTGCACCTTAAATCCAATTAGAAAATAGTTGGCTACTTCAATAATATTCATGCCACTATTACACTGGCGGGCATATCTTGCCAGGCCAGTTGTTGTAGCTCACAAGGATTCTCACTTGGGTAAAGTTTCCTGCTAGATTTTCTGTTCACATAGCTTGAATGCCACATTTCAGCACTATGAAAGCTAGACAGTAGAAAGGCTTTGAAGTGTCAGCTTGATTTCTTCTCGGTAGTTGTATATTTCATGTATGTAGTGTCTTCAGCAATAGGATGTTACCATGAAGTTCTGGTGAGTAATCAGGAGCTAGGGCAGTGGCAAGTATAGTCTGAGGATCTATGGGATACCCAGTCAAAAGTTTCAAAGGAAGGATTCCATTCCTCACACTGAGATTTTACTTTTCTAGCCTTTGGTGCCTGGTATAGGCAATGTCTCCCTGTTGTAAGGCATCTCCCTTTAATGTTCTTCTATAATATGTTTGTATATACTCTGAGGAGTTTCTATAGTGGTGTGTTCCATGGTTGTTTCTAAAGGCCTTTGGTGGGCTTTTAAGTAGATATCCTCAATAGAAAACCATCCCAGAATATCAGAAATATGTGAGAACCATTACAAAGCTTTTCTTTTCAGCTTTCTTTGGGTCCCAATTCAGACGGTTATTTCTGATGTCACTCATTTTTATTTTATTTTATTTTTTAAGATTTTTATTGAAGTTTTGTGCAATTCATACAACATTTCTCAGTCCAATTTTAGACTCATTCCCCTTTCCAGGCCCCCCACCCCACCTGAGTTCATGCATTTTGCCATACATATCTTGTATCTTTTTTTCAGTCTTTTAAAATTTTTTCTTTGCAGAGGTTTATTGTTTGGGGCTAAAGTTTACTGTTTCAGTCAGTACTTTGACCTAGTCCTTTTGTTGTTGTTCCCTCCAATTGGTATTGCTCCAAAATATGCATATATACTCTTCACATGTACACCAAAATTATGACATCTGAAAGTAAACTGTATATTAATTCCAAAACATGTTTAGGAATTCACATTTTCTCCTTTAATATTATATTACTCTAAAGTATGCATACATACCCTCCCCCCATATACCACAATTACAAGTGAATATATATATATATTGCTCAGTTTGCCTTACTACTAGGTATTTGGTGCTAGCATCCACAAATGAGGGATACCTGGGACTTCGTTACTTCACTTAGCATAAGGTCTTCTAGTTCCATCCATTTACCTGAAAAATTCATGATCACATCTTTCTTTCCTGCTCCATAGAATTCCATTCATTGGTTGAGGGGCACTTGGGTTGCTTCCAGCTCTTTGCTATTGTGAAGAGAGCTGTAATAAACATAGATGTGCATGTGTATTTGCAGTAGGATGAGTCTTGTGGGCATATACCCAGGAGTGGTATGACTGGGTCAGGTGGGAGGCTCATTTTGAGTTTTTAAGGGTTCTCCACACTGCTTTCCATAGTGGTTGTACAAGTTTACATTCCCACCAGCAGTGGATGAGTGTTCCCTTCCCCACAACCTCTCCAGCATTTGGTGTCTTTTGTTTTCATGATCTTAGCCAGTCTTATTGAAGCGGGATGCTATCTTAAAGTGGTTTTAATTTGGATTTCCTTAATTATTAATGAAGTTGAACACTTTTTAAGATGTTTTTCAGCCATCTTTATTTCCTCATTTGTAAAGTCTCTGTTCAGCTCTTTAACTCTTGAGTGGGCCATTTGTTTTCTTACTTTTTTGTCTTTTGAATAATTTATATATTTTGTATGTTAATGCTCTGTCAGATGTATCAGCTGTGAAGGTTTCCTCCCACTTTGTGGGTTTTTCTTCACTTCATTGATTGTTTCTTTCATTATGCAGAAGTTTTTGAGTTTAATGAGATCCCACTTGTCAATTGTTGACCCTATTTCCTGGGCAGCTGCTGTTTGATTTAGAAAGTCTTTTCCTATGCCTATGTCTTGTAGGTTGCTGCCAACATTTTCTTCTATCACCTTCAGAGTTTCGGGTTTCACACTGAGGTCTTTGATACATTTGGAGTTGATTTTTATACAGGGTGAGAGGTAGGGGTTTATTTTATTTTTCTACAAATGGTGATCCAGTTTTGTCAGCAGCATTTGCTGAAGACGCTGTCTTTCCTCCATTAAGTCTTTTTTGGCCCCTTTGTCAAATATGAGGTGGCTGAAATTGTATGAACTCAAGTTTGGATCTTCAATTTTGTTCCATTGGTCTATGGGTCTGTTTTTGTGCCAGTACTAGGCTGTTTTTATGACTATAGCCCTGTAATAAAGTTTGAAGTCTGGTATAATGAACTCCCCTGTATTGCACTTTTCCCTCAGGGTTTCTTTGGCTATTTGGGGTCTTTTGTTTTTCCATATGAATTTAAGTATATTTTTCCACATCTGTGAATAAACTCTTTGGGATTTTAATTGGGATTGCATTGAATCTGTATATTAATTGGAGTAGAACAGACATATTTACTATGTTAGTTTTTACAATCCAAAGATAGTTTGTTATTTTTATTGCATGTGTGTGAGTGTATTGTCTGCATGAATGTAAGTGCATCCATGTTGTGAAATGGTTGTGGAAGTCAGAAGAGGGTGGCAGATCCCCTTGAGCTGGAGTTCTAGATGGTTGTTATCTGTCATCTGGGTGCTAGATTTTGAACCTGGGTCCTCTGCTAGAGCACCCAGTGCTCTTAATTATAAAGCCATCTCTCTAGCACCTCTGATGTCATTCTTTTTCTTTTTTTGATCTTTTTGAGACAGGGTCTCCCTGCAGTCCCAGCTGGCCTGACCTCACTTTGTAGAACAGGTTGGCTTGAAATCACAGAGATCCACCTGCCTCTGCCTCCTGAGTGCCGGGAATAAAGGTGAGCACCACCACACCTGGCCTCTGATGTCATTCTTTTAGAAGACCTTGGAGTAATTCACGGAAGCACTGGTAAGCCATTCTCCCATAATCCATTTTGACAGAACAATCACCAAGGCAGTAAAGAACTTTGACTGTGAACAAGAGTCACAAATCATCCAAGCTTAGTAAACTACAGAAAATAAACTAAGGCAATAAAACAGAGAAAGCAAATTACATTTCTAATATTCTTTCTATGTCAATAATTTCTAAACTGCTACTTATGATAGTTTGAAGGAATTTAAAAATTCATTATCTCTGTACAGCTATATTCCCTGTGGTTTGTTAATATAGGATTTTAATTTGACAGAGTGGTTCCAATGGATTCCTCTAAGAACTCATTCCTTTGCAGAATAACTGAAATATGGGCAAAGTGCTTTTCAGCCACCATCAATGCTATTCATTATTAGCTCTGAAAAATCTGAAGAATCAAGTGTAATCATTGTGCTTACAATATAACTAGCTTATCCACTTCCTTTATGAGAATAACAAACATGAGTTCTTTTTGGAGACAATTTTGGTGTTTCCCAAAAGAAAGGCATAGAGCTAAGTGTGGACTGGGGGAAAAGATAAGAGCCTTAGATTTACCAAAACTGAGCAGAGGAAGCCTCCTGCCTTGGGCTCTGCATGGTGGCTCTCGTTAAGCTTTGAGTTCATGAAGAGCTGAAAACCTTGCTCTCTCTGAGGTCTGCCTCAGTCCTCCCAGAAGAGGTGCTTCGTTTTTCATTGTATTATAATAACAATGCTTATTGTATGTTGGACCTGTCTCACATTCAACTCTGTTTAAATATTAGTCTGTACCCCCTGCCCACTGATGTCTTCCAGTTCTGGTCAGGTGAATAAGATGAGGAAGAAAAAAATGTATCTAAAATGTCTCAGCTATGGATTGGCCCAAACCTCTGACCTACCACAGAAACATGGGCCACATACATTAATTGGATTTCTCTCTTTTGAGGTTCTGAACTTGGGTTCATTTTTGTCTATGTTATGCACTAAAAGCAATTCAGTATGCAATGCCTACTAATAAGAATGAAGGTTGTCTGAGATTTTTGTATCTGGGGCAGAGCAACTTTGTGACTATGATCAGAAAAGGCTTTACTCAGTTTGTGAGAAACCTTACCCTAACTCTGGAGAGTGGGAATCACTTAGGCTCTTAAGACACTTAAATTACCAGAACTTTGCTCCGAATGGCTCAGTGAGATGAGGAAGTGGTTATAAAAAACAGCCTCCCTAGTGCTAGGATTAAAGGTGTGGGCCACCATGCCAGGCTTAAAGATGGTTCTTAGCTGCCATGTGGTGCTGGGAATTGAGCCAGGATCTTCTGCAAGAGCAGTTGGTGCTCTGTAGGAAGATCCAGTTTAAATTGTGGCTAGCTCTCAGCTAGCATGCCTCAGGGCACTGCCTGGCGGAGGATCTGACCCCCCTCAAGGAGGAGCAAACAATATGGCCTAGGTTCCTGATGCTGGGTGGGGGCGATGGTGTGCAGTGGTGTGGAGTTGGGGGGGCCTATGATTGGCTCTGGGAACTGCACCATTTAGTTTATAAAAGCACGCTGCAGCAAGAAGTAAATTTGAATTTCCAAGTAACATCATCACAGAATTCCCCGCCATTATTTTTATTAATTATTGTGAGCATACAGGCCAAGGTAGGCCTGCATTTCATTCGGGTGGCCAGTGGGTTGGAAAAAGGTCCCCTTGCAGACCACCAATCCGGGTAGCTGGTGTTGTGAGTGGACACAGGCTGAAGGTAGGCCATCAGCCATCAGCCTGAAATTCCTGTCCAGAGTTCAGCAGTCTCTGGGGAGGTGGGAAGTCACAGCCAAGAGTGAAACACGTGTCTCGTGGGTCCAGGCTAAGGGCCTGAGTTGGAAGTACCACTCAGGGCTGTGTGGTCCTGTTCAGCATAAAAAGAAAGCTTCCTACATATGGCACCACAAACGTGGGGCATGGAGACCAGTTTGGTAAGCTAGAATCTCTGCAAGATGGGAAACGATACCTTTAAGGAACATATGTTTCAGGAGGAATTGTTTTGTGATGTATGGTATGTGTTTGTTGACTGTGTGCTGTGGTTTGCTGTAGCTGTTGTGTTTCAAGTTGTGGCCTGGAGACAGTTTAGTATCTCTAAATCAGTGAAGGCATGGACTAAGGATGGAAGCAGAAGGAATTCTCATGTTGACTCTGCTGGTGCACCTGTGGATGGGGACTTGGCCTGAGTTCTGGAGACCCTTTCTCTGATAGGCTTTGGGAGGCCTGCACTCTCTTGTGGGTTTTCACCCACTCAGGGGGACACCCTTATGGAGCACCTAGGTGCCATTTTGGCTTCCTTGTATTGGGGACATCTGTTGCTTCCCCAGCCTTCCCAGGTTGTGAGTATTCAGAGAAATTGTCAGAGAGGAGCCTTTCCTCTCCCATCCACTTGCCTTCTAGAGGCTTTTGAAATAGCTCAGAACCTACTCTGCAGCCTCAATTTCAGTCCCTGAGAGAAGCCCCAGCTTCCACCTTCTGGCCACAGTTCAAGTGGCGAAGGTCATGGGGGCAGGGACAGAGACAGGGAGGATGGGCATGCCCATGGAGCAAGCTCAAGCCTTTTGCTGCAAGCCTTCTCTTGAGGTGCACATTTGCACAGGCCGGCTTGGGTTGTGGAGGCAACTCCCTACCCAGGAATTAGTCTACCAACATTGGCTTGCATGGATGTTTGTGAAAAGCTGGCTACAGTTTAAATGTGTTTTAAAGGTTCCCCTTGAAACTCTTTTCTGTAAATAGTGTTTTTACAGTGCTTAATTCAGCTGAGGTCTTCTTTTTGTCTGCTAAACTTCCCCCAAGATCTTGTCCTAGAGGCCAGTCTTCTGTGATGGAAATTGAGCTTGTAAATTCCAGGCTTGTTGAGTCAGGTGTTTTAAAAAGTCGAGTATAAATCACTGTTAACAGATTCAACCTGTCCCGTATCCTGCGGGACTCAGTTACTAGTGGGTTTCGAGGGGAGACCCCAAACCTGAAATATAATGGGCGGGAGAAAAGAGGGAGACCAAGCAAAGTTGTCAAGGTCTGTTTTAATGAAATAAAAGCGGTTACATTTATACTTTGCAGAAAGGTAGGAAGTAAGGAGGGGGAGGCTGTGGGGATAGTCAGGGCAAGGGTGGTCTGGCAAGACTTGCAAAACGTGTTTAAGATAAGCTTGGAATGTCCTGTGGGCTGAAACATCCTCTGGCTTATCTTCAGCAAATGTTAGCATAGCCCTAAGATCGGATCCATGCTGAGCCAGCAGGGCTTGTCCAGGCTTGTACAGGCAGGACTGTGTCTCGGTCTCCAACATCAACCTATACAAAACTTGGTTTTACTTATAATTTGTATAACAACAACTTTGGGGGCAATGCATACAAATATTTTCTATAATTTTTGTGTTGTACAGTATTCTTTTGTAACATTTTCTTTTACTTGTAGGATAAGTTAACTGAAGGAATTAAGTTTGCTTCCCAAATTAATAACATACATTCAGTGATAAACAGGTTGGATAAATTTAATTAAAATTTACACCTTGATTCCTGCCTATAGGTATGTGTAATACAATTGCCTTTTAGAGATTTATGGGCCAAAAAATAGAAACCTAAAATAAAAAAGGGGGGATACAGTTATATATTAAATCTTTCATCAAATTTTTCAATTTAAATCTTAAAACTAACTATGGGAAAAGATTTGCATGTTCCCAAAGGTCAAAATATCACCAATCTAATGACTGAGAAAGAAAAGATACAGCTTTGCATTGTGCAAGATGTACCAAGAAATACCAGCAGAAAAGCTGGCCCATCTGAACATTAAAAGGAAGAAAAGCTTCAGACTGCCTAAGGTACAGCCATCAAACATCTCTGTGGATCCTTTTTTAAAATTTTTTAATTTAATTTAATTTTTTGTGTATGAATGTACTGTCTGCATGTAGGTCCATGCACCCATGTTGTGCAGTGCCACGAAGGTCAGAAGAGGGTGTCAGATTCCCCTGGGACTGGAGTCAAAGATGGTTCTCAGCTGCCATGTGGGTGCTGGGGATCGAACCTGGGTCCTATTCAAGAACAGTCGGTGCTCTTAACCACTAGGCCATCTCTCCAGCCCTGTGGATCCTATTTTTAACAACTGTTTATGTGTCCTAATGAAGTTACATTCCAGGTGCCGATAAGTTTTAATATGGGAGACTTCCCTACCTCTCCCTTTCATAGAACAAAGAAAAACATGATGGTAATGAAGTCATTCCCCAACTGTAAATTAGAGCCAACTGTTATAGTAGTAATTTCTTATAAAGCAGGTATAAATACTTTCTTTAATTGACTGATAGACATAAGAACTGTGAAAAGATATTCTCTATTCAAGGCCAAATAGTAAAGTCATTATAAGCTGTGTAATTTAGCAAAATATATTTATACATGAGAGCTCTGATATCAGTAATGGGTTATTCTGCCAAGGAGATGTTGGCTAGGAGATCCAAGCCCCCAAAAAGGTAAAGGCTTTTTGCCTGTAAACTGGGATACCTGTAAGAAGAGAGGCAGTAAGGCCCTGCTGTCAAAGACCTGGTGTAAGCATGGGAAAGATGTTTTGAGACCTCACTTACAAGTATACAGTTGGCCTCTGGAATGCCAGAGAGTGTTACCAAAGACCACCAAATAAATAAAGCAAATATTGGTCTCCTTGAGTCAAGCAAGACTCCTCTGTCAGCATCAGCTACACCTCACCTGCCTGGAAATACTGTGCATAAGTGGAAGCCATATGTCTGTATATCCCAAATCTAATTGGCTATTAGCTTTTTCCTTGGAGGAATAATTCATGGTGGATGCCACAAGCTTAGGACCTCTAGTGGGAGAAAATTTTATCAGTTATGCATCTGACAGATGATTAATATCCAGAATAAACAAAGAACTCAAAAAACAAAATAGCAATAAATGACCCAATAAAAAGATGGGGGTATATATAATATATATATATATATATATATATATATATATTTATATATATAGAAGCAATACAAATCAGAGAAAAAATTGGAATTTCCATGTTAAAATAAAAAACAAAAAAAAAAAAAAAAAAAATTTTTTTGGGGGAAAAAACTGCAGATAAAATCACTTTGATTCCATCTTACTCCAATTAGACTGACTAAGCTCAGGAGAATGAAAGACACCAGATGCTAGTGAAGGAAAGATGGGCTATAGATATGAAAAGAGAATTTTCAAAGAAATAAAAATGGATAAGAAATGCCTTAAAAACTACACAACACTCTTAGTAATTCAAGAAATGCAGATAAAAACTACTTAAGATTCCATCTTACCCCAATTAGACTGGCTCTGATCAGGAGAATGAAGGACTCCAGATGTTGGTGAGGGTGTGGGGGAAGGGGAATGCTCATTCAGTGTTGGTGGGAATGCACATGAGTGCAGCCACTTTGGAAGGCAATGTGGAGAACTCTCAAAAAACTAAAAATGAACCTACCATATGACCCAGTTATACCATTCCTTGGCATATTCCCAATGGCTCATCATACTGTAAAGATACCTGTATGTCCATGTTTTTTGCTTCTCTCTTCACAGTATTGAAGAAATGAAAACAACCTAAATGCCCCACAACTGACAAATGGATAATGAAAATGTGGTATATATACATGATGGAGTACTACTTGGTATTAAGAAAAGGCAAGATTATGAAAATCACAGGCAAATGGATGGAACTAGAGAATGGTTTTCTGAGTGAAGTAACACAAAGGCAGAAAACCATGCAATGTACGTTCTCCCTCATTTGTGAATTATAGCACCAATCCCCTTATATGAATATATATCCTCATGTAACACCAGGAGCTAAGAAATTAGAAAGAATACATGGAAGTAAAGGAAAAGAAAAATGAGGACAGTAAGGAATAGATGTTACTGGAAGGGAGGTAGAGAGGGTGGTGGTGTAGGATTGGGAAAGGAAGAGGGAGGATAAATGAGGGACATGGTGGGAGGTGAAGGAGGTCAGGAGAGGGGGAGGATGAAGATGATGGTGGTGCTGGGGTTGGGGAGGGGGGAGATGATGGTGGTTGCTGGGGCTGGGGAGGGGGTTGGGAAGTACAGAAGAAAGAATAGAAATGATTGGATCTTGGGAGGCTAGGAAACCCAGAGTGTAATGTGATGCCCCTAAGACACCATGAGAAATTCACATATATTGTCTGAACATTAGTGCATGGGTGGTGTAACCTGCTGGCTGTGTGACAGGGAAAACAGTGCAAGACAGAGGATACCTCCCTTTGAATGGTTGGTGAGAGCAATCCAAGTGACTCTCAAAACAAAGCAGGCTATCTTCAAAGCTCTTGATTATTAACAGAAATAGAAAATAAGACCCTACTGTTCAGAACATGACATGCTTCAAGGATAGGACTTAGACCAGTGGAACAGGAACTGACCTGGAAGCCTTCTACCTGAAGTTAAGTGTGCATAATGCTAGACAATGTGCACAATGGTAAAGGAGAAAAATCAATCAATGGTACAACCCAGCTCCACAACCCAATAATCATGATGAGCTGCCCAGCAAACAACCTCTAATGTTGTAATAGAGGCACTGTTGTCTGGGGTATGGTCAATAGATATCTACTTGGACATGAAACCCTCTCAATGGCAGTGAATCCATGAGAGCCACTATAAACTCAGCCAAATTCCCAGGGCTTGAGAGGACATAGAACATAGAGAAAAGCCTATCAGTGTCATATCTCTAGACAAAGAAAATTCCTTACCATACTCTAACTATGGAATCTTATATTTATAGACAAGTCTATTGCATACCACTCATCATGTTAGGACCAGATCAGAAGGAGTTAACTGTAAAACTGAGGTAGCAAAAGCAAGCCTGTTTCCCATGACTACCTTAACTGCAAGAATACAGTCCAACCCTGAGTTACCTGAGGTCAGGATGAACTTTCCCAGCCCTGAAGGAGGGCTTCCCACCCTCTAAGGAGCCCATTCCTTTCCAAGGGGCTTCACACTGCTAAACACAACCAATCAGCTTAAAGGTCCCGCTGCTTGCATTGTGTTTCTATAGCCTTGCAATTGTGTATGTACGATGTCATCAAATTCCTCTAGTTTGTGGTTTTTGTCTTCAAAAGCTCTCTGAAATGGACAGTCAAGGTTGCACTCATCCCTGCATGGAGTGGGTTGTGTCCCTGATGCATCAACAATTGGCCCCCCTGATGTATCCGTTTTCTTAATTGGGTTCTGGTGCACCAGGAAATTAAATAAATTTTGTATTAAAGACTGAATCCTGGGCTTAAGAGTTTTTCTGTGCAATTTTCAGACCCAACAATCAAAAAACCTCCTCTTTGCAACAAATGGAGGCCACTGCAGAGTCTTACAACTGCTCAGACACATAACATATACACCTGAAAAATCCCCATTCCTAGGAGACAAATCTACAGTTGAACCTCTGCACACAGAATGAGGTTCAGAGAGAAAACAAGTACATCCCTCAATCATCACCAGTAAGCTTCCTAACACAATAGAGTGTGATGCAAACAGAAGGCCACACTAGTCAAGCTTCAGAGAATGGGAGCCTCCAGAATGTGTATCTCTGGATGGGGCCCCTATATTAAACCTCACCCACCCATGGCTCAGGGATCATTGTGGAAGAGGTGGCAGAAAGATTGTGAGAGCCAGGGCTGGTGCATGAACGTAGAGAAGCAGTGACTTACAATTGACTGTAAGCTTTCACATGTGAACTTGTGGCAATGTTGGCATCAGGCACAGGACAAGTTCTCCAAGTGGAGCAAGAGAAATGGGTGGGGGACTGACCCTGGACTGAGAACTACAAGAGACTGAATACTGTTGGAAGAGGAAGAGTATGCCCGAGTAGGAGTCTTAGATATTCTGACTAGACTCCAGAGGATCTATTTGCACAGAAGGACAACTGGGTTTGGGAGCTTGACTGGATAAGATTTAGCTTGGATATTGTAATTCATGAGTTCTGTTAGGAGGTTGAGGCATGGGAGGGATTGTGTTTGGGAACCATTGTATGAGTTGTACAAATGCTCAATAAAAAAAGAAATGGAAAAAAGAACCAATTAAATCCAGACATAGCAGAAGAAAAGAAATAATAAGAGTAGAAATAATGGGATATATAAGAATGTGATCTATTAATGCAATAGAAAAAATAGAGGAATATGGAAATATCATGTCAGTTCTCTGAAAAACAACCTAACAAAGTCACAAAAGTACACTGATATAAAAAAAAGAGAAACAGCTCAGATTACTGAAGCCAGAATTGTAAAAACAAACTAAAAAATCAAAAGACAACATCATCCATCTTACACACATTAAAACAGGATTATAAAGAAATAAAAATTATCAGTGAGGTGCTTTGCTGACGACTTAGATAACCAAGATGAAATGGACAATTTTCTAGAAAGAATTCTTGGGAAGATACAATTGTTCTTAAAACTAACTAAAGAAAAAAAGAAAGATAATCAGAGCAGACTGGGACTAGGAGGTGTGATTAACAATAGTTAAAAAAAAAAACACATAAAGAGTGGGTGCTGGAGAGATGGTTCAACAGTTAAGAGCGCTGATTGCTTTTGCAGAGGCCCTGGGTTTGAATCCCAGTAGCCACATGGTGGCTGACAAATGTCCTTAATTCCAGTTCTAGGGGATCCAATACCCTCTCTGACCTTGACCTCCCCTGGCATTTCCCAACACAGATACACTTGAATACATGTAGGCAATACACTCATACACATAAAATGAAAATAATAAAATATTTTAAAATAAATAAATAAAATCTCATGCCAAAATTGCTTTGCTGACTAATTCCCAAAGACTTTAAGCAGAATTAACAAAATCTTTCATACTTTTAAGAAACACATGAAGAGGGGATGCTTAAAAATCATTTTCTAGCTGGGCGTGGTGGTGCACGCCTTTAATCCTAGAACTTGGGAGGCAGAGGCAGGTGGATCTCTGTGAGTTCAAGGCCAGCCTGGTTTACAAAGTCAGCTCCAGGCCAGCTGGGACTAAAGGGAGACCCTGTTTCAAAAAGACAAAAAAAAAAAAATCATTTTCTGAGGCTAGTGTCACCCTGATACCAAATTAAACAAAAATAAGAAATAAAAACTACAGGCCAGGTGTGGTGGCACACGCCTTTAATCTTAGCACTTGGGAGGCAGAGGCAGGCAGATCTTTGTGAGTTCAAGGCCAGCCTGGTCTACAGAGTGAGTTCCAGGACAGCTGGGGGCTACAGGGAGACCCTGTCTCGAAAAGACGAAAAAAAAAAAAAAAAAACCAACTACAGATCCATATAACTTATGTAGATGCAAAATACTAATGAATAAAATGCATCAATACACGAAAGGAAGGATTATATGGAATTGCCTAGTGGGATTTATCCCAGGACTGCAAATCTGATTTAACATATGCCAATCAATCAAGGCAATCTACCATTTTAAATGGAAAAGACAACCCTCATTTATCCTTTGGAAAACAGTATTGTTAATATGCCAATAGTCTTCAAGTTGATCAACACGTTTCACTTGATGGTTGTCAAAATTCTGATTGTCTTCTTTTTTTGCACAAATTGTTAAGCTGATTCCAAAATTAATGAAAATGCAAGAGATACAGAATAGATTAAAATACATTTTTAAAAAGAACAAGGTGGGGTTAGAGAGATGCTCGGCAGTGAGGAGTACTGGGTGCTCTTGCAGAGGACCTGGGTTCAGTTCTTGGCCCCTACATGGTGGTTAACAATCATCTGAAAGTACAGTTTCAGAGGATCTGATCCATTCTTCTGGCCTCTGCAGGCATTGCACAACACTGGTGTGCTTACACACAGGCTGGCAAAACATTCATATACATTAAAAAAGAAAACAAATAAACAAAGGAAACACATCATAGTTTCCAGCCTTGCTGTAAAGCAATGTCTATCAGGACAATGTGGCCTTGGAGTAATGTTATAAATATGGATCAGTGGAATAGATTTTTAGATTCTGAAAATAATTTCTTAAATTTATGGTTAAATCATTATTGATAGGTGTGATACTAAAACTGGACCTCTATTGGACACTATGTACAAAATAAACTCAAAATGTATCATAATTTAAATGGGAAAATATATAGCTAAAATTATAAATTAGAAAACAGGGGAGTAACTTTGTATCTGGCTTAATGGACAGTTTCTTAGATCAGATCCTAAATAGCATAAGGAATAAATGGGAAAAATAGGTAAATTGGACTTTGTCATAATTAAAGTTCTTTGCTCTTTTGGGTGAACTGTGGACTAGAAACTGCCTCCCTGTGACTCGGTGAGAGACTAGACTCAGAATGAGAATAAATAGTCTATACTTCAGACAGAGAGTGAAGTAGAGGTTCAGAAATTCACAAAGGAAATCAATGATGGGACAACTGAGACTGCAGAGAAATGGGGTGACCCAAGAAGGAAGAGCAAGCCCAGCTCACTGCAGCTTCAACTGTGCAGCCCCCACCCCAGAAAAGAGACTGGTTGTCCTACCTTCATGACAAGCTGGCAACATTTGTTGAGGCTGTAACTCCTTCAGTAGATGGATAAGCGAGTGGTGGAAGGGTCTCATTTCATCACTCTGACTAGAAACATAGAGTGCAGGTATCATTTGGGGAGAGAACCAGTTGTTTGAATTCATACTAATGTGAAGGGGTCTGAGAAGGGGAATAACCACAAGACAGGGAACTTGAATTGAACCTGCTATAGCCCCGAGGCTAAAGACAACCCTGGGATCAAGTTGCGGAGGGGAGGACAAGATGTTAACAAGTTGAAAACTAGGCAGCTGGAGGCTCAGCTTGGGTGGTGCACTCCATAGTGGTAGGGAATTCTACATTTGGTTGCCGAGAGCCGATCTCCAGGGAATTTGATAGGCAGAGCCTGCAGACAGTGGGCTCATCAGCTGGAGCCTCCTACTGGGCATTCACTGCTGTAGGAACTCCTCCCCAAGCTCTGAGTCCAGTGGTCTATTTGATAGCCACAGATCCATTTTTCTCCAGCAGGGTGATTAATACTTAGTTCAGGAAAATATGAAAACAGGTCTTCCACTTCGACAGATCCGTATTGTTGCTGCTTCCAAACACTCTCAATGCACCATACCTTCCACCCCCAACTGCAATAGCAGCTGTCCCAGGATGTGGGATAAATTGATTGGCCCTGGCCATCAGACATCAGACACCTCCAGAGATGGTAGTACTGAAGAGGGAGGCAGAGCCATGGACCCAGAGACTCCTCCCTGCCAGCCAGCTCACCTGGCTGGGAATGGGTGGCTCTCTCTCCCGCCACTGGGGCCATGTTGCCCAGTACTGCTGGGGGTGTGGCCATAACGTGAGAGGAGCACCAGAGGGACCCTGTAAGTGATGTCCCTCACTCTGTAGGAAAATGCATTAAGCTCGCTAGACTCCCCTAACTGAAGTTTCTAGAGACTCTGTTCCTCTGTCTTTGGGTCCATGGGGTGGGGTAGGAGGCAGGGAGCCAAAATGGCTATGGAACTGTACTGTTAATGACTATCAAAGCTAAAGAAATACTGGGAGACTGCATGTAAAAACCTCAGGATACCAAGTGGATTCAAGAAAATGACTACAGATACTGAAGAACTAACTAAATTCATGCCTCTGGTTTGTGCTATCCCTCCATGGATCTTTTGAGACAATTGGTACAAATAGATAAAATCTTCCCATGCTATGTTCGACCTGGTTTATATTTGATTTAATATATCATGTTAATGTCTGAGTGCTTCACAGACATGAAGCCTGTTGGAGAGATATCAAGTACACATGAAGAAACAAAGATAAAAAGTAAATTCACAAATGGGTATCGGGGCCAGGTATAACCATGAAATCCCTGAGCACTTTATGATTGGGTAAGACATAAGTAACATTCACCCAGATGGTTGAAAAAAGTCTGCAGTGGCCTGGATCTGTAGGTGCCAAACCATAAATATAAAAAATAGAGGCTTCCCCCCAAAACTGTACAATTCGTAAGTAAAGACTTAAGTACTGGGGTGGGTTGTTCCCTTGGAGCTGTTGGCCAGGGAGGCTCTGGAGGCCTCTCAAACAAAGGTGTTTTTTTGCCTCTAATGTTGGTTGCACACAGGAAGCAGATGGTAAGACCCTATTGCTGAAGATGTAGCATTATGTGAGCCTGGGAAAGAGATATCATGCTGGGACCTAGCTAGGGACTCATGGCTACTGGACAACTGACCTTCATAGTGCTGGGGACTGCTATGCAGATCGCTAAGAAGACAAGGTCCTGAAATTTCTACTACCAATCTCACATGCTGCGCTATCACATGCCAAACTAGGTGTTTCTGCTGGCACAATAGTGGCAGTCTGGTATATATAAAACCAGCAAAATTCCAATTGGATTTATGGCCTGCTCCCTGGGGAGGAAAGCATATTGTAATCCAGCTTGATCCCTAGTGTCAGTGGACATTATAGGCCCCAATAGAAAAGCAATTTCAATTGTTTTATTAAAGGGTTGTGATGCCCCTGCTAAGATACCATCTAAGCATTTGTGTTTGTGTTCATAGCAGGGCTTGTTATAATGGTCAGTGTTTGTTAAGATGTCTGTGCTTCTTTCTATTCATGTTTTATTAGTAGGAAATAATTCCCCTGAAATTAGCCAGCAGTCCATTGGAAATGGACCCTGGACAGACCTGAGAGCTTGATGTCTCACCAGAGAAAAAATAAATCATCCTACCTCTCCCTTACCCCCACCCCCTGCAAGGCCCAGGGAATCTTGTGGAAGAGGGCCAGACAGATTGAAAGGGCCAAAAGAAAGGATGGTGGGGTGTGGGATAAATTGGACTTTCTTCTGAAGGGACTGGCCCTGGCCATCAGACATCAGACACCTCCAGAGATGGTGCTACTGAAAGAGAGGAGGAGCCACAGATCCAACAACTTCTCCCAACTAGCCAGCTCACCTGGGGGAGGGGTTACACTCTCATGTAGGAAGCTTTCTTATGCCGAACAGGGATCACTCAGGCCTGCTAAGGGGAATGGGGACACAGTGCCTGCTTTGCAGACACTGTGGGGAGCTGACCCCTCAGCGCAGAGGCCAGCTGGCTACTTTCCGTAGCCCGGCCTGGATGATACTTTCAACTCAGGCCGTTAGCCTGGACCCACAAGACACGTGTTCCACTCTTGGCCGTGGCTTCTCACCTGCTCGGAGCCTGGACAGGTATTCCAGGCTGATGGCTGATCACCTCCCTTCAGCCAATACCCACTCACAACACCAGCTACCCAGATTGGTGATCTGCAAAAGAATCTCTTTCCAACCCACTGGCCACCCGAATGAAATGCAGGCCTACCTTAGCCTGTATGCATGCAATAATTAATAAAAATAACAGCTGGGAATTCCGTGATGATGTTACTATGAAATTCAAATTTATTAAAAAAAGAAATTCAAATTTATTCCTTGCTACAGCCTGCTTTTTTATCTCAATATTTTTTATTTGATTATTTTAACAATAAGTAATAAGTACTGAATACAAGCGGCCTTCATGTAAAACCAATTTGCAAGCAGCTATGCCCAAACCCACACAGCCCAAGGCTCCCACCATCCAGCTGGAGGGTCCTGTATGTACAATCATGTTGATCAAATAAGTGTCCAGACTATATTGATACAGCCTGCTTTTATAAACTAAGTGACGTCTGCCCCCAGGACCAATCATATGTCCCCCAACTCTGTGCCCCTGCACACCAGTTGCCCCACCCAGCATCATGCACCTAGGCTATGCTTGCTTGTTTCTTCTTGGGACGGAGCCAGACCCAGCCACGTGGTTCCCTGAGGCATGCTATTTGGAAAGCTAGCCCGCAGTTCAAGCTGGATTTCCCTACACGCTCATAAGGTGGAGAGCGGAGTGGGTGGTTCTCCTGCAGCCATCTGCCATGTCCTGCAGGACTGTTGGGGGTCATGGCCCAGGATATACATGAGGAGTGCCAAAGGGACCCTGGAAGTGATGATCTCCACTCTGTAGGAAAACCCAATAAACTCTCTAGACTCCCCTAACTGAAGTTTCTAGAGACTCTGATCCTCTGACTTCAGGTCTGTGGGATGGGGAAAAAGCTAGGTCTTCACAGCAAGCAGTAATCAGCTCCTAGGCCTCCAGCCTGAGATTATCTGAGAGGCATTTGGGAAATTTCACAGCTTCATATGACAGCTTTACACCAGTATCCTCTAGTATTTCCAGATTCCTAATATTGTTGAGGACTGCAGCCACATCTTGACAGCCACTGGGTGATGATAGTGATGGGTGACTGTGGGTGCCACAGCAGCCAGGGGGGTGGGCAGTCTGGCTTGGCTCCACCCCACCATTGCTCATGGGTGGCCTTGCCAGCATGGGTTTGCTGTTGTAGGTGGTCAGTCATTGTATATAGGCAGCCAGGCTGGGTTGGCTCTGCCTGGCCAATGCATGTGGCCTGTCAGGCTCTGCTGGTACATTTGGGTGGCCAGGCCTATATGGCTCTGGCCCACTGGTGTACACGGGTTACCCAGGTTCTGTCAGTGCTGGTGGGTAGCCAGGCTGACTCTGCCCTGCTGGGGAGTATGGCTTCACATCTTGGCTCTCCAGTTATTTTCCCCCTTACTTGCCATGTTCTGAGTACAGAATTTTTAGATCAATATAGAAGCATCAGGATTCTTAGTGAGACGAAGAGGCTGAAGTCATGTTTCTTGGTTCTTGTGCTGGGAGTCACCATCACTGCCATTGTTCCTGCTGTGACACCATTTTGGCCCTGTAATTGTTTTCTTTCTTATTTACCATGTCCTGGTTTCAGAATTTTGAGGACAATATAGAAGCACTTATGGTTAGGTAAATATTCTTTTTTTTTTTTTTGGTGAGAAGGTTCCTCACATGTTCCCCTGGATGCATTCAGTCTCTGGGAAGCTGGTGTATGAGGCTGGCTGCCCAAGGCACACATATTTTACATGTTTTATTGTACATTAAAATTTTTTTTTTTTGCTGCAGAGATGGCTCAGTGGTTAAAAGCAACTGGCTGATTTTGCAGAGGACCTTGGTTTGATTCTCAGCACCAACATGGTGATTAACAGCCTTCCATAACACCAGTTCCAGGGGATATGATGCCCTTTTTTGACATGACATGGGTGAACTTACATGTAGACAATATAATCATACACATAAAAATTTGATTTTTGTTTCCTTTCATACATTCATTTAATTTTTGCACATGTAAAAATTACCAGGCTACTACACTTTTATACGATTTTGATTTTATTTTATTGGATAGGAGATTCTTTTGTGGGAGGGGATTTTGCTCTTCTTCATGCTTGAAGTCCTAGAGGAAATTGGACTAGAGGGATCATTCCTCAACATAATCAAAGCCATATGCAACAAACCCACAGCCAACATCATCCTAAATGGAGAAAAGTTAGAAGCATTCCCCTTAAAAGCAGGAACCCAGCAAGGCTGTCCCCTATTGCCACTCCTCTTCAATATTGTGCTTGAAACATTTGCTAGGGCCATAAGGCAAGAAAGGGAAATTAAAGGAGTACTAATTGGAAAAGAGGAAGTCAAGCTATTGCTTTTTGCTGATGATATGATTGTTTACCTAAGGGATGCTACAAACTCCAACAGAAAACTCCTAGAAATGATTAAGAGTTTCAGTAAAGTGGCAGGATACAAAATTAACCTAGAAAAATCAGTAGCCTCTCTTTACACCAACAACAAGCAACTAAAGAAGGAATACAAGGAGACCTTCCCACTCACAATAGCCTCAAAAACAATAAAATACCTAGGAACAAACCTAACCAAAGACGCCAAAGATCTGTAGAGCAAAAGTCTTAAACCCCTGAAGAAGGAGATTGAAGAAGACATCAGAAGATGGAAAGACCTCCCATGCTCACAGATTGGAAAAATTAATATAGTAAAAATGTCCATTCTACCCAAATTAATATACAGATTCAATGCAATCCCCATCAAAATATCCATGAATTTCTTCCAGACTTGGAAAAAAATCCTTAAATTCATATGGAAAAACAAAAATCCCAAATAGCCAAAGCAACCCTGAGCAAAAAGAGCAATACAGGGTGCATCACTATACCAGACTTTAAACTATACTATAGGGCTATAGTCATAAAAACAGCCTAATAATGGCACAAAAACAGATCCATAGACCAATAGAACAAAATTGAGGATCCAAACTTGAGCACATCCAATTTCAGTCACCTCATATTTGACAAGGGGGCCAAGAAGACACAATGGAGGAAAGACAGCCTCTTCAGCAGATGGTGTTGGAAAAACTGGATCACCACTTGTAGAAGAATAAAAATAAACCCCTACCTCTCTCTCTGCACAAAAAAACGAACTCCAAATGACAACTTAAATTAAATTTAGGCATGATTTAGGATAAATTATTATTAAAAAACCATGTACTCAGCTCTGCTGATGGTATGCACACAGGTGGCGGCAGAGCACAAGCCACATGTAACAGGAATTCTGAGGGAAAAATCTTGAAGGTGAAACACATTTAAAAAGATCAAAATAGATAGCCTAGCGGTTAAGAGCGCCGACCGCTCTTGCAGAGGACCCGGGTTCAATCCCTAGCACCCACATGGCGGCTAAGAACCGTCTGTAACTCCAATTCCAGGAGAACTCCAGTTCCAGGAGAATCTGACACCCTCTTCTGACCTCCGCGGCATTGCACGACACGGGTGCACAGACCTGCATGCAGACAGTACATTCATACACATACAGAAATAAATAAAAATTAAAAAAAAGATCAAAATAAAAATTAAATCAACCAATTAATGTTTTTTTTTTTTGGTCTTTTCAAGACAGGGTCTCCCTGTAGTTCTGGAACTCACTCTGTAGACCAGGCTGGCCTTGAACTCACAAAGATCCACCTGCCTCTGCCTCCTGAGTGCTAGGATTAAAGGCATGCGCCACCAAGGCTGGCATCAACCAATTAATTTTAATTGTGCACATATCTTTACCTTTATCTAGGGTACCCGGGATTAAGTAAAAATATTACATTTTAAGTTAAGCATGCTGACATGGATTTGAATTACTTAAGTGATAAAGCTAGCTGAACCCCAATTTTGGATCCACAAGTGGCAGGTTTAGGTAGGAAGAGTTAGAGATTCAGAAATAGTTACCAAAAAATCCACAAGAAGCCAAGAGATACAATTTTATCTAAAAGCAGGTTGAAATAGAGATAAAGTCCTCTTAGAGTTAAGTAATTTAGAATTTTAGAATTAAGAGAATGTTTGTTCCTAAGGAAACTGTAGTTGTGAATAGTGGTAAATTTACATCACAGAAACCTGTGCTCTAGTCTGAGCAGAGCACTAGAGCAAGCCTGGGGGAATTAGCATATGAAAGAATTAAGCTGGAGCTGAACCTGAGAAACTGGTTCCTCACTGTAGGAGATCAAGACAAGTTTCTTTTGGAAATTAAAACCCCAAAGCTTTATTTTAGGCCTGTAAAATTATGAAACATGATTCCAAGGCCAAGCAAGGCTACTAAGCCTTGATATTGAACTCAGTCTTGAAGTTCCTGGCTTTTATAGCCTGCAGGAGTGACTAAGTTAGGAGGCATGTGCCTGGGGAGGATGGGACACTCCTTCCAAGCCAAAATGGAGCCAGGCAGGTTTCCCCCATCTGTGCAAAGCCATGTGTTCCCAGATCAGTCTCCCATCCACTGAAATGAGCAGGAGGCTCATGGCAAAAGATAGATATTAGGAGAGAAAGGAGAGAGAGAAGAAAAAAGCAAGATTTAGAGGTTCACAAACCGAATTTGTCAGGGTTTCCATCAGCCATACGTCTGGGCGCCATTTGTGGGGTCTCCCAGGTGAGTCAGGTGTGCAACACGTGCAGGAAAGTGCAGCACAGGGAAGCATGTCAAGGTGTCCAAATACAGAGAGAGCTTTAGTCCAAAAATGGCCGCTTATAGAGCCAGCATTACTCAACTCCCAGGGCTAAATCCTAAACCTTTGCATCACTACATCCCACCCCATGGGCGTGGCCAGGGAGGTCCCATTGTTTTAGATTGCTAGCGGTCTTAACTAAGTTTTCCCATGTCCCAGCATCCCTAGAGTTAGGATGATAAGTGGACATCAGCAAGCTGGGCTGTTTTTCTGTTTTAACTGACTAAGCTATGTCCCCAGTTCTCTCCCTTCATAAAAATCTACTACAGGGCTGGAGAGATGGCTCAGCAGTTAAGAGCCTGCACTGCTCTTGCAAAGGACCCGAGTTCAGTTCTCAACACCATCCATGCTGGGTGGCTCACAACCACTTGCAAATCACACACACACACACACACACACACACACACACACACACACACACGCACATGCGCACAAATAACAAATCTTAAGAAAACTCCTTTATTCAAGCCCTTTCCCCTTTCCCTTGACTCTCAGAAGTACCATCAGTGATCAAAAGTATGTGTTATTTATTTATTTATTTATTTATTTATTTATTTATTTATTCTTTTTGAGACAGGGTCTCCCTGTAGCTCTGGCTATCCTGGAACTCACTTACGTAGACCAGGCTGGCCATGAACTTACAAAGATCCGCCTGCCTCTGCCTCCCAAGTGCTAGGATTAAAAGCATGCACCACCACACCCAGCTGTGTCTTATTATATAACAAAACCAGTATTTGCTATTTTTGGATTTTTTTTCTTTTTTTCTTTATTCACTTGCTTTAGGAATATCACGTCTATTTTTGTTCTCCTCATTTTCAGTCACCATTGCTGGGTTCTCCTTATCTCATGACTTCTAAGTCTCTGTATTCATGAGGGCACACTTCTTCTCAATCTAAACCCATTGAATAGGTGAATTTATTAGACATATTGATTAATTCCTAACTTACAGGATGGCATTCAGTGTGGTGGATGTATTGTTAGTGTATGTGGATAATCATAGGCCTGCTGCTAGAAGTTACTCCATTGCTTCTTTTTTAAAAATTTTATTTATTTATTTATTTATTTATTTATTTATTTTTTATGTGTATGAATGTACTGTCTACATGTAGGTTTGTGCACCCGTGTTGTGCAATGCCTCGGAGGTCAGAAGAGGGTGTCGGATTCCCCTGGAACTGGAGTTAAAGATGGTTCTCAGCTGCCATGTGGGTGCTGGGGATTGAACACTGGTCCTCTGCAAGAGCAGTCAGCACTCTTAACCACTAGGCCATCTCTCCAGCCCCACTCCATTGCTTCTTATCATAGTTCATCATATAGCTGTAGAAAGCCAGGACACAGTGACCTGAATGACGGGCTGTTTTTGGTCATAGCTTAGTTTATTGCTGAACTTGGACTTCTGTATCTTAACTCTGGACTCTAGTTCTGGAAACTTTGCATATTAAGCTGCTGTGGTCAAATCATTGCTGTGCTTCAGAATCCACGTCTTGCTCCTTGGAAGATTCTCCACTGCGTTAGGCAGAAAACAAGATTCGACTGACTTTGGTAGTCAAAGGCAGGGTGGAGCTCACCCCAATGACGACTGCATTCTGAGCAATAAGCATCACTCATAGTCTATGGGGGTGCTCAGGGAGTGTGACATGTTCGACAAATGTTGGTTGAATGAATAAACAAAGTCTGTTATAATATTCAATATTAAATTTTCTGCTTTGTTGTTTACTTTTTGATGTGCCAACATAAATAAAATGACCTTCCTTTTCTTACCTACAGAATAAATGAGCTCTTTGAAATGAAATAGTCTATATTCAAATTCACATTGTTTCACACTACTTTGCCATTTACAGGATTAACAATGTTTGTTAGAAGGCAAGAAGTTACTACCCCAAAACATGAGGAAAAATATGCATTGCTCTAACTTCTTAGGCCTGAGGTAAGAAAACATAAGTTTCAAGACACTGTCAGAATTGGCTAATATATCATGTTTAGAATTCTCCAAATACTTAGATAATAACTTTGATATGAAAAGATGGGGAAATTTGGCTGGTTTTATTCTTGCTAAGTAAATTAATTCTGTTCATTAGTGAGAAAACAAGTTAATGACTCAAATTCATGCCAAGAGCTCTACATTCATATTCTTATCCAATCTTTCAGCAGTTCTCTGGAGTACATAATATTGTATACATAAGAAGTTATCACATACTGCAGAGAGTCAATGCTATCTAAAAACCTGGTAACTTCTGCCAGGAGAGTCCTATAATCCCAGTATAAAGAAGACTGTAATTTCAGCAACACTACTGTTTCTCTTTATAAGTGAAATCAATGGTGCTTCAAACATTTCATGTCATAATCTGTATCTACCCTTTAGAAACTTAGAAGGAACTAAGTTTATTTGTGATGTGGGTTGTAGGAGGGAGACAGGAAGATTTGAATTTACTTGAAACTGTGCCTTTACTTCAAAATAGGCCATTTCTTATTCATGCTTGCTCTTCCAAAGGCTGGTTAAAGTGGTAAATCCAAAGCATGTCTGTCGATAAAGTTCGAGGAATGACCCCTTACTTGAACTTTTTTTCTTGTGGTTTTCTGTAAGAGGAGATTTCATTGTGCTGAGGTTGGCATTATCAGTGGAACTCCCAATTCTCACTTAAGGGCTGAGGTTTGAGAAGTGCAGAGTTGAATTTGTAGATTTTCCGAGTTCACTAAGTCATAAGGCTCAACTTCATGCTTTGATGTCAGCCCACCTAGGTCTAAAGTCTAATATAACAAATCTTTCAAACAGGGCTATGAGTAACTTGTCATTCCTTTTGACAGTTTAAAATATGATTAATTAAGTAAAAAAGGAAGATTATGCACCTGAAATAGCCATGTGAATCATGCCTGCTAATATGATTATACCTTGCATGTGAAAATTAGTTTGACCTTTTCATGGAAAGAAATCACTTTCAATACCAGTATTGTTCTGAGGCACTTCACACTTCCCCTCAAGATCAAAAGAATATTCAAGAGTATAATACATAAGTCACATTACATCTAATGACTTTTATATGTAGTTTCCTTACTTCTTAAGTAGATGATCATTACCACGGTTTTCAAATCAAACAACATAACCCTTCAGTGAGAAGCTTGTTACAGTGTCCCAGACCCTAGCCCACTGCTGTAGGCCAGGATTTTCCTTTGTGTATTGGGTATTCATTCCGAGATCCTTAAAATGCATATCAATGAAAACCAATACATATTCTTACTTTTATTCTTTTGTGACCTTCTGGTAACCGACTCTTGTTTTAAGATAATAATACATTTTGGAAGATTTTCCCTATCTGTTCACAGCAAGCTTTCCCTTACCTTTTTTATGGCTGTGTAAAGTAACATTCCATTGTATGGCTATATTTTAGTTTAAAATGTATTAGGCTAGTTCCAATCTTTTGTTATTTCTAAAAATATTAGAACAAATGAATGTGCATTTATATTATTTCCAATGTGGGCCAACTGTGGTGACTATCACTAGACCTCATTCAATATGTTCTGCATACTTAGCACCTGACATATATTAAAAATAGAATTTCTGGGTCAGATTACACATGAATTTTTTAATAGTAATATACTTGGCTAAATTTCTCACCATAGGAGCTGATTCAATTCATATTTCTTCAGCAGTGAGCAGTGATCAGTCTTTATACCAGCTTTATACCAGCACACCCTTTGCCTTTGACTCTCCTGATGGTGTTTGCTTCTCTAGCAGGTAATCTAGAGGAAAGGCAATGCCACTATCATTTGAGGGTCTACAAACCCCCCTGGTCAACAGCTTAATTCAATTTGAAGATCCTCTTAGAAATAGCTCAAAATACCTACTGATTGAGGAGTATTTGTCTTAATTCTTTAATATACATATAGATAGATAGATAGATAGATAGATAGATAGTGTGTGTTTGTGTGTTCTAGTTAGTTTCTCATGCTTTTGTAATGATCAGAAAATTCCATTTTGAACAAAGAAACTTCATTCTTAGCTCGAGGCTGCATGGCAAATTCCAGACAGGCCAGGATACCTCCCCAACTCTTTTCCTTGCTACTGACCAACTGCACATCCAAACCTTGAAACAGACATAATTAACTGCTGATTTTGGCTTCTGTAACTTGCTTATCCTGCTTAAAGTCACCCTGACATTTTCTAAGTAGCCCAGAGTGTAAGGCAGCTTGCTTTGTTGGTCTCCCCTTTTAAAGGTTCCCTCTTAAATTCATTCTGGGTAGACAGTCTGAATTGGGCAGCAAGATAGTTTTTCCAGTTTTGTTTGATAGTTTTGCTTTAAAAAAATCTGATTAACATTTATCTTGGCTCTGGTGGTCTTTTTCCGGTTTTCCAAAACTCCATAACATTGTAATAAAAATAACTGACAAAAATCGGCATGAGAAGGAAAGAGTTTATTTGGCTTATAGATTGCAGTCCATCATCAGGAGACAGCAAGGCAATGAACAGCAGGAACCTGGAGGCAGGAGCTGAAGCACTGACCATGGAGGAACACTGTTTCCTGGCTTGCTTCTCTGGCTTGTGCTCAGCCTACTTTCTTATACAACACAGGACCACCGGGCAAGATGTGGCACCACCTACAGCAGTGTGGGCCTTCCCACATCGCTAAACAATCAGGAAAATGCTCCATAGACATGACCACAGGACAATTCAATGGAGAAAATTTCTCAATTGAGGTTCCTTCCATGCAGGTGTGTCAAATTGACAACTGAAGCTATCTAGCACAATTGACTTCCTGTCAACTTGACATACAATCATCATGAAACCACAACCTTTCCATTTCTTATTCCCAAAATTTCATTGTAATATCAATATTATAACATAAAATAGTACAATTTTAAAAGCCTCACCATCCTTAAAAATTCAAACACTTAGGCCGGATGTGGTGGCGCATGCCTTTAATCCTAGCACTCGGGAGGCAGAGGCAGGCGGATCTCTGTGAGTTCAAGGCCAGCCTGGTCTACAGAGTGAGTTCCAGGACAGCCAGAGCTACAGGGAGACCCTGTCTCAAAAAGACGCACCCCCACAAAATTCGAACACTTTAAAAAATTTTAAATTAATTTATTATATTTTATATGTATGACTACTTTTTTGCATGTAGGTTGGTGCACCCGTGTCGTGCAATGCTGCAGAGGTCAGAAGAGGACATCAGATTCCCCTGGAACTGGAGTTAAAGATTGTTCTTAGCTGCCATGTAGGTGCTGGGAATCGAACCCGGGTCCTCTGCAAGAGCATTTGGTGCTCTTAACCGCTGAGCCATCTCTCCAGCTCCCCAAATTCAAATAGTTTAAAAGCTCAATGTCTCTTTAAAAATAATCCAAAATGCCTTGACTGTGGGCTGCTGTAAAGTCCAAAGTAAATTATAAACTGTCTTTTTTCTAAAGGGAAGAACTGGACATACAAGTGAAGCCAAGTCCAGGTGCAGCTCACTGTTGGACATCTGGGATTCACTCATGATTTTCTGGGCTTCAAAGGGCTTGTGAAGCTCCACTTCTTTGGCTCTGCCATCCACAGCACACACACAGCTTGTTTTGTAGGCTCAGATTGGTTCTATGCCACACCTGCTACTGCCCTTGGTGGTCATCCTATGGTCCTGGTATCACCAGTATGCTGGGAATCTCTACTGAAATTGAGGCTACACCTTCACCAATGTGTTCTCATGACCTCTCAGGGTACCAAGCCTCAGATTCTCTCTATGACCCCTTCAATCTTGGGTGTCTTCACTACAACTGAGGCTGCACCTTCACCAATGGCCTCTCTTGGCATCTCAGGGTGTCAACCCTTAGATTATCTCTAGGACCCCTTCCTGCCTTCAAAACATGTAGGAGACACTTACAAATTACCAAGTCCTGCTTCCAGCTTGAGATGGTACCTCAAGCTCCCACTGGACCACAGTTTCTGTGTGCTGACCCTGAGGAAATTCTTCCCAGAAGATTTTACCAGAGTGATTCTGGTTTCTTGTTACTTACAGCTGATTTTTATTTTTACCCCCAGTTAAACAGCATTAATTGTCCCAGTAAAGCAAAGATTTCATTTCGGTGGTTCTAGTCTCTTACAAACACAACTGATTCTTTCACCCCAGCTGGCCTGAAACTACAGATTCTCAATTCAAAATACCACACTAACAGCCCTGATAGTAGTCTTTGCTTCCCTTGAAATATGAGAAGCCAGGCCTTCAGCATCCACATTTATCTTCAGCATAACTGCTCCAAGTTCCACAGCAATAGTTCACTAACCTCTAAGCACTCAATGGCTTTTTCAGTCCAAAGTTTCAAATACTTCCATAATCCTCCCCAAAACATGGGACCACCTTCTCAGGGTTGGCATTGCCCACAGTAAGCTGGGCCATCCCACATCATTCAACAATCAAGAAAATGTCCCATATACCTCCATGGGCCAATACAATAGAGAAAATTCCTCAATTAATGCTCCTTCCACACAGGTGTGTCCAAGTTTACAACTGAAGCACATATATCTCTTTTAATGTATGGTTGGTTTCTTTTGCTACAAATGTGTGTGCATATGTGTGTATTAGAAAAGTATGTTTTGGGGGCTGGAGAGATGGCCTAGCAGTTAAGAGCGCTGACTGCTCTTAACTGCTCTTGCAGAGGACCCAGGTTCAATCCCCAGCACCCACATAGTGGCTGAGAACTGTCCAGTACCAGGGGAATCCGACACCCTCTTCTGACCTCCGCGGCATTGCACGACACGGGTGCACAAACCTACATGTAGACAGTACATTCATACACATAAAAAACAATCAATCAATCAATCAATCAATAAAATTAAAAAAAGGAAAGTATGTTTTAAGGTATAGATTTGCTTTTAAATCCAGGCATGGGGGGCTGGAGAGATGGCCTAGCGGTTAAGAGCGCCGATCGCTCTTACAGAGGAACCGGGTTCGATCCCCAGCACCCACATGGCGGCCGAGAACCGTCCGAAACTCCAATTCCAGGAGAACTCCAGTTCCAGGGGAATCCGACGCCCTCTTCTGACCGCGGCATTGCACGACACGGGTGCACAGACCTGCATGCAGACAGTACATTCATACACATACAGAAATAAATAAAATTAAAAAAAAAAAATCCAGGCATGGTGGGCATACCTTTAATCCTAGTGTTTAGGAAGCAGAGTACTCTCTGTGAGATCTCTCTGAGATAGAGGCAAGCCTCATCTACATAGCAAGTTCCAGGCTAGCTGGGGCTATAGGGAGACCCTGTTTCAAAACAAAATAAGAGAAAACAAAACAAAACAACCCCCTCCCAAAGCATATATTATCTCTTTTCTCTACTGAATTTTATCCACTATCATGTTGTATTTAAAAGGTATATTTCTTAGAGTTTATCTTTATGTTATTACAGATGCTTTATCTCTCAGCTGCAAATGACACTGCCAGTCTCACAGCTGTAGATGAGTCCATCCCTCAGTGAGCTTACCCTATGCACCACCTCTTCTGGGTTTCCTTCTGAGTACTTATGTCATATGCAAAGCTCTAAAAGCCTACATGATTCATATGTTTATGGTCCTAGTCTTAGAGTAACATATATATTCAATGTTAGCTAGCAATTCTTCCAAGACAGTTTCTCCAGATTTATCCCTTCATATGTAAAGAATGTTCTTTGACTTCTAAAGTTTAAAATGAGGCCCCTTAGGTCTGATGAAGAACATGGCTAGGCTGGACTCTTTGGGGTACAGTGTGTTTCCTTGAGTCTGTCTTACATTTTTGTCCTACTGATATTGGGCTTTGAAGAAAATTGAGTTGATGTATTTTTCCTTACACTTGATCTTTTTGCTTTTCTGCTTTAGAATTTTTCTTTTATGCAGAAAATTTACTAAATTATATAATAAAGTAAGATGAATTTGTAAAAAGTTCACTAATTGATCAGTATGTGTCTTGGCTCAACCATTCTGAATCAGTGTGCTCTAGTCTATGGGGCTTGCTTTCAACATGTAGATGCAAGTCTTCTCTAGTTTCAGGAAAGAACGTTCCTTTTATAACTTAGTTGTAAGTTCTGTTCTACCAATAAAGTCAATTTTAAAAAAATAGAACTAATTATATGTGTTTAGGCTCTGCATTATATTTCTGTAGAAAAAACCCCTAACCCTTTCATGTGAACTCTTTAGAAAACATGGCAGCCACTCTCTTAACTGCTTTCACCGCCTCCTATTTATTCACAGTGCTTTCTGTGCTTTGGGGGTTTCTTGCAATGCCGACTTATAACAATGATGGTTTGGGTCTTCCTTTTTATCCCTGTTTTATTTACATCAGCTCATTTTTCTCTTCTTGTTTCTCATCAGAGTTTAATTTAGGATAGGCAAATAATCATTTAGGGTTTAAATTTTTTTTTTTTTTTTGTCTTTTTTGAGACAGGGTCTCCCTATAGCCTCAGCTAGACTGGAACTCACTCTGTAGAACAGGCTAGCCTTGAACTCACAGAAATCCTCCTGCCTCTGCCTCCTGAGTGCTGGGATTAAAAGTGTGCGCCACCACACCCATCTCATTTAGGGTTTTAATTGCTCTTTCCATATTATATTAACATCCATATTATAATACATTTCCTAATAAATATTACAGCTTGATAAAATTTTCTTTTTTTTTTTTTTTTTTTTTTTTTTTTTTTTTTGAGACAGGTTCTCCCTGTAGCCCCAGCTGTCCTGGAACTGGCCTTGAACTCACAAAGATCCACCTGCCTCTGCCTCCCGAGTGCTAGGATCAAAGGCATGCACCACCACGCCCGGCTAAAAATTTTCACACATATACCAAGTTCATTATACTAAAGCATTGAAATAATAAAATAATGAAGACATTATTATGATTTTCTTTTTAAAGAATATTTTATTATTTTCATTTTGTGTGTATGAGTATATTGCCTGCAGATATAATAAGTGTGCCCATGTTGTGGAATGCCCACAGAGGTCAGAAGGTCCAGATCCCCTGGAACTGGAGTTATGGGTAGTTAGTTGTTAGCCACCATGTGGGTTCTAGGAGCTGAATCCTGGTCCTCTGCAAGAACAGCCAGCGATCTTAACTGCTGAGCCATTGCTCCAGCCCTGTATTACCATTTTCTTAAAGCAATAAGGTCTGAGGCACTCTGGGAATGCTACTCTCTTAATAGGTATATGGTGTCAGGGGTACTACATTTACCTGAGTGTTTAATTTGTGCTTTGTAGTCTTCCTAGAGAAGACTACAGATTATATTGCTTCAGTAAGGTAGTAGTAGTTAATATGTTTCATTCAGGGAGGCACTGTTACTCCGTGAGTAAGAGCAGTAACTCTGCAGCAAGAGGTTGGGTTTCTATATGACTCCTGGTCTGGTAAGATAGCTCAGCAGATATAAACGCTGTCCAAGGAAGCCCTAGTGACCTGAGTTCAAATCCTAGAACCTGCATAGAGGTGGAAAGAGCAAGCTGACTCCCTCTGACCTCCGTGTGTGCACTGTGGCCCTCATGTGCTCACACAGACACACACACACACACACACACACACACACACACACACACACACACACACGCACACCAATAATAATAATAATAATAACAAATAACAAAAGAGCAAATAATAAACAAAATAAAAATAACTAGCTATTTGATCTTGTGTCTTAGTGTTTTCACCTAAGTGATAGGAATAATAATATTTAACTCACAGAGAATTGAGAATGCATTACGTTCACACCTGTAAAGCTGTTAGAATAATTCCTGGTGATAGCAAACTCTGCACAGGTGTTAAGTATGTTTATGAGGGTTTTCTTACTGCAAAATTCAGTCAAAAATGTGTTGCCTCTGTAGAACACGTTTCTGTGTTACTCTTTGGTAAGTTTTGATGTTTTTCCCAGCTCCCCCTGATGCGTCCTGGTATCTGCCTGGGGAACTTGTCCTTCTTTCATTTCTGTTTTAGTGCTAGCTTCTTCTGCAATACCAATCATTAGCGAGCGAATTCTTTTTCTGGCCCAAGTCTTTGGAGAAAGTTCGTAAAGTAGAGGCTTCAAAGTAACTTTTCTCAAACCTAGAGGTCCCACTTCTGATGGACACTTGCTCCATTAATCAGAGTGCAGAGCACCGTAGTCCAAATTGACTTCTGCTTCTTCAAGGATGACGGTTTGGGGCTTGGACTTGGGAGCTAAGCACTCTTCTCATCTAGGTCTCTTGCCTTTATTCCAGATTTTTAGAGACACAGATTTTTGCATTTTTATGGCAGGTTTTTCACTTCCGTGGAACATGTTTTTTGCTTGTATTTTCAGATATCTCTAAGGGTGATTCTCTTTGCTTCCTTCTGAGCCTTTTCTATGTGACTTCCAGCCAAACTCAAGTGCTTTGGACAATCTTTGCAAGCACTTTGGAATTTGGGGGTATAATATGTATGAATTTGATGATAATATTTAAATCTTCCTCCCATTCTCTTTGTTAGAGTATATACATTCTAGGAAGAGATAGGAAAGATGTTTAAATAGCTGACCATCATGATCAGACTGCACTCGTTTAATTCTTTTTGCAGTAAGAATGATTTGGGGCTATTTTTTTGAGAGGATGGAACAACATTGAGAGGCTTAGTAGCTATTTATATTTTTCAAAGTTCTAATGTGTGGAGATGGGGAACATGTTGCCACTCAACTTGGTTCTGTTTTTCATAGCTAAGATTATATTTTGGGCTCCCATCCACTCTGATTTTGGACAATGATGTCTTCATATTTAATAAGTCTAACTAATTAATTCTCACTGTGGTTCAGAAAAAGAGAGACTATGTCAGAACCTTGACGTTGCAGGGTTCGCTGGCTTCCCTCCCAGGCTCAGCTCAGCGCCTCAGTATTATTATAATTTTGGGCTTACTTTCAAGGTAATAGATACAAAATAGAATACAAAGCAAAAAGCCCCAAAGGTAGAATAGCCACTGGATAAAAATCGTAAAATCCCATCTCCCATATGCTATAAGTATCCCCAGCCCTGAGTGGGCAAAGCTAGGGTAATGGAGAACAGTGAAAGTATTGAAAGTTACTGTCTTCTTCATTGAAGCTTTATTTGCTCTTTAATATAAATTTCAGATAGGCTCTATTCCCTGACCCTGTCCCCTTCCTGTACAGAGAAAATTGCCTCCACGTAGGCTCTTGTGATACATTTTTGTCCATTTTGTATGGTTGTTTCTTCCATTAGATAGTGCGCTACTTGGATGCAGAGCCTATGTCCCGATCATCCCTCTACCCCCAACACTGTGTTCTGTGGCCGGAAAAAAATGAGTGTGTCATAATGTTCCTTGGAAGTAATTGAGAAATAGGCTAATATATCCATGGAAGTCTTTCTGATCTCTAATTAGTTTCGTAGTTCAATGTACAAAGTTACCTATCCTCCTCTTTTCCTTCTCTGATGGAAAAGATTGGACAACTGGGACAAAAACAAAGCGGCTTCCCACCTCCTAGCCTCCATCTACACACACACACACACACTCACTCACGCACGGAGTGACAGTAGCAGGACTCCACCCAGCTGGTTTCTTAGAGCAGGATCAGGTCAGGTGCCCAGGTGCCTGAGCCTGTCGCTGCTGTCATATCAATTCCCAAGTTCGGGACCCTCTCTCAGGGTGTGCTGTGGATCACTCCCTCAGCGGTGATGTGACCCTATGGCTCTGGAGCACCTAGCTGGTCACTCAGGAGTCCTTTGTGCAACACGAGAGCAGTGGGCTCCGGCGCTCCCACCGGTCCTTGCTTGATGAGCCAGGCTCTCTGTCTCTGTGGCCTCCACCCACCCCGAGGACCCCATCCCCCTTCGTGCAGCCCGGAGGTGCGGGAGCCCTTCGCACTGTCTGGGTGGTAGATGAACAGCCAGTGACCATCACGTCGCAGGGCCGGCTAGCGGGCGGGAGCGCGGGGGCGGGGGCGGCGAGTAGTGGCAGCCGGCCGCTGGGATTATGAATGGGGGCGGGGGCCGGCGAGTTGAGGTTCCAACCCGGATCGTGGGCACCGGCTGATGGGCACGCAGGGCTGCGTGTAATCCTCCAGCTGCGGAGGAGGGAGGCTGCGGCGAGCTCGGGCTGTGAGTGAGGGATCTTCTGCAAAGTCCCCTGCGGTCGCGCGCCGGGAGTGCCGAGAGCTCGGCCAGGTAGGAGCGAGAGCACCGGAGCCCAGGGCACTTGGTCGAGCACCGGGCGCTGCGGCTCGCGAGTGCTGGCCTCGGTGTCCAGCGCATCCAGTCGGAGCCCCCCGGGTCTGGGTTCTCGCGGCCCCCGGGAGCCGCGTCTCCGGGCTTGGCCCGCGGTGGCGCGGGGTCCCGGGCGGCGCATCCTGGAGCCCCGGGCGCGTTCTGGCGCGGGCTGGTGGCTCCACCTTGGCGGCCGCAGTGTCTCAAGGCTGCAGGTCGCTCCGGGGAAGCCTCGAGGCTTGGCGGCGGGGCAGCCCGGCGCGGGAGCCCAGCCTGACGTGAGGCTGCCTCGCCTTCAGCTGCACCGCACCGCGGCCACCCGGAGTGCGGGCTCTGGAGCCCCGCGGCGCAGGCTGCAGCCCCGGCGGCGTCCGGGTCCTCCCTGGGAACCAGCGCGTCCGCGGATCCTTTCCCTTTCGCGCTCTCCGTCTCTGCCTCAGCCTCCGCCGGAGGAGCTCTTGGCAAGTGCTGGGAAGCCCAGAGAGCGAGGGAGATGATGGGCTGAGGATGGAGAGGCAGAGGAACCTGTGCGCAGCCCCAGAGGGCGATGATGGGCTAGTGGTATCGGGGGACCAACTACCCAGAGTTTGCCCGCTGCCGCTGCAGGATGCTCCCGCATGCCCAGGGGGCTGGGCCCCCAAGCCGGGCGTACCCAAGCGTTGCAGAACCGCAGAACCGAGCTTCTGACCAGAAGTTTTGGCAAGCTGGGGGATGGGGGGAGGGCGCTTGGGTGCTTTGAGAAGCTACGGGACTGGGGAGCGGGAGGCTCCCGGGTTCTCACCCCACTTTCCATCTGCCCTCCTCCCTCTCCCTGCTTTGCAGTCTTCCTCCTTTGCTCACACAATACCTTCCAGGTGCCACACTTCACACAAAAATTCCAGCCCTAGGGAGCTTTGACCCAAGTATAAAGAGGAAGGCGTGAAGGACTAGCTCTTAATTAGGCATCTATCATATATATGACACAGCATGCCTAAATTAATTTGTAAGCAAGACTTGGAAACTTTCATTTAAAAATTAAGTTGCATGTTTACATCCCATGTATGTGATGCCAGTAAACAGGAACGCATTCTATGGATTTGATATATTAGATCTTTATGAGACATAATTGCTGCTCAGATCACATGCATCTTTTAGACTTAGAGCTTTTGATCTGTTGTCACTTCTGCGTTATATTGTAAGAAAGGCATATTAAATTAAATTTAGAATTAAACGTAGCAAAAAGCTCCATGCCTTTTTAGTAGACCATGATTTCCTTCTCTTTTGCTAAATCCTGTTGTTATGCAATAATTTTCATGAAAAAACAATTGATTCAGGAACACAAAATGTTTTCATCTATGACCCTAGGTGATAGGGAGAGATCTGGGTTTTTGCATATATATATATATATATATATATATATATATTATATATTGCTAAGAAGGTGGAAGAGACCAGTGATTTCACTTCAGGCAAAAGGAAATTTAGCTGTGCTTCCCTCTCAGGGTACCTCATTTATCTTCTGACATCTCAGGAGGAAGAACTCTCTTTAATGTAAACACGTGCATTCAGAAATAACATTGGCCTATTCAGCTCTTCAAATCAATGCTCCTGGGACTTTGCAAGTAACATGTTTACTGTATGTTTCTATTATTTCTATTTTTGTAAACAGAAGAATGTCAGTTTGTTTATTTACCAAAACCAAATAAGCATTAAAAGGACTAGAATTGTTGAGATGTCATGATTGATGATTGGGGCTGTCTAATCAATATTCCCACCATCTTTCTATTTTACTGATACAATTGTGAGCTAAAGAATTTTGCCTCATGTCTACTTGTATTTTCTCATTTGATTGGCTCTTTTCAGTTTATTTCTAGCTTGATATTTTTTTGCAAAGATGAATCATCTTAAATTTCTCTAGGGGATACCCTCTTGGAAATTCTTGCTTGCTTTCCTAGTAAGGTTGGTTTTGATTGAGGAGTAAGAAATCATCTATGGTTTTATGATCTTGAACTCATTTGTTCAACTAGAGGAGCCAATATTTAATACTGATAGGTGCTGTGTATCTACAAGTTTGGAAAAGTCACTAGACGTGGAAATATTTTCATTTTAGTGTACGAGCTACATTTAAACAGGAAGGGGTAATGAGAGTTTGGTTTTAGGATTTTATTTAACTTGTTTTTGAGAGTAGGAAAAGTTGAATGGGTCTCGAGCTAGAAAGATTTGGAGGTTGGTAATCTGGATTTATTTTAAATTATTATCCTGCAAAACTTAATCCATTGCTCTTTTTAAGAAAGTCCAAGCAGCATGGTTTGTAAATGTGAAGATGTTGCTCATTATCAGGCACATGGACTCCTTTGAGCAGTAGTTGTATGTACCTTGCAGCAATATCATGGACACTGATGTGTTACATCCTTCCTCAAGGAAGGACTTGTCTCAACTTCTGAGAATGTTGTTGACAGATGGTATTCAATAGTTGGGAACTTCAGGGAATGATGAGTTGTAGAGTGTTATCCAGGAGTTGGATATTGTCCAAGATCATACTCTCTTCCAATGGGTAATCCTTATGGGATATAAAAATCACCACCATGTCAGCATTAGGCTCTTTGTAGCTGCTGGTGGGACATACTTTGCTATTTATTTCTCCTCTACCTGCTTCTCATGTCTGCTTTCTTCCACATTCTTCTTCAAGTGTTCGCGGTAAGGTGGTCTTTAATAAAATTGTGGACTAATTTTGTATCAGAATTGGCTTGCTAGGAGGCTAATCTCTGACAGTGCCTCCTTTGGCCAGTTTAATCCTTTGTCTTTTGAAACGTGGTGTCATTGGAGGATACATTGTTGTTGCTCTGTGTTATATTGTTTCTTCCTAACTTTTGTTTGATAGTTTCTGTAGCCTCTTTTCTGTCTATTGATTTCAATGTTTTACATCCCATATATATTTTCAGTGGCATTGAAATGTTTTAGTACTTATATTTCACCATTTTGCTTTGTCTTTTTTTTTTTTTTTTTTTTTTTGACAGGGTCTCAGGTAACCTTAGTTGGATTTGAACTCGCTGTACAGCTGAGGATGACCTTGAGCTCCTGATCCTTCACCTCTACACTCAAGTTCTCAGATTGTAGGCACCAGCCACCATATCTAGCTTCATAGTTAATGAAAATATGTATTCCCTAGGATTACATAAGGCCCTTATATTTTATAATCTTGAAAACCGTCCTATGACAATTTTTGTAGTAAAATAGTTCTATCAAGTTTCTACGCTAATTTTATATGACTAGACTAGTTTTTTTTTGGTTTGGTTTTTCTTTTGTTTTTGATTATTTACACAGTCAGTGCTTATTTAACTGTAACCATACCTTCCATGCTTACTGCTGCTTCTTATATCTCTTTTCCTTCTTTGGATTCATATTCCTACTTAGGGAAGTAATCCTTTAGTAAGCACATGATAAAAATCTCTTAGCCTTTTGTGTATGTTTGAAACTGTATTTTCCTCTATTGCTTAAATAATAGACTATTTGGGAGGAGAATCCTAAATGGACAATTTTCTCCCTTGTTACTTTGAAGACATGGTCTTCCAGCCACTATTGTTGAAAACAAGAAGCTTGTTTCCTGGCTACAGTTGGGTTATTCCTTATCCCTGGTGTTCTCTGGTTTCAGTGAAACAGCTTCATATGTGGGTTTGTTTTTATTGTTTCTTCTTGAGGTTTCTTGTTCTTATTTCACCAAGGGATTCTGGGGTTTCTTATTAAGTATTCATAGCATATCTGGGCATATTATTTTGCCTCCAATCTATTATTTCCTTTGAAATTCCTACTATATACATCTCGGCCTATTTCTTTTAAGTTTATCACATCTATTACCTCTGTATTACTTAAAATATTTTATTTATTATTTTTACTTTATGTGTATGAGTGTATTACTTAAATGTATGTAAGTGCACTTGTGTCATGCAATGCCTGAGGAGGTCAGAAGAGGACATGTGGATACTGGGAACTGAACCTGGGTCCTCTGCAAATACAGCCAGTGCTCTTAACTGCTGAAGTATCTCTCCAGCCTCAAGCTCTGTGTTATTTTTTAATTAAAGATTTTTAAAGGCTTTGGATGATTATTCAGAGCCATTCCCCAGGTATTTCTATCCTCATCTATGTCTTATGTATTGATTAAGTTGTTTCTTGGGCTGATTCAATTTCTTGTTGCTAGAAATAAATACTACTTCAGATTCAGAAATACCCTTTTCAGATCTGTGAGTTTTCCCCTTGTAGGGTTTCTGTCTTGTTATGGATTCAAATCTCACTTTATTTTCTTAAAATGATATCTATGTTTATTTTATAAGCTTAGCTGAAATCCTCCTGGGCTTCCTCATCTCAGTGTTTGGATCGACTGACTCTTTGAGGTCTACATAGGCTCCGTAATGTCCATCCTTTCTCTATGTGGGTGTTATTTGCATCAGGAACTCATCTCCAGCCAGGTTTTTAATTTTGTTTTCATTTTACTCTCTCCTTGTTCTTCAGACTAGATATATTCTCTTCTCACTCTAACTGGTTGTCTTTGGTAATGTCTTCTCATGAGCCCATTCAGTCAGTGCTTAACCTTGTTTACTGGATTTTTTTTTTTTTAGGTATATTGTTTATATTTAGTTATTTCTATAAAGTTTTTTTTTTTTTTATCCTGAGGCTTTCTCCATTTTCATGGTTTCTAGAGAATTTGTACTTGCTCACTGGAGCATTGTTTTTAAGTGAGTGGCTTACAATCCTTGTCAAAATTTTCAGCATCTGTTTCACTTAAAAGCTCCTGTCAGATGCCTTTTCTTCCTCTGGAAGTGACCAGATACTAGACAATTTTGTTATCACACTGTTATCAGTGCTCTGAGTCCTTTCTAAATCTTGTCTTATGGTAGATAGTTTCTTTTAAGCTTGGCAGACACACCTGCACCCACTTCTGTGGGCAGCGCTTTTACTGACAATTTACTTTCTAGTGGCTTATGATCTGCCTTGTCTGGTGCCTCTTGGAGATTTCAGTGAATTTTGCTGCTACCACATGATGGGGTGGAGGGAGTCTCTGGGGGTCGGGCTTCATGGTGTCTATAGATGAGGGAAGGGCTTTGTTTTGTGGCAGGATTCTCAGCGCATGTGCTTTAAGGCCACTTGTTGAAGTTAGCTGGACTCTAGTTAGATGTCAGGGTAATGAAGCTCTGTGGCTGTCTCCAGCTAGGCTAGGTCGTCAGGAGACTTTGCACCTGTGTACCCTACTACTGTGTTGTTTCTGCAGTCAGAAGCCATTAACCAGTCCACCTGCCTCTTTCCACTGTTCTGGGTCTCTGCTGAGCAGCTATGGTATAATTTCCAGGATTTAGAATTGTACTTAGTGAGAGAGTCAGAGGGAGATGAATGTGCACTGTCATGAGTGCATTGGAATATGTGCTTGATAAACATGTTCCAGTTTAAATCCTTATCCACATTATCCAGTAATGGAATTGAAAATACAGAAGAGTTCATCTGTGTGTCTCTGTGATACCCATTTGCTATAGAGAGTAATTTAAACCTCAGTTTAAAGTTCTTCTTTAAATTAATATTTTATGATTGGAGAATTGTCATCTACATTCTATCATTAAGGTCCTAGACAAAAATCTATGTACATGGTATTTTCTCTATGAAATGTTTCCCTCCAAGTTGTCTTAAAGCATTTGAGAAATATTTGTACTTTTAAACTTTCACCACCTCTGTGGGAAATGCTTAAAAAAAGTCCTTTATTGGTGAATGCTTTAAGTCTTAGAAAAAAAAATAACCTTATTTGCACAAATAACTTGCTGATATGTCAAATGGCTTGAGGACTAGCCTCCAAGATTCTGTCACTGGTTTCCTGGTTTATACTGCAGTGCTGGCTCACAGGGTCATGGCATTTTTAGAACTGAAAGTGATTTAGAATACACCTATGGTTTTATACCTGGGAAAACAGACACCTTGAGATGCTTATAAAGGAACCTAAGTTCCCTCAATTCAGTAGTGACACTGGACTTATTTATTGTGAGTTCTTATATTTTCCAATGTTATGTTTCTTTACGTCAACAGAATTGCCTTCATTTGAGAAGATATTGAAAATTAAAGGTAAGGTCTGGTTTCCTAGTACTCCTTTCTAATGAGAAAAAAATACCTTATTTCTTCTTAGTATTAGGCATATTTTAAAACATACTAAAACATGGGCCCATTATCTATAAAAATGGACATAGAGCCCAAATTTGCATCTAATATTAATGGATTCCTAGGGAAGACTTCTAGGCACTGCTTTGTGTTATTGTCATGATGTGTTAACTGAGATTATCTTGACTGGGAAGAGTGACTTGGATAATGGATCATTATATAGTTGCAATCACCCTTGAAGGCCGGAGGAGAGTGTCAGTTGCCCTGGGCATAGTGCACTGGGACTCTGAACACTAAGGACCCTGCAGGTCCTTGAGAGCCAGTAGGTGAGAAGGATGCAGCAGGACCCACAGGTGTTCATGCAGACTTAATGTGGGCAACACAAACAGGCCACTCAACCCCCAGTGCTTGCTTTCTCTTCCGGCTTGTATACAGTAAGACACATACACACACACACACACACACACACACACACACACACACACATCTTAGGACTCTGTGGCAAGTTTTTTTTTTTTTTTTCATCTACTCTTGTTTGCTATCATCCTCTTTGTTTTTTTTTTTTTTTTTTTTTTTTTTTTTTTTTTTTT
>VZQC01012138.1:159195-218256 GCA_009823505.1 Rhizomys pruinosus
GGGACACGGATGTATATTCAATCAAGGCATATTTAATTGATGTGAGTTCAGCAAGTACTCAGTTTCACCTAGACACTGTCTACAGGATACATGGTGTTTTAGGACTTAGTAAATGTAAATATGTGTATATTAAACAACATTGGTTTACAGACTCTGATAAAAACGGTAATGCATCTGAGTTAAATGTAGATATAATTTGCTGTTGTCCACATTTGTTTTACACAAAATCTCTAGAGCAATAACTTTGGGATTGGCACATATCATCCTCTTTGTGTACAGAGAAGCAGTGTCCCCTGAGACTGTTCTACTTTGGTGACATCAAATGCTAAGAAAGCATAGAGTGGCACTGTGGTTTTGCTGGAAGTTTTTTGTTTGTTTGTTTGTGTCTCAGTTATATCATGATTCAAAGTAATTTAAGACCACAGAACAATATTTCTGAATTCAGAGATTAGGATGTAAGGCCAGTACTTGTTAAAGTAGTTGAGACTATACTTTTGGAGAGGCTGTCTGTCTCTCCTTAAAGGTGTGCCTATGGACCTAACTATGACTAGTAAAAATGCCCCCAGAAGAGACTGAATTGTTTTGCAGGGTGACGAAATGTGCCACGGTGAAGAGTTCCATGTTCTATTCCCTGAATTTGCATGAAAAGAAACCTTCCCCTCACAGTCCTTACCTTTCTAAATACTTTAGACATGGAAAGTATTTCATTCATGTTTTCGATCTGACTCTTCAGTGACTGAGTGAGGACTAGGAATCAGAAATCTTGAGTTAAGGTTGAGATACTAGGCACTGTCAGTGAGTGTAGGCCTAGGGTACATGAGAAGATTTTGTATCATAATCATCTGTAAGGTTCTTGCTGGTGTTCAACTTCAGATTCATGGACATTATTTAACAAACCATTAGGGGCATTTTGCTTTTTTTTTTTTTTTATTAATTTTTTATTTATTTCGGTATGTGTATGAATGTACTGTCTGTATGCAAGTCTGTGCACCCGTGTCGTGCAACGCTGCGGAGGCCAGAAGAGGGTCCCGGATTCCCCTGGAACTGGAGCTCTCCTGTCTGGAGTTTCAGACGGTTCTTGGCCGCCATGTGGGTGCTGGGGATCGAACCCGGGTCCTCTGCAAGAGCGGTCAGCGCTCTTAACCGCTAGGCCATCTCTCCAGCCCCATTAGGGGCATTTTGTAATAGGCTTACATAATTAAGCATTTTTCATGAGAAAATTTTCCAGGAAATTGTTTTTAAAATTTGAAATTAATGAGCCGGGCGGGGTGGTACACGCCTTTAATCCTAGCACTTGGGAGGCAGAGTCAGGCGGATCTTTGTGAGTTCAAGGCCAGCCTGGTCTACAGAGTGAGTTCCAGGTCAGCTGGGGCTACAGGGAGACCCTGTCTCGAAAAAAAAAAAAATTGAAATTAGCATAATATCCTGATGTGATTTGAAAATTTTAATAATAAGAGGTGTGTGAACACATCTAGCCAACTACATAGCACAGTTTTGGCAAAAATATTCTAACGTTGAACATGATAATGATGATGAAGGGATGCTTATGTGATTGGTCTGGAGGTGAGGCAGCTCAATTTCTCCTTCTTCCTTTGCTACAAAAATTGAAACTAGGGGGCTGGAGAGATGGCCTAGCGGTTAAGAGCGCCGACCGCTCTTACAAAGGATCCGGGTTCGATCCCCAGCACCCACATGGTGGCTGAGAACCGTCTGAAGCTCCAATTCCAGGAGAACTCCAGTTCCAGGGGAATCCGAGACCCTCTTCTGAACTCCGCGGTGTTGCACGACACGGGTGCACAGACTTGCATGCAGACAGTACATTCATACACATACAGAAATAAATAAAATTAATAAAAAAAATTGAAACTATAACTTTTTCAACTTCTCAGCCTTCTCAAAGGCAGGAGTGGTTCCAACAACAAAGGTTAGATAGTCTGAACAGGTATTGCCAAGAGGCCTTATGTTCTAGACCTTTCCTCTTTCTTCCCATTAGGCAATGATACTCCTGCTTTGATGGGAGCAGCCATCTATCACGTGTGAGGAATAGATTCTTCATGAAGGAGAAAAAGAAATGAAGCTTGGGTTATGAGCGATCTCTTAGAAAGATGGACAAGCTCTGTACTACTCGCCTCCTGATATAATTTTCCATGACGGAATCCAAGCCCCCTAATTGCTTTCCTACCGTTTGTTAGGATTTCTGTTACTCGTAGCCAAGCTCTTTCCCAGCTGAATATATAAATTGTTAAGATTTTGCATTTTATATTTTTGAAGAACAGAATTAATGTCTATAGATCTTTGTTATTACTGGTCTTAAATTGCAAATTTTGGCTCATTTGTACAAATAGTCTCACTCTGAAGAAGCTTAGGTGTGAAAATTTTGGATAATTTGTGAAATTTATGTTTTATTGCTTATTTCATAAAGACTAACATGAAAATCTGAGTTTCTGTTTTGTGTTACTGAGAAAAGATTTCAAATTTTATTCAATGGGTGAAATTTATAAGAGGGAAACTATTTCTGGCAGTCACACCTCCTACTTCACTACGATCTTTGGTGAGATGGAGATACAGCTGGAGAATAGCAATGAGCCTTGAAGAAACGTTTTCCTCATTTGGATTAAGAAAATATGTATAGCAGAGTTGGGTGCCCTCTTTACCAGTCTAAGTAGGTTCTTTTTTCCCCAGAAGTTTCCTTCTGACTTCATACTTTCACAAGACTGAGAATTACTATCAAAATAGAAACTTAAAAGTTAAGGAAGGGCCTCCATTTGTAGCAAGTGGTTAACGATGTAAAAGATTTTCTTTTCGTGAAATATAACAACTTTATACTCTTCATTTGGATTTGCCACACTTAAAGTGCAGAGAATTAATTTTTATGAAAGTCACGTTATGAGAGGAAAACACAGATTCAATCAGGATATACTGTAGTATTGTACTCATTTGAGAGTCACCAAAAGTTTGACTTATATAATGCTTCAAGTAAGAAATTCAGTTCTTACCTGACACAAGATGTCTGGAGGGAGACGAGAACCTTGGCAGTGCCCTGCTTTTGCTTCCATTACCACCGCTGTTTGTATTTCATTCAGATGCAAAGACAGTTGGAAAACGCATGCACACTTTAGGCAGGAACACAGAGCCAGCAGGGTGTCAAATAGCGGATGAGTCTGTCTTTTCAGTAAGGGAAAGGAGAGCTTCCCACGAAGAGGTGCCCACAGGTTTCTAAGGTTGATTGACCAGACCTATGTCAATGGCGATCTCTAAGTTCAGTGAAATCTAAAAAGTTGTTTCTCCTGCATTTTTAATCTTGGAAAATTGGTTCTTCCTAAAACACCACAATTCTGTTAGGAAGTGAAGGGGAGAATGCCCCACGAGTGTCGGGTTGGCACTCATGGCCGTGATGCATGTGAAGAATATTCGCCAAGTTTTGAAATAGTATTTGTCACATTATCTCATAAACATAATCTGGATATTTAGTTGTTATTGGGGCTGGAGAGATGGCCTAGCGGTTAAGAGCGCCGACTGCTCTTGCAGAGGACCCGGGTTTGATCCCCAGCACCTATATGGTGGCTGAGAACCATCTTTAACTCCAGTTCCAGGGGAATCCGACGCCCTCTTCTGACCTCTGCGGCACACGGGTGCACAAACCTACATGTAGACAGTACATTCATACACATACGAAAATAAATTTAAAAATAGTTATTTACATTAAATTATAAGAAGGCAAAATTATTGAAAGTTTTATAACAGTTGTCACACTTAAAATTTTTTTTTATTATTTTTATTTTAAGTGAATGAGTGTATTACCTGCATGTGTGTAAGTGCACTCATATTGTGTAATACCCTCAGAGGTCAGAAGAAGGTGCTGGATTCCCTGGAACTAGAGTTATAGATGGTTGTTAGCCACCATGTCGGGGTTGGGAATTGAACCCAGGTCTTCCGTAAGAGCAATCAGTGCCCTTAACCTCTAAGCTAATTCTCCAGCCTCACACATTTTGTCAAGATAGCAAATGTATGTGTAAAAAATGTATATATTTTGAGACAGGTCTCACTGTGTGACTCTGGCTGGTTGGTACTCACTGTGTAGACTAAGCTGACTTCAAACTTGTGGCAATCCCCCTGTTAAATTAAATATTAAATATTAAGTTAAATCTTGATAGTCATTGATATTAAGCTGATTGTGCACATAAAGTCATAAACTTATTCCATAATTAATGGCACACATACATATGATGAGCAGAGGAATGAGACACTGACAGTATTATGTGCTATATATTTTTGAAACTATTCTTTTTGCTATTCAAATTTATATCTGTGTAACTTGAATATTGTAGTGCCCAATTTTTAATAATATATATGATTAAACCTAAGAGCAAATGTAACCTTAAAAAAGAATAAAATTATCGAATCAAAGTGATTTTTACTTTGCTATTCTCAAGTAAGATACCAGTGAAAAATCCAGATAATTGAGGATTTATTTTCTAATTAATGTAGGCAGCCTACTTAGAAGTTGTTTATCATATCAAGAATTAAAACATATATTTTTGGTTAAATTTTTCCCTTTGAAATGGGATGAGGCAATGGTTCTCACTACACTTCAGAAAGCTATTGCAAAGATAAATTAAATAATGGATATGAAGTGCATTATTCTGCTCTGGAGGGTGGTATATAAATTCTATAAATAGCATTGTTAATGTGTAAACAAGATAATGGCTGATTAATTCCAAATGTGAGCTTCATAAGTAGGCATTTTGAGTGTGGTCCTCAGGGCCAGCTGTTTAATGGTGACTAATAGAGTAACACACTTATAGTCCTATATTGGATTATCCAAGGTAAAACTTCATGGTGAGGGGAAGATAATATGTAGAGAGAGCTTAGAGATGACTTACTGAAGAATGCAATATAGCAATAGATTTTATTAAGATGCTAGAAACATTGGAGTTCTTAAAGTGGTTAGCAAAATGTGAAAACTTCTCAGAATGCATAGTTTCATTGTAGGTATTAAATCTTAAATCTAGAATGGAACATGCAGTAGTCATATCAATTAGTTGCATAATGAAACGTCATTAAAAATATTTATTTTATGTGGCTGGAGAGATGGCTCAGTGGTTAAGAGCGCCGACTGCTCTTGCAGAGGACCCAGGTTTGATTCCCAGCACCCACATGGCGGCTAAGAACCATCTTTAACTCCAGTTCCAGGGGAATCTGACACTCTTTTCTGATCTCTGTGGCATTGCACGACACAGGTGTACCAACTTACATGCAGACAGTACATTCATACACATACAAAATAATAACTTAAAAAAGTTAAAAAAATATTTATTTTTCACTGTGTGCATCTGTGTGTAGGTGTGTGCATCGAGTGTAGGTGTGTGTGTGTGTGTGTGTGTGTGTGTGTGTGTGTGTGTCTGAGTGCAGAAGGCCAGAAGAGGGTGTCAGATCCCCTGTAGCTGAAGTTCCAGGCAGTTATGAGTTGCCTGTAGTGGATGCTGGGAACTGAACTTGAGTCCTCTGCAAGAGTAGTAGGCCCTTGTAACCACTGAGCCTAAAGAAAGCACCACATGCAGTGGGCTGGGCCTTGTAAGAAAGGTAGCTGAGCAAGCCAGTAGGCAGCGTTCCTCCATGGTCTCTGCTTCAGTCCTGCCTCAGGATGCTGCCTCTAATTCCTGCTCTGATTTCTGTCAGTGTATTAGTCAGGGTTCTCTAAAGAAACAGAAACAACAGGATGAATATATATATATAGCTATATACAATTTATTGATTTGCTCACGTGACAGAGTTCAAGGATTCCAACAGTAGCTGCACCACACTGGAAAGGCCGAGACGAGAATCCAGGGAACTGCTCAGTCCGCAAGGCTGGATGTCTCAGTAGTCCCAATCCAGTGCTGAAGGCCCAAATGGGTTCCAGGAGATCTGCGGGTCTCAGTACACACTGGGATCTGAAAGGTTGATCACAGCAGCAAGACAAACTCACCAGATGAGAGAGGCAAGCCGCAGGAGAAAAAAAGACCAGCTCCTTCTGCAGTGGCTTTAAATACTGCCTACCGGCAGAAGGTAACGCCCACATTTGGGGTGGGCCATCCGGGTTGAGGCTGTCCAATCAGAAGACCCTTTTTCTCTTATTTGTTCCTTAGTCCAGTCAAGCTGACACTCAGGATTAACCATCACAGTCAGGGATAGACTGTGATCTGGGAGTTGTAAGATGAAATATACACTTTTCTCCATAAGTTGCTTCTGGTCAGAGTGTTTTATAAGATCAACAGAAACCAAAGTAGGGCAGTGCCAATCTTTGAATGATGGGTATTTAGCCATAAGGTTCCCATGTGAAATCAGTGGTTTAGAAGTGGGCCTGGGGAAGGAAGCTTTGCTTTTCCCTGTACCTTATAGTTTTGAGCAATGTTAGATAGGTGCTTAAGTGTGGTTTCATAGGTGCTAGTTACTAAGACACGATAGCCAAAGTGTGTGTGCAAAAGTATGAGCTCATACATGCCTGGGCTTGCACGCCGAAGGTCAGAGGATAACATCAGATGCTGGTCCTGACGTTCCATCTTGCAACCAGGGCTTTTCTTCTGTTTGCTAGATGGCCCACGGGCTTCCAGTTCCCCTGTCACTGCCTCCCATCGCTAGGAGCACTGGAATTTCCGATGTACATTATAGTGTCAGCTTTATGTGTGTTCTGACGATTTTTTAAAATTTTTTATTTTATTTTATTTACTTCTGTATGTGTATCAATGTACTGTCTGCATGCAGGTTTGTGCACCCGTGTCGTGCAATGCCGCGGAGGTCAGAAGAGAGTGTCGGATTCCCCTGGAACTGGAGTTCTCCTGGAATTGGAGTTTCAGACGGTTCTGACGATTTTGAGCTCAGGTCCTCATTGCACATGGCAAGGGTTTTATGCCCTGAATCCTCACCTTAGCCCTGTTTGATCTGTTTTTGGATTATCTCTAGTCTCTACAAAGTCTTGTTTAATTTTCTTGGCTGTTTTATGAAAATGAAGAGGAAGGTCAAATCAGGCCAGTGCTTTGAAAGAGGAACAAATGCACTTTGGCCTTATCCTTCCTGGTATCAGGAAGAACTGCTTAGAGAGGAAAGAACTCTTACCAGAAGAGATGAGAGAGACAGAGAGAGAGAGAGAGAGAGAGAGAGAGAGAGAGAGAGAGAGAGAGAGAGAGAGAGATATGGCAGAGCTGGTCTGCTAAATTCCCCTGGAAGTCCAGCTACTGTTTTCCACATGGAGACTTTACTCCCTCTGTGTACAGCAGAAGGTGTTTGCCTGGTCACAGAGTAGTACAGAGTGGTTACCAGTGGGTCTGACAACAGGAGTGGGAGCCCTGGTCTGCTGTTTCAACTGAGTGGAGCCACTGTGTTTTGCACCTTGCAGTCAGTCATTCACAGACCTTGGTTAGAATAGAGACAATTCTAGCTTCAGTTCCTGGATTCCAGAGTTATCATTATCAACGCCAGTCAGAACCAAACTACGGAGAATGTGACAAATTTTTTCTTGAGAGAGGCATACTTCCTTCCCATTTAAATCTCATTGTTTCATTGTCTGAAATGCAGTCTTTTGATAAAACTCCAATGTCAAGTATGGTTAGGAGTCTTTGTTTGCCTGTAGGTCTACAGAAGATGACATGGGTTTGGTTGAGTAGCTAATTCGTTTCTTCTGGATAGCCATTGCACACGTTATATAACCTCTTTCCTGTGTCATATATCTTCTAACAGGTTTCTGTAGTTCCCTCTTTCCTGGTTTAATCCCTTGTACTGATGGAAGAGGAGTGCTTTCAGTGTCTTTATAGGAAACAGTGTGTTCAAGGTTGAACATTTGAAATGTTTTATGTCTAAAACCTTCTTGCTTCTTCTATTTTATGTCTGGTAGACAGCTTTCTTGGGGTAGAATTTTAGGGAGTCATTTACTTCTGAATATTGAAGGTGTGTTTGTCTTTTCCATTGCATCCTTAGCTGGTGAGAATCTTGTGCTATTTTAAATCTTGATCCTCTAAATGTGATGTTTTAATTTGCAAAGTTTAATATTATCATATTATCAAAAATTTGAAATTTCAAGACAGTTGCCTTGGTACAGGACATTTCTGTTTTTTTCCTAAAGGAGAATTCATTGGGGTCTCTTCTTACAAGGTACTTGCCCTTCAGCTCTGAACAGTTTTTTATGTATCAACTATTAAGTGAATTCCCTCTTATCCATTGACATTTCAAATAAAGAAACCAGGATCCATTTTAACTCCACGATGTTTTATAATAGTTAGCATTCATGACTTGATTAAATAATTATCTGATAGGATAAAAAAGTGTCTTTTATTTCTCTTTCTAGAGCTTCAGTGACTATATTTTATCGAATACTTAGGATAAAAAAGTGTCTTTTATTTCTCTTTCTAGAGCTTCAGTGACTATATTTTATCGAATACAATATTATTATAAGATACACAATTATTTTAATGTACCATTAAGAAAAAATTTACTGACAAAGTATGGCATTTCCTTCTCACTTAAGAAATTAAATTTGTTTTTTATTTATAGAATTTGTTTAAACTTAAGTAAATATGAAATGTTTCATATGTATTTCTCCTATGAGCATATAAAAGAGAGTGTGCTCTAAAATCAATTAGGTGAGTTATTCTAAAAATGTATCCATTACTTAGAATTTTAGAATTCACATTCAGAATCCATCTCATCTCATCACCAAGCCACACACATGTGTGATTATTCATGCAGAACGAGTTTACACGGCAGCAATAGTCCTGGTCCTGAAAAGACCCTGAGCAGTTATGCTGATCAGGCTGGCTTTGTGGTTCCTGCCTGATGGGTGATGTTAAAGATGCTTGTCTCCCTCCTGCACAGGGACATGACACCAGTGTGAAGCACGTCCCATTATTGTCTTTGGCATTTTCTTCCAGTCAAACTAGCAGTCACTTGCTCTGCAAGGTTTCTTGAGTTTCACGACCCATATTGGGCCCCCACTATCCTACGATGGCAATTGGAAGATACCGTGTTAAGATGCACCTTGATTCCAGAGCTACGATAATATGAACTGTATATATAGAGTTAGATATTGAGCCACCTGCCTCAAATTTATTATCTTTAAACAAATGAAGTTTCTTGCTCCTTTACTTTTCATCTTAATTGCAGAGAAAAGGAGAGCTTGAATTTTTCTCAAAATGAATCTCTGGGATTCCTCTATGTATGGCAGGAAATTCACTTGTGCTAGGAGGTGATCAAGGCATGTTCATGACTGAACCTTCCCTTCTTGGGTGCCTGAGGGAACCATGCCTGGACGCAGTGGGAGACATTTTCCCAGCTGTCCCCCTGTATAGATTCCCAGTCATATCATGCACATGCTGTTGTAACTTGAATTTCCACTCGAAGTGGATTACAAATATAGATTTGTAGTAATTTTACGAAGGACTGCACATTCTGTAATGATGACTACTCTGATTGCTCCTGTATTTAATTTTTTCAGCTTTTCAGTGTCTTGATAAACATCTCAATATCAAAGTTTCTAATTAGTATAAAAGAAATAAGAGATATACATATTATGAAAGTTTTTAAAAATTGTTTTTATTTTATGCATATGAGTGTTTTGCCTGCGTGTCTGTAAGTGCATTGTGTAACTGGAGTTACAGATGGTTGTTGGTTGTGGGAACTGAAGATGAATCGTCTCAAGAACAGTAAGTACTCTAAATTGTGGAGCCACCTCTACAGTCCCCTGTGAGACCTTTGTGACCCCAAATTTCATTCCAGGAATATTGTGCCAATTTATGTTTTCACCCGTGATCTGTCAAACTGATACTTTCTTCACTTCCTGCTAATTCTGGATTTTATCTTTGGTCAATTCAAGGAGAGACAAATGTGCTCTTGGTTGTTTTCAGTTGGTTCTGTTGAGGCCCAGGGAGCCTGGGAAACTTCTGAATGTGATGTGGTGTCCTGGGAGAGATCTTGTCCAATGACAGCAGGTGCCAGCATGTGACCTGGAGTGGCCGTTTGGTTTGTATCCATGCACAGCATCTGGCTGGCAGGGGGTGAGTAGTTATTGCTATGAAGTCTGAAGAGGGTTAGTGAATGCTGTGGCTTATATATTTTGGCCCCCAACAGAGATCCTTTTCATTGCCTTTGCTAAGTATCTGGATGCCTTCCAGCTACCACACTTACTGTTCCTCTGACTGCCATATCTGTGCCAGCGTACAAGCACAGCATACAGAATGTATGATGTTCAGCAGCTCCATAGACTCAGTGGCCTAGGGATAGCAGCAGAAGTTTAAGTGATCTTTGACTCAGTAGAGGTCAGGGGGTGTGCCTTCTAAGCCTGGAGCAGAGTGCAGATATTCGAAGGTGGATGGTGGGAGGCATAGGGAGGGAATAGCAACACTCCATAATTGCCCACACACAAAAGACTGGGGAGACATGTTTGAAATGTAACTTGAAGTCACATTGTAAATTCTGAATGTGAATTTGAGTTTAGAGAATGTTCTTTATCTTAACCATGGACAGGAACATCTAATGTCTTTGGGATCTTGGTTTGCCACATATTAGGAAAGTCATCAGCAGTAGATGCAGACGATGAAGAAAGTTTTATTAGTGGTTTCTCCATGCATCCTGTATGTGATAAAGGTTAGAAGTTTTTCAGTTGTGTCTGATTTGAGCTTAGGAGGCTCACAGAGCTGGTTGAATGTTTCTATTACAGGCTTGTTTTTCCCTGATAGAGACAACTTAGGAAAAAGCATTTTTTTTTGACAGACAGGTCAGGCCTTTAGACCACATATAGGTTATAACAGAACGTGGAATTGTTTTGGAACATGCCATGTGGTGTGTGGGTGGATACTCGGCATATAGAAATGCAAAATGAGTTCTGAAAGCACAGCAAAGACACCCTCTAGACGCACCATAAGATCATCTTCTGTGCCAAATGGTACAAATATGTCATTAAGAGGAGAAATGCACTCGTTAAGCCATTCAGGGCAGTGGAATTGCCTGTGATGCCCTTTACATTTACTTAAACTGTTAGAATTTGTTGAGTAGATTTAAACCGTGCTTGCGCTGGATGAGAAATGGTTTTAAAGCATGTAATTCAGGGTATTATAAAAGGCCTTAACATTAGTTGCTTAGAAGTAGATGGCTTCTAATTATTTTCATTGAAAAGTAAGCTGTAGTTTTTGAAGCATAATTTATTATGTTTTTAGGTATACTCTTTCTTGGATAGGAAGTCAGTTACCAAATAAACAACCTCATCTTTGGCATTCCTGCCTGACAAACAGCAATTTTCAGAGATGATTATAAAATCATCATTAACCATCATTCTTGCAGGTGGAATTGCAAATATATTCTGATAAATCTGCCTTGTGCTCTATTCATTTATGCTGTGGGCCATTTTGGTGTTCATAAAATGCAGTTAAAATTGTAGCTCAAGAATTCAATTTTTATTCTTTCAGTAACTGCAGCCAAAGGCATACTCTCATTCAGTGTAGAGAAGTCAACGTGACATTTGTGGTCAACAGAAAGATGCTGACTGAAGGCTGAGAACAGGGGTGGGAAGGAGAGGAAGTAGATGAGGTAGCTAGCTTCCCTTTTAAATGCAGGGGCAGGGCTTTGCCATGGTAGATGTTGGAGTATGCCAGGACAGCTCAGTCCATGCTTTCTACTCTAGCAAAGGCAACCTGCATTGCTTATTTTTAACTAAACTACCTTTATAAACATCTGAGTTTTTAAAAACAATATTTATTAGTTATTATCGTTATTTATATGTATGAGTGTCTTACCTGCATGTAGGCAGGTGCACTCATGTCCTGCGGTGCCCATGGAGGTCAGAAGAGGGCATGAGATTCCCCCCTGGAACTAGAGTTATGGATATTTGTTAGCCACCATGTGGGTTCTGGGAATCAAACCAGAGTCCTCTGCAAGCATAGCTGGTGCTCTTAACCATCTCTTCAGCCCCAATATTTGGGGTTTTTAACCTCTGGTTATTAGGTAACTATTATTTATGGAGCACCCACCCTGTGTTAGCCAACTTACTGTTTTAAAAATGCTTCCATGTGAAAGTCTTACTAAAACTCTGTTGTGAAACATTATTGTACTTATTATTGTACATATGTATATACGTAGACATTATATATATGTATATTATATATATTTATATATAAATATATATTTATAAATATATAAATATATATTTATATATTTTATAATTTTATAATTATAAATATAATTTTATAAATATATAAATATATATTTATATATTTTTTTTTTTTTTTTTAAACAAAACAAAAAAAGAAGTGGAGGGATTGTAAGCAGGGGAAGAAGAGAGAGAGAGAGACTATCGAGTCAAACCTGTGTCCTCAAATGCCTTTCAGTGTGAGTCCATCTACCAGATGCTGATTACCCCTCATAGCCTTAAAGAAAACTGACTTTCCCTTTCCCAGTAGGCACTAGTTGCCGATAGTTCCTCAGCTAGCGCTGGGACCTCTTACCTCCCCACCTTCATGCTGGGATTCTGGCTGGCTTGAGCTTACATGGGTCTTGTACATGCTGTAACCATTGCTGTGAGTTCCTATGAGTAACTGGCCAGCTGTGTGGAAAACTCTGTTTCCTTGTGATCGTCCACCACCTCTGGGTTTTGCAGTCTTTTTGCCTTCTCTTCCAGAGTCTTGGGAGGCAAAGGTCTGGTATAGGTGCCTATTTAGGGCTAAGCACTCTGAAGTCTCTTATTTACTGACTTTTGGCCAGTTGTGGGTCTCCGTGTTAATCACCATCTATTGCTGTTGCATGATGAAGCTTCTCTGTTGAGAATTGAGAGATGCATTAACTTATAGGTATAATGATACATCATTAGGAATTTAAGACCATGTTGGTTTAGCAGAATAAAAGTTGTAGGTTCTCCCCTATGACTAGTGACCTGTTGAGCCTTAGGTTCCTAGGCCTGATATCAGTTTCAGGTATGGGGTCCATCTTGTGAAGCAGACCTTAAATCATATGTGAGAGTAATTGGTTACCCCCATAACATTCATACCACTACTTCATCAGTGGGTCTATTTTTCTAGGCCACTTGTTGTTGTAGCTCACAGGATTCACAGCTGGGCAAGGTTGGTATTTATTTTTCTGTTCCAGTAGCATGGAGAGTACCTTTCAGCACTGTGAGCCAGTAGAGACTAAGCTTTGCAATCAGTACCAGCTTGGTTTTGTTTGGTTTGTTCTACAACTTATGTATGTAGCGAAGATTCCCTGAATTAATTTATGTGCCTGGGAGATATAATGTATTAACATTTTGAAATACACATTTATTGAGCTTTGTATCCTCCAGATATGTAATCTTCACCACAAAAAAGATGAATGGATATCTTTACTTCTCCTTCAAAGAGTAGATAATTGAGAGGTTCAGAAAGTTGAAGAAAATGGTTTAGCATCACATGGAGCTAGGATTAAAAGCTACGTACATTTCTCTTCAAATCCTGCACTCTTAACCTGCTCTACTTCTAAAACTTATTAAAAGAGTTTTTCAGATAATTAATTTTTATAAGTATTTTCCGTTAGTGTTGACAGTTTGCCACTTATGTGTGTACGTGATGCCACCATTCATGTAAAAGTAAGGAGTTAACACGGAGAGCTGCTAAATGCCCTTAACACTGTGCTAAATTTGCCTTTCACCCTGGATGCTACTGACATATTGGGCGCAATTCCTTATTGTAGAGAGACGCTGCCTCGTGCACTCTAACTAAGGGATGCCAATAGTGCTCACCCTGCCTCTCTACCAAAACTTCCTGCAGAGTTTGCTAGTGTGCTTTGTGAAGGTGGCAATCACCTGAGCTTGAGAATTGCTGTCTGCATTGCCTCATCTCCTGGGAGCAGCCCGTGAGCTCACATCCTTACTGTCTGAACTTTGAATGATGAGAATCCCTTGCTGAAGGTCACATTGTTGAATCTTTAGGACTCAAACTCAAGGATATGACTTTGGACAATTTTTATTTTATTTCATGGACTATGTCTTATCTTCAGACTTAGCTTGAGAGTTCTAGAGTTCTTGGAAAAGCGCTTAATGTCCGGTGTCGAAACGGATGTTGGTTAAACAAATGACACACTTGTGGGTTGTGTTTAAACAAGACTCATATAAAAAGTACTCTAGTGCAGTGACTAGGAACTTGGACTTTGGGATTCGACCTACAGAAGGTTTCCCTCTTACGTCTGCTGTTTCTCAGTCCTTTTTATAGGGTCTTGGGAATTTTTGCATCTTTTTTTAACATTGCTTTTCTAATCTATTCGGGACTAATAATTCCTCCTGTGGATATTGTCAGGAATTCACAAATGAACATTCAGAAGTTACCTAGCATATTGAATGACACAAAGCAAAAAAAATTAAGCAGATTGTAACTCTTAGTAATGCAAATAATATTTATATTAATGGTAAAATGGTTTGAATTTTCCCCTTATATGATTTTTACATATGCTTTGATCACAGTCAAGGTAGGCTTTAAAAGAGACTGAGAAAAAAGATGAGCTCTGGTAGGGTGGGGGGGCAAGGAGAGGGGCACGGGTCTAGATTTGACTGGAAATTTTGTATGAAATGCACAAAGCTTCAATAAAAATTGGCTTTGGGAAAACAAAACAAAACAAAACAAAACATGTTTTTTGTCTGTCTCATAGAACTTAAAAGCTGCCATTTTATTAAGATTAAATTTTAAAACTTTCCAAAGCCTAGGGAACAACTTGCAGAAGAGGAGGTGTGGTAGAATGTAAGGGCTGCGGAGAGATTGGGGTGAATCGTGAGACTACAGCAATATAGGCTGGACTCCTATTTCATCAACATGCCTGTGCATACAAGCTTCTCCAACTGGACTATGAGAACCTTGGGTTGTTCAAAATTTGGACATAGATACTTGCAAATTGGTTTTACATGAAGGTTACTTACATTCATTGCTTATGCTTAATAATTTGGCTCACTTAAAAAAAAATGCACCAAGTACCTAATTGTATGGCAAACTGAGTAAAGTCAATGATATCTGACAAGAACTGTGCTATTATATTGTGGAATCCCTTAAAAAATAAATAAAAGAGAGAAAAAAACAAACAATAAATTTTAAAACTGCACAATTTTTAAAAAATAAAGCATCAAGAAGGAATGTAGAGGGGAAGAACTGAGCAAGACCCGTAGACCATTACCCAGAGTAAAAAAATGCATGAACTTCCTTAGGTTCCAGTCGGGAATTACATTAGGTGAGTTTTCTTTTCTGAAAGAACTCTGAGTGCCTTGGGCGGCTGCAGTAGAGGCTTCCTTTGGCCCCATCCCTGCTCGCGGCTCCCAGCCTTCTGTTGCTTTGGCACCTCCTTCCTGCTTCCTTCCCGGGCTCTGACCTTTCCACATTTCCTCTGACTCATTCCTGGGTTTTGCTCTTGGCCTTCAGCTTCTGTTCTGGGGTTTTCTTCTCCAGGTCCCTGGGTGTCTTTCTTGCAGTTACGGTGTTGATTTGATTCCTCCACGGGAGGATGCCTTCCTTCGGCAATAGTGCTCTGTCCGGCAGCACCTGAATTGCGGCAGTGGCTAGGAGGTCACACCTCTCACCTTCTGCTCTTCCCCTTGTCCTGGGCCAACCTGAACGTCTAGATCCTTTCCAGATCTGTTTGGCTGTAATTATGCAGCTTTTAATCATAGGTTGGTAGTGTTGAATTTCTTAGGTAGTAAAACGTTATAATAACTTTGAAGACCTATTTTAAACAAATTTCTCTGTTCTGAAGCACAGTTTGGAAATGTCAGTATTTGTAGGAATCCTGAACTGAGATGCATAGATAAAGCTATCTCCTTGTCTCGGGAGCTGCAGGACCACCTTGGGGATCTCTCAGCCCTCCTAAAGCACTATGTGTAGAGGCATGCTGACTGGCAAGCTCTTCCTTGTGGAATGACAAACTCCTAAATGGCAGGTATTTTTCTAGCTTCTTCATTTCCATTTGCTTATCAGGTACTTTCTGAAGCTTCCAGCCAGTCCTAGAAAAAGCTGACTCTGAAATACAAAGCCATTAGAGCAAAGATAAGCACACTGAAGACTCCGTGGTGACCAGACAGGTGGGTACTTGGCTGCATGTAAGGGGAGGACAGGAACTGTTAGCACTGCAAAGAACTCAGGATTAGGGAGAGAGTGAGAAAACTAAGGGAATTCAGGAAGGGCTTAATGAGGGTCTGGGATGCTGCTACGGGGTGGTAGCTTCGCATTTCTATGAGGAAATACGTGGGACAACGAACTTATAAATGAGCCTCTGGAGGTTCGAGATTGGGTGATCCTCTTGCTTTGGGTTTCCAGAGGGGAAAGCGCCAGATAGCAAAGGCAGGGCAAACCACTGCCCCCATAAGCCAGTCAGCCAGCAAGGAGACACGGAGCTTCCACAGTCCCCTTTCAGGAGCTATGTCCTCCATTACTCAAGGATCTCCTACAGGTTTACCTCTCAGAAGTCTCTCCACCTCTCAATAGCATCATATAAGGACCAGGCCTTTAGTGCGTGGGCCTCTGAGAGGTGTTCATCCAAAGCATACAATACCAACTAAAAAGGAAGACAAGACTCATTTTACATCCTGGGAGACACATGATGGGTCAACCAGTAGCGATACATTTAACATCTTGCTTGGCAAATGAAGTTATATTTACATAATTAACCAAGCATAACAGATCACCATAATTGCCATTTAGATGTGAGACGTGTAGAGAGAAGTCAGTAATTATATTCAGGTTCCTGTTTTAATTAATTGGAGACTGTGTTGCTTTGGGCTGAAAAAGAAGGAAGAGGAAGGTAATTTTTATTTTTTTTTGTCTTTTTGAGACGAGGTCCCCTGGTAGCCCCAGCTGGTCTAGAACTTGTTATGTAAACCAGGCTAGGCTTTATGATTCACCTGCCTCTGCCTCTGTTGGTATTAAAGGTGTGTACCACAATGCCTGACCAGGAAGGTAAATACTGAGTAAAGAGATGGCAAATTGAGTTTTAACATCTGAATTTTAGATGTTTCTGCAATCCAAAATTGCAGCTATGTGTAAAGTAGTTAGGAAGTGGCTGTGGAATCAGATTTTAGAAGTTCACCTTGTAAGGATCCTATGTTTTCATTGTGAGTCTGTGACAACCATAGACAAAACTGAATGAAAGGGATGTGTACCAGTGTAATGTTTTGGAGAAGATTTTCCATAGTTTAAATAATTGTAATTATATGCATTAATTAAGACCTGAAGGACAAATTTGCAGAAAGTATAGTTTTTAAAGCAAAAGAGGAAAGCGAATCAAAGAAAATAAGTTTCTTTATTTATATTTATTTATTTATTATTTTTTATGTGTGTGAATGTAGTGTCTGCATGTAGGTTGGTGCACCTGTGTCATGTAATGCTGTGGAGGTCAGAAGAGGGCATCGGATTCCCCTGGAACTAGAGTTAAAGGCATATTTCCTTTTTTTAAAGTGTGACAGTAGTACAGGAATGTATAGAAATGTGACAGGATATTTTTGGGAGGATACACAATTAGAAATACTATGTTTGAGGAGTGACAGAACTTTGGAGAAGCACGTTGGACTGCTGTAGGCAGAGGAAGTTTCTGCAGAGCTCAATAGGTAAGAGACCTGCATTATTGATTGGCCGGCCCTTTGGTGTGACAGTGTTGCAAGCCCTGAGGTTTTGTGAAATACTGAGCAAAGCGTTAAAACAGTGTGGGAATCCTGAAGGAGGCTGGAATTTGAGCTCTGTGCATTAGGCAGAGAGCACAGAGCCAGGTGGACAGAAGGGTCGAGATGCTCCAGGCTGTGGACAGAAAATTCAGTCATAGATTGACTCCACTAGATTGCTTGCCAAAACTTTGCTTGAGGCAGCTGCTGGCTGATGGAAGAGCTGGAGATGGATTGCTGCTCACCACATCTTTTTGTTCCTCCTTCCTGTAACCAAATTTACTTGTAAAAATATGATATCAAAGATATGTGTGCAGTTGCTGCCAACAATAGATGAAGAGAGAAATTCTCAAAGATGAAACAAACTGATTAAAAGATGATATATTGCTAGAACCAAAGGTACTTTGCATTCTTGAAAAAAATCTTTATTTACTTCTTGATTAAGAACAATAAATGAGGGGCTGGAGAGATGGCCTAGCAGTTAAGAGCGCCGACCGCTCTTGCAGAGGACCCGGGTTCGATCCCCAGCACCCATGTGGCGGCTGAGAACCGTCTGAAACTCCAATTTCAGGAGAACTCCAGTTCCAAGGGAATCTGACGCCCGCTTCTGACCTCCGCAGCATTGCACAACACGGGTGCACAGACTTGCATGCAGACAGTACATTCATACACATACGGAAATAAATAAAATTAATAAAAATAAATAAATACAATTAAAAAAAAAGAACAATAAATGAAACTCCTTTAAAGTGCACAGTGATGAACTTTTCACATGTGAATTTGATTATGAGCCACCATGGCAGGTATTCCCCTTAAGTTTTTCCTACAGCAATCTTGCAGTCAGTCTCTTTCTCTTTCCAGCCCAGCCCCAGGCAACTTCTCATCTGCTTTTCTTGCATGTGTGTTAGTTTGTAGCTTCTAGTGTCTTATATCAGTTTAATGATACAATGCCTATACATTTTAGCCTGGGTTTTTCTTTCTAGTTTTGTAAGGATACACTTCCAGTAGTCTATCCGCTTTCTGCAGATTGGCCTTTAGGCTATTGTAGACTGCTGCCAATCCATGCTTTTGCATAAGTTTCCTGGACATATGTTTTCCTTTGGCTTGGGTAAATGCCAGCAAGACAAGAGTGTGGTTGTTCTAGGTAATCAGAAAGTATGCAACTACATAAAAGTTATTAAATTTCCCAGAATAAATATATTCATTCATTCTTCAGTCAACACACAGCTTTGCACAATTACATGGTTTGAAAGCCAAAATTAAATACTGCATCTCTGCTTTTGTAGAAATTTAATTTAAGAAATAATCAACTTGGAAGCCATTTATATGATTAAAGCAGAATTTTAAGCCATAGGGGAATGTAATTATTTTTTTAAATATTTGGTTAGTTGGGGAGAAGAAATTGAATCCTCTTGGCTTCGTAAATATAAAAGAAATACAGCCAGAATTAAAAGTCAAGCCAAGATGAACTCCGGGGTGGTAGCTTGGTTCGGATGTTGGGTAGTATTAGGATGTCAGTGGGAAGATGGGTCACGTGGATGTGGGAATCCCTGCCTTATCTTCTGTGCCTTCATGTCCATCTAAAATGATTTGAAAAGTTTTCATTTCTATTTTTTTTTTTTTTTTTTTTTTTTTTTTTTTGTCTGTTTTTTTTTTTTTTTTTTTTTTTCCTGTAGCCCCAGCTGTGCGGAACTCACTCTGTAGACCAGGTTGACCTTGAACTCACAAAGATCCACCTGCCTCTGCCTTCTGAGTGCTAGGATTAAAGGCATGCCCTACCACACCTGGCTCATTTCTGTCTTAACTTTAATTTTTTGAGGTCTCACACTGTTGACAGGGTAGTCTAGAATTCACTATAAGTGAGGCTGGCCTCAGTTTCCCAGCCATCTTCCTCCCCTCATTTCCTGGGTACTGGGATTACAGGTAGGTTTGAGCCACACACCAAGGACAGAGATTCTTTTTGTTTTGTTTTTAAAGCTTATTAAAATGCAAAAAGTGAAAGAATTTCTGCTCAATTAAATTTGTACTAAAGCTGAAAGTAATTACAGAGAAGTGGTTGATACACATCCTCATTAAAGGAAACACACAAGTCAACAATAATAGTGCCTGTCCTGGGAAAGAAGTGTGGGCCAAGGACATGCAAGCAGCATAGTTTGCACGCAGCGGGGTCTACTCAGCAGCCGGGTGCTGCTCTTGGGCATAGTTCAGCTACGGTCTTGCCTTGTGCTTGCCATTTAGCACTGTCTTAAGTCTGGAGACTTCACTTCCTGATTTCAAGAAGCCTGCAAAGAAAAATCCTACAGCTCAGCTCCATCCCAGCGGTTCCTCTTCCCCTGGATGCTCCTCTGCTGTATGTGGTGTATTGTTTCTAGAAGATTCTTGGGAGGCCTACTTGTGATCAAAATGCCAGCAGCCCAAACATTGATTCAGAAAACTTTTTTTTTATCAGCATGATTCCTCTTTCTCTTTTTAGTGATTATTAATGTACTGTATGTGGGGTGGCATGTGTGTGTGTGTGTGTGTGTGTGTGTGTGTGTGTGTGTGTATGTATAAAACTGCATATGTACCTGCAACACCAGGGGTGTTTGAGAGTAAGGTGGAGAATACAGTGAATTGGAGAATACAGTGAATTATCCTGAACACTTGACTGCTATTTAATAATAAACAGTTGAAGATATGTTAATTCTTTTTTTAATATTTATTTTATTTTTTATGTGTATGAATGTACTGTCTGCATGTATGTCTGTGCACTTGTGTCATGCAATGCCTCAGAAGTCAGAAGAGGGTGTCAGATTCCCCTGGAACTGGAGTTCTCCTGGAATTGGAATTACAGATGGTTCTCAGCCACCATGTGGGTGCTGGGGATTGAACCCGGGTCCTCTGCAAGAGCAGTCGGTGCTCTTAACCGCTAGGCCATCTCTCCAGCCCCAATATGTTAATTCTTTACAGTAATGAAAGAAATATAGCTTAAAGCAAAGAAATCCAATATTTCTGCTACTAAATTGGTTGAGTCAGAAAAGAAGGAAAGGCTAATTAGCTTTGAAGAACATGTAGTAAAAGGACCTTTAAAATTGTGAGTAGAGGGCTGGAAACATGGCTCAGTAGTTGAGAGCACTGGCTGCTTTTGCAGAAGACCTGGGTTCAATTTTTAGCACCCTCACGGCAGCTGACAACTGTCTCTAACCCCAGTTTCAGGGAATCCAATGCCTTCTTCTGACCTCCATGAGCATTATACTACATAGGTGCTCTTACATGCATGTAGGCAATACAGTCGTACACCTAAAAGAAAAGTAATAGATAAAATAAAACAAAGAAAAGTGTAAGCATAAATATAAATTATTATAATTTTCTCAAAGGGTAGGATATTAATTTGCAGCAATAATAATTCAGTGGTTTATAGTAAATTTTAATTGTAAGATAAAGGCTAAAGTACTGGTCAAAGACATCTCACAGTGATTTTTAAAGAAGAATGTTAACCATAACACTATTTATAATGGACAAAAATGAGAAACAGCCTCATCGTCTAATGTGAACACATCAACTTTTAAAAGTTGACAACTGTCCAGATTTCATTGCTGGCAAAAGAATAGAAGAGCTTTAAATTTGGCTTAACATGAAAATTTACAAAGGAAAGGACTGACTCCTAACTATCACAGGGGGAACGATCTCTGTGTGTGTGTATCAGCATGGATGTGGTGTGGTTTGTTCAGGGATTGTAGCTCACTACCATGTTCTGGTTTTTATTTTTTTCTATTGTGGTATGTCAGAATCTACTCTCTGGACTTCCTATTGCAACTTTTAATTTTTTTTAAATTTACTTTTATGTGTTTGAGTGTTAAACCTGCATGTAAGTGTTCCCATGTGTCTTGGAATGCCCGCAGAGGTCAGAAGAGGGTGTTGGATTCCCTGAAACTGGAGTTAAGGACAGTTGTTAGTTGTCATGTGGGTGCTGGTATTTGAACCAAGTCTCCTGAAGGAACAGTCAGTGCTCTTAATCTCTAGCTCCTCCGACTGCAACTTTTATTGACTGAATGTGCTTGCACTTTGCACATTATAAATTAGTGAGAAGAGCTAGGAGTATGGACAGTAAGAACATGGGTGACAATCTTTTAAGACCTGGGATTAATTGCCATCCTAGTCACATCTTTATTCTTCTTGTATTTGCAAAAGGAGTTGTGTCTAATTTGCAATATCGCAAAAACAGATTGTAAAAATCCTTTTTTTTTTTTTTTTACTGAAATTGATGTTCACAGTGTTGACTGATTTACATTTTATAAGGATAGCCACACTACACTAATTCTTAAGGAATCAGTACCTTTAGGTATGTGCTGAGATTGTGAGATTTCCTCATCAGAGAGGATTATGGGGTCTCCTTTTTGGTTGAACCCTGATCTCAGCCTTTGTGAATGACTCGGAGCTTTGCGAAGGTAGCACTGTGTTCTTGGCAGGCATCTGCTCTATTTCTCATGTTCCTAATTCCTCTTTCCTTATACTTTGCTGCTATTCTGTTCTTTGGAGACATTTTGCTCTCCCTCATATGAGCTCAGTTTTACCTGGCATAGTGTTGCTTTCTGATGTTCTCAGCACCCCAGTCAGAACTGCAGTTTTTCTTGGGAGGTCCTTAAAGGCCAGAACTATCTTCCTCAACTACCTAAGGCCATGTTATATTGTAGATGTTGAATTCTTACATGAATAATACCTAGAACTTAGAATACATTGGCTTTTAACTACCTGCAACAAACTTAGGAGCTCAATGTTGTTATGCAGATAATGATTTCAAAGCTTAGAGATATTACATTTACTGTGCTCTTATTTACTTAATATCTGTCTTGTTCCTTCCATTGGCTGGTAAGCTCAGCAAAGCCTTGGATTGGATTAATCAAATAGGCTCTAGGATGCACAGCAATAATCACCCCAGTATTTCAGTGGCTAGTCCATATTACAGTGTCCCACGCCATGTGCTCATTGAGAGTTGGATGATGCTTTGACACTCCAAGATCAGCCCCACAGTGCAACCTCCATTTGGAACACTGCCATTTGTCACAACAAAAGGAGAAACTCAGTACCACATGTAGAATTTGGAATTCTCTGATTCCATTGGCCAAAGAAAGTTACATGGCTAGTCTATGCACAGCAAGCACGTGTGCGGACGACACTGAGGCTGGATGGAAAGCCAGGAAGAAAGATGGGGACATGAGAGAGGAAAAGAGTTCTCTCTCAGGAGTCTGGTTAAAGCCTCTTGCCAACAGAAAAGAAAGAATTCAGGCAAAATAACATGTGAAGGTTGGTAGCTTGGAGTTAATATTCCTTTAATATGCATATTTTACATTAAAACAGCAGCGAGCCACACTGAAGTCCTAAATGCATATGAGCTTGAGTAGGGCTTCATTTGATTTCCTAGACATCTGTGGGTCTCAAAGGAGACTGTTTGCAGTAAAGATAGCCTACCTTCTTGTATACTTTATCAATTGTAATCCTGTTAGGTAGCCATCAAGAGTCAGTGTGTGATTTCATTTGGAGTCCTTAGTCCTTAGTCACCCCTTCAAGATAATACCTTCAAAACTCTCTGAAATGTGTTTATGGTCAATGCAGTGTAGGTGACCTCTTTGGGAAGGTCACATCCATGCTCCGGGCAGTGTCTCCTTTCCAAGTGCCTCTTTTTCTTTTCCTTCTTTTGCTTAAGGACTGACTATATTAGAAATTCATAGGAAACTCCAACTCTGCTTCAAACTGCCTCATCATGGAATTCCTTTTTTGCATCAGAGCCTTGATTCCAGAGTTTTCCTGAGTCGAGGCCTCTAAAAGATTATGGGAACTCTTCCAGCTGCTGAGGGTGAAGGTATGGAGCTGTGTTTCTGCCTTCCTCACTGCTGACAGCACCACAGAAAAAAAGAAATATTTGGCAAACAGTGCCATCTACCATAGAGATTTTAACCTTTGTTGAATACTGCCCATCAGTCACCCTATGCTTGGTACACTGGGAACTGGATGCTTGAACGACTGTCACACAGCTAGTGGGGTGCTGGAACTAGGTTGGTCTAATTGCTTTTCTATTTGCATTACCTGGTCTGAGGTACTTATTTTTACCCATTCTCGGTTCCCCTGTTCTTGCTTTTGCTTTGCTTGTAAATATTCCATAAGTAGCAAGGAGTTAGTTGTGATGACTATAAAAGAAATGACAGAAAGTACGACCAGAGACATGGGGGGGCTGGGGAGGGGAGGCCAGAAATGGCTAGTTGCAAAGAAGCCATGGCAAGATAAATAATTACACAGAAAATAATAAGAGAATATCAAATCTATCAAGAGAGTGACTGGAAAACCAAAGACAACATATTTGGCAGAAGTCTTATAAGAGATTTCCGTAGAACCACGATGGAAAATAGAGAAGACTTTCAGATATGCTCCCATGTTTGAAGTAGAGAAGATAATGACAAGGTGTGTCATTCAGGGCCTTGGAGGTTGGGAGTGGAGGTGCCATCAAGATCCATATTGAAAATACACAGCTTTCCTCTTTTCAATGCTTCTTGCTTTTCTCTGAAGTAGAGAAGGAAGTATCTTTAGAAGCGAAGACCAGATTCTGCCTCTGAATAACCTTATTAAGTTCCTTGAATGAATGAAACTAGTTACAGCAATTCACTGTAGAAAAAGATGCAGCTTCAAAGACTGTGAATTAAATACACACTTTTGGAGACCCAGTACTCCTAATTTATGGAAAAAGTGGATATGAAGTAATAGAGATCCACTGAAGTATTGATTTCTCACCTGAAGGTTAGATGCTCTGTGATTGGAGATGTGTACAAGATTTTCTGAGGGGCCATGTGTGTTTTATTTATTTTTTTTTAATATTTTTTATTTATTTTCATATGTGTATGAATGCATTATCTGCATGTAAGTTGGTGCACCTGTGTTGTGCAATGCCGCGGAGGTCAGAAGAGGGTGTTGGATTCCTCTGGAATTGGAGTTACAGATGGTTCTCAGCTGCCATGTGGGTGCTAGGGATTGAACCTGGGTCCTCTGCAAGAGCAGTCAGCGCTTAACTGCTAGGCTATCTCTCTAGCCCCATCTAAAGACGTGTACATGTAGCCAGCCAGGCAAGAGCACAGGTTCTCAGTAAGGCAGATCGGGTTGCTTTCATGGGAAGACTAAAACTTCTGTTTCCTCCTTTCTTCCTTAATAGAGAGAGGACATGATACTTATCTTTATGTTTGATTTTAAAACTAATAGTCCATGTATATTATGGACAGTAGTAGTTCACATGATATACTACCAGAAATAATTACAGTGATAATTGCTTATCCAACCACTTTTAGCTCTTTGAAATGTGTAGGACTGTAATACTAGAAGATAGAATTGGATCAATACTGATATTGATGACTTTTTGACCCTTGTTGCTATCTGTGTGTTTTCTTCCCATTACTGTGACAAATATCTGAGATAAACAAACTTAAAAAGAGGAAACGTGTACTTTGCGTTCACAGCTTCAGAGGTGAGAGTACATGGTCGGTTGTTTTGTGGCCTGTGGTGAGGCCTAGCGTCCTGGCTGGTCCGTGTGGCCTGTGGTGAGGCCTAGCAGCCTGGCTGGTCCATGTGGCCTGTGGTGAGGCCTAGCGTCCTGGCTGGTACATGTGGCACATCCAAGCTTCTCATCTCCTGACAGCTGGAGAGTAAACAGAGGAAGAGGCTAGGTTCCCAGTAACCCCCCAACGGTTTACCTCCAGTGATTCAATTTCTACTTGGTCCCACTTTCTACAGGTTTCACCACTTCTAAATGCTACCCTGTGGGCACCAAAAGTCTTTAGGAGATACTCAGACCCAAGTCATTACAGGAAGAATAGTTAGGGTTAACAATGCCACATGGGGGAACCCGGCAGGGTCTGTTTCTTTCCTAATAGCCTCAGGTAGAGCTAGCTACTTGAGACATTAATAAAGAACTTCAGGTATCTTGGCCACAGTTCTTAAATCTTTTGAATTGTGTGAGTCCATGAAGGAGAGATGAATGGAGAGGAGGTCACAGGGCACCCTGTTTCTTATGACTCCAGCCTAACCATGGCTTGGGCAGGGACAATGGAACACAGCTCATTCTGTTCCCAGAAATCTAAAGTGGTTTGTTATTTATAAACAGGCATTTGATTCTTGCTTAAGGTTACAGGAAAGTAATTGTCATAGCAACAAGTCACCTTTTTCAATTTGGGTAAGTACAAGTTACTTCTGGTTAGAAAGATTGGAAGTTTAGGATGCTCTAATCAATCCTATTATGAGCTATTCAAGAATTTAATCCTAAATCAATTTAATTCTTTGGCCACACTTTCCTGGAAAGTAGCATTGATTCTGTGTAATAATTCCAAATACTGCTGGAAGTTACTGTGTTTACAAAACCTCTATACTTCTGGTCTTCAGTAATAACTTTCCTATTTTATGACTACTAACTGAAAAATTAGTTGCTTTATCCAGTCACAGTACCCTAAATGTATTATGTATGTACTTTTCACCAATCCCATTCTTCTTTTAAACTACCATTTTGGTTAATGGCACCTGTTTCTCTTTCATCCAACAGAAGTTTACAATTGAATGATAATTTACGTTCCTGTTTGAGTGCTCTAATATTGTTGATCTGCTAATTTTGCCTGCTCAGTCCAGTGGTTCCCATTCCTGACATGGATGAGAATCATCAGTGGAGTCTTTAAAATAAAACTTTCTTTTTTTTTGGTCTTTTCAGGACAGGGTCTCCCTTTAGTCCCAGCTGTCCCGGAGCTCTCTCTGTAGACCAGGCTGGCCTTGAACTCACAGAGATCCACCTGCCTCTGCCTCCCGAGTGCTGGGATTAAAGATGTGGGCCACCATGCCCAGCCTAAGACAGTTCTTAGCCACCATGTGGGTGCTGGGAATCGAACCTAGGTCCTTTAAATGTAAAGTAATCCATCACCTTCTATATTTCCCATCTCCCTTAAGATCTACTTTTTTTTCTCTCGTGATCCCAGTTCTAGCTTTAACCCAAAGCACTCATATTTGCATATACAAGTGTATATATATATATATATATATATATAGTTTTGAATTTAGGTTGTGGATGAGAGAAAACATGCAGCATTTGTTTCCATAGGACTCATTTATTTTACTTGACATAATCATTTCCACTTGCATGTATTTTCCTGCTAATGTCATGATTTAATTTTTCTTTACAATTGTATAAAATTTAATTATGTATATGTATCAAATTTTCTTTATCCATTCATCTGTTGATGGACATCAGGGATAGTTGTATTTCTTGGTTGTTGGGAATAGTAGACCCATAATACAGATATTAAGTATCTTTAAGGAATACTGACAAGACCAACATAGCTGGATCACATGGTAGTCTATTTTAAGTTTTGGGGGAAACTTCATGCTGATTTCCATAGTAGCTGCACAAGTTTATATTCTCACCAACAATTAATGAGGTTCTACTTTCTGTTTTCTCCACATCCTCATCACATTTGTTGTCATTTGCTTTCTTGACAATAACCATTCTTACGGGGGTGAAATGGAATATCAATATAGTTTTAATTCACATTTTCCTAATGGCTAAGGATGCTTAACACTTTAAAAATGTTTCTCAGCTATTTGTGGTTTGCGATTTTTATTTTTTTTAATTTTTATTTTTTTAATTTTTGGTGTATGTGTGGTTAAGTTTTAGAGTTCTTTATATAGCCTGGATATTAATCTACTTTCTGATGTAGGGAGTAATTTGCATCCCAAGATTCTTCTCTGTTGCTGTCTGTGGGATGAGTCTCTCCATCAGCTCTCACAGAGGTAGTCTCCAGTTCACCATCTTACCTAGAAGTTGAGAGTCAGCATTTTAACTTTATCAGGAATTAATCTTAGTGAATACAGTTAAGAAACTAGGAAATACAATTTTTTAAAAAAACATGAAGAAGTGTACACAAACAAATATTAAAAGAGCAATCATGCCTGGTGTGGTAGTGCACGCCTTTAATCCCAGCACTTGGGAGGCAGAGGCAGGCTGATTTCCATGTGTTCAAGGCCGGGCCAGCTGGGACTAAAGGGAGAACCTGTCTCAAAAAGACCAAAAAAAAAAAAAATCTATAATATGGGCATATAAAAGAGCATGACTTAATTTCTTGTTAGTATAAATTGTTCCTAAAGTCATTTCTATATGAATGTTTCCAAAACTCCCTCCATTTTTAGAGAGGACAACATTACTGAAGAATATATATAATATTCCATATTTCACATGGAAGAATATATATATTCATAAGCATAGGGAAAAATTTTGGAATATATATTCCAACAATTTTCCATATGCTTATGATCAACATACTAGCGTGTCTACATATTTAAAAAGTATTCTTGTTATCTTTCAATCTTAGCTTCTAGCAAGCCTTCCTTGATAGTCAAGTTAGTCTTGTGAAATGTAACTTTGTCACTGCCTCCTCAGGTTTCTGAAGTGGACTGGATGAAGGCAATGAGGAGGACTAACTTCCTGAGGCCAGGTCCCATCACGTTCCTTAGTAATGCCTGGAATCTTTAGAACAGCTAGCCTGGGGAATGGTAAAGGTCCCATAACCCAGCCTCTTTCCCATAGTGATGCCTTATCCCCTTCCCCCTGATCGACATTTACAAGACAGGTTCTTGCTTGTGACCCATCCTAGCCAAAGAGTCTTAAGGAAAAGACTGTTGAGGATCTTCAGAGAAAGACAGTTTATTTCTGAGTGATAGAGATAGGCATACAGAGAGATCACCACATTTCCCTCTCCCTATGCATCTTTCCTGGAACACTGGTGAAATGATACTGTGTTGGGAACTGTAGTACTTGCCCAGTGACTATGAGTACAAAAAGCAGGCCCACTGAGGTGGTGGAACACCGGATGGAACGATTGGCTCTGACATCCTGAGCATTAAAATGCTTCCCTCCATTGACATCTACAGATAAACAAAACATGCGTGTTAGGGACTGTTCACAGGATCTGCTGCTACTCAAAGTAGAATACATCTTAATTGATAATCGTATGTTGAAAGAGTCATCCACCCACAATTCTCTAAATACTCTTTAGGCATATATCTATCTTATTTGTCTGTCTTATTCTCTATTATCATCTACCTAATCTATTGATCTGTCATTTAAACAAGATGTAGGTGAGTTTTCTGTTACCTCTCCTTGAATTATATTTAAGAGTCTTCTTGATTTTTTTTTCTGACATTTTTAAACGACTGAGATTTTAAACAACTCTTTGCTTGTTCTCTTTTATAAGCATCTTTCTAGCACATTTGTGAATTGATATCATCATCTTTAGGGCAATGTGACTCATATTCAAATTTTAGCCTCTCTTACATTTGGGACGACATCATTCTCTATTCATCTCCTTGGAAGACTTGCCCTGATTCTCCTTCAGGGAATTTGAATGCACTCTTCATCTACACAATAGCTTTCCTTTCCAAAGTCCATATTGATTAGACATTTATGTGACATCCTACTTTGGAAAAGTTGCCTTATGGAAACTAAAGTAGATACATCTGTAAATCCTCTTGATACCTCCTTGCAACTTATCTTAGGGGCACAATCTCGTATTTGCTTTTCCATTCCCTTTCTTCAGGCTCCTGAGTACTGACCCAGGGAATAATATGCAACAAACGTGGGCTTTTTATTCTAGAGCCAGTGGCAGCTGACTGTCTTTTAAAGGGCCAGATAGTAATTAAGGTTTTATGAACCATATGGTCACTATTCTATTTTTTTCTTTCATTTTTTTGTAACTACTTTGTAAATGTAAAATTTATCCTTAGGCCTCAGCATACAAAAATCAATGTGCAGTATAGAGTCTGTCCAAGTTTAGCACTTTTGCTTTTCATTATAGTAGGTTATTTTGGCATATAAGGAAGGTCAAGAAGGTGACAATACTCAAAACATGGAAGAAAATCAGCTCAGAGGACTTATAAGAAATATATATATATATATATATAGATATAGGTATAATATGAGAGAGAGAGAGAGAGAGAGAGAGAGAGAGAGAGAGAGAGAGAGAGAGAAATCCTCAAAGCCTCAAAGAGAAGGCATAGTCCGGTGCTAGGAGTAGAGATCTTGAAGCACGCACTACTGTAAGAAAGGAGATGTTCTGAAACATTTTTTTCAGAAGTAAAGATGAAAATGCTTCTTGAGTAAGAAAATAATGTGGCAGGTACTAGAGTATAATATAAAAACAAGGGTCTTAGAGTGCACAGAGCTTAGATCAGGGATTTCCCAGGACCACCTGAAGCACAGCAAGGAGTTGGAACCAACCCAAGTGTCCCTCAACTGATTAGTGGATAGAGAAAATGTGGTACATCTACACAATGGAGTTCTATGCAGCAGTAAAGAAAGATGACATCATGAACTTTGCAGGTAAATGTATGGAGCTAGAAGATATCATGCTGAGTGAAGTAACACAGTCCCAGAAAAACAAACGATGAATGGTACCCCTCATCTGTGGATGCTAGCACCAGTTACCTAATTGTATGGCAAACTGAGCAACGTCAATGTGATCTGGAAACAACTGTGCTCTTATATTGTGAATCCCTAAGAAAAAAAAGTGCTGATCAACTAACCCTAAAAAACAAAAACAAAAACAAAAAAACCCAAGGTTCTAGATTTGATTTGTAATGTAATTTTGTATGAAATGCACAGAGCTTCAATAAAACATTGGCTTAAAAAATAAAAACAAAACCAAAAAATATAATGGAGAGCATACAGATAGGAAGACAAGCCTAAAAGAAAATAGACTGGGTCGGGGGTGGTGGTGGTGGAGAGATGCTCAGTGGTTAAGAGGACCACAGACTTCCCTTACAGAGGACCTGGATTTGATTCCAAGAACCCACACTGGGTGCCTTGCGACCACATGTAGCTACAGCTGCAGGGGAGCTGATGCCTTCTCTGGACTCTGTGGACATCTGCATTCTTATATATATAGCACATATAATTAAAAATAGAAAAAAGAAATAGATTGAAAAAGACAGACCACACACACACACACAAAAGAAAAAGACAGGCCATCATTACAGAAACATTTTATATACTCTGTGGTATGTTCTCTCTTTGAGGAAGTTGAGTTCAACTTTCTTTGACTTGAGGGTGGGCTTCATTTAATTGACAAAACAACTGAATAATGAAAAGAGAGCTAGAATAACTTTGCAGTGGAGAGCTATGGTAAATATTTCCTAGGTCAAGGCTGGCGCTGCCAGTGATGGACTATGCGGGTACTGATGCTCAGACAAGTCGAGGTTACCTTGACCCTTTGATCTTCCAAACCCATCTTGATAATGAGAAAAATATCAGATAAGGCCAAATGATCTGTAGAATACCTGAATCTGTGAAAGTCATCAGATACCATGCGAGCGAGCAGCCTTAAACAGCAGAGGATGGCACAGAGCCACGTATCTTGATGCAGTACCTAGACAGGATCTTGGAAGGGAAAATAAACACTAGTGGGAAATGATTGAAATATTAATAATGTTTGCAGCTTTGTTGCTGCTGATAATGTTTGAATATTGGCTTGTAAGTTTTGAAAAGTGTAGCAGGTTATGTAAGATAGTAGAAGGAGAGAGCACTGGGTGCAGGCAGTAAATGGAAACTCTGTGCTGTTTTTGAAACTTTTATTTTTTATTTTTTTAATTTTATTTATTTTTTGTATGTGGATGAATGTACTGCTTGCATGTAGGCTTGTGCAATGCCGCAGAGGTCAGAAGAAGGCGTAGGATTCCTCTGGAACTATAAAGACGGTTTTCAGCTGCCATGTGAGTGCTGGGGGATTGAACCTGGGTCCTCTGCAAGAGCGGTGGGCGCTCTTAACCACTAGGCCTTCTCTCCAGCCCCCGAAACTGTTTTATAAGTCTGCAATTATTCTCAAGGTGAAAAGAGTTCATTAGAATAGTTTGAAAATGCAATATAATAAAAGTTGGGGCGATATTGAAGCAGTGCTGAGGTATATATTTTAATATAGATTACTTCTCTTCAAAAGAAGAGAGGACTAGGCTGTAGCTCACTAGATAGTACTTGCCTACTATGCTTGAAGCCTTGGGATCAATCTCCTGCCCCAGGGGAAAGCAGTAATAAAAAGAATCATGATTTAAAATTCCAACCTAAGTATACATATAAAAACTAGAGAAGCTGGGTGTGGTGATACATACCCATAAGTTCAGCAACTGAGAAGATGAACCAGAAATTAGAAGCCAGCTTGGACTATATAACTTCACAGCAAGATACTGTTTCTGGAAAGTAAGGAATAAATAAAAGAGTAAAAATTAATTAATGAAACTGAATGTAGAGAAACAACATGAAACGAAACCAAAAGCATAAAAAGATCAATGTAACTGATAATTCTTTTTCCAGACTGACCAAGAGATGTAGAGATGGCTTAAATTAATTACGAATGAGGTAAAGAGGAGAAATCATCCACAAGCATTGATAGACTAGTACAGAAACAGAAAAACCACTGGGTGCCTATATCTTCAGCCACTTTCAAAGGAGAATACTACCCAAATCCAAGAAGATTAGACAACCTCAACAGTCCTAATTCCATTAAATAATTACATAGCTTAAAATACCCAAAAAAGGAATCTGGTAAATTGTGTAAAATGTGTATTAATGGGGTATTCCTAATTCTTAATGATGTCCTTAAAATACTTTTTAAAACAGAAGCTGAAGGAACACTTTCCAACTCATTTTATCAAACTAAAATTAGTCTATTACAAAATCTGAAAAAGGCTTTATGAGAACACTCTAGGCAGATATTGCTTAGGAACATAAACACAGTAATCTTCAAGACAATATTATAAAGCTAATTTAGCAATACTTATATATGACAGTCTAAACATTTACATTGATAAGTATTTAGAGTGAAATGAAAACAAAAACTTAATACATCCATTAATCCAGCCAGGCTTCAGTCATTGATAAATTCCTTTTAGAGCACAGAATAAAGGGAAGTTATAAGCGTGTTATTCTCTTAAGATATCAGGACATTGCTGCAAGCTTGCCTTTGCTGATAAAATATTTTACCCAATAATATATGCAGTCTTAATCAGAATATCTAGAGAGATTTTTATGAAGCTCTGGAGTTAGAAGGTGAGAACACAGTTGGTGCTTCCACTGTAAGATTGAACTAGACAAGAGAAGATCAGATCTGGAAGTTAACAGCTGTTGTCTGTAAACTTGAATAAGAACTGAAATAGATTTTGACTGAAGCTTTTAAAAAAAGTGTATGATCTCCTAACCTGTAGAGGATGTAAGCTTGTGGCATCAGCCATGGGTTATTTCTCCAAGGAGAGAGCCAATAGCCAATTAGATTTGGGATATACAGGCACATAGCTGCCTCTGCTGCACAGTATTTCCAGGCAGGTGAGGTGTAGCTGGTGTCTATGCTAAAGTAACCTACCATAACTATTAGTGCTGCTTAAATACCTATATATCTAATTGATTGTGCTTCATTAGTAGGATTGAAAGGTTATTCCTGGACAAACTGTCAGCCCATGAAAGGAAACAGCCAGAATTGACCAGAGTCCAAGTCAACAGCTCCAGAGAGAGTGGACTGTTTTACCTCTCATCCACCTGTGCCCCTTTTCTAAGCCTAGGGAACAATCTGTGGAAGAGGGGGCGTGGTAGAATGTAAGGGCTGCGATTGGGGTGAATGGTGAAACTACAGCAATGTAGTCTGGACACTCATTTGATCAACTTGATCGAACAAACAACCCGTCACCCCCCACTGGATGGTGGGGCTGTAGGGGTTTGGGCACAACAGCCTGCAGATTGGTTTTGCATGAAGGATGCTTGTACTCATGGATTATCACTTATAGCTAAAAATGAAAAAAAAAAACTGAGAGAAAGATGCAGGACAGTTATGGCAGAATGCATGATATGGGATGGGGTGGGGGTGGGGGGGAAGGGAAAGGGAAATAAGCCTGAACTGAATTGGAAAAAAATGTATGAAATGCACAAAGCATCAATAAAAATTAAATTAAAAAAAAAGTGTATGATCTAAGTGCAGCTCTTACCACTCATCAAAGAAGCTTCTTTTTTTTACAACAGATGGTAGCTATAACAAAGTTCCACAACTGGTCAAATGCAGAGATTGAGTAGATGCCCAGCTCTAAATGATACATCTGCAATGCAACTTCTGCCCCTAAGGCTCAGGGAACATCGTGGAAGATGGGGCAGAAGGAATGTTAGATCCAGAGGTACAAGACCTGCCTCCTGCTAGTTAATGCCTTCTGGACATGATAGGGAAGCTGCTGCAATGAAATCTCCACAGTGTGGTAGTCTAATGAGATCTACATTATAATCAAAACCAGTTTAATTGCCAACAGGGATGGGGGACATTTCACAGGATCCCACCTCAAGATGAGGAACTATAGGCAGTCAATAAAATCTGAGGGAAGGAGAATCAGTTTCCTTCAGGGACTAGTTCCCTGAGAGGTTTTCTAATTCCAAGTAGGCAGCCCTAAACATGGGTGCATAGAAGCACCAATAAATGAACCCAGTGCCTTATATATGTGTATATTTATAAATATATATGTTTATGTAACAGTAATAAAGAAGAGGATAAAAAATGAGAGGGAATGGGGGCATGGGAGGAATTGGAGGGGACTGAGGGGGATGGAAGTGATGCAAACACAATACCCATGTATGAAATTCTCAAAAATAAAGGTTAAAATACTATCTATGGGCTAAAGTATATTTATTTAATTGATCATACACGAGTGCTCTAAATTCAATTTTGACACAGAGGAAAATTTGATTCAATAAAGGAATGAATGTGGTTTCTCTGTGTTAAATACAGTAGAGAAAGACAAGTTTAAGTTCTCAAAGCCTCCAGGGTCTCATAGGAGAAAACAATTTGAACAAAAGTCGGGAGTGTCAGTGTGACCTCAGATATGAATGCACAGACCACGGGAAGCAGAGAATACATTGTGATTGTGCCTTGGGGAAGAATAATTGATTTTAGAAGAATCACTAAGACTTGGTGAGATAAAAAAATCAATTTAGAAGTACCGGCAAGGTATTTCTACCTCTAACCATTAGTTTTCAATGAAGAACAAAGAAAAAAAATAAAGGATAAAGCGCTGAATATCAGAATTTCATGTGAACCTTGAAAAATGTAATTGTCTATATTCCTGGCGAGTGTACAAACCACAGCCAGATGAGAAGGCAGTAATGAAATTTAGTGCTGGTCAATAGTTTCCTGTTTCCTGAGCACAGGGAATATTGCCCTTCCATGAAGTTAATAAACCATGTGATCTATGTTATCAGAAGCACATTTGCAGGAATGAAGAATAAAGTTTTGGATTGTCATTTAAATTCCAAGGAATTTGCTACTCACATTGAATGCATCCCATTTCATTTAATTGAAGACATGCTATGACCAATTTATGGAGTGGTGAAACTATAAGTAATTGTGGAAATGGGTCTCAATCATATTTTAGCTATAAAGATATTTTCTCAAATGTATACTTGCAGAAATTGCCAATATATAATGAGATAGATTAAACAGCAGCTTTGAGAGGGACAACGGCACCAGTGGCTTAGCAGCTTCATCATATCTTTCCTCCCTAGATATGAAGAGCCTCTGGGGTTATTGAGGCTCATTTGTAGAACTCTTAAAGCTTAGCAGAGCACAGCAACAACAAAACACATAGCCATAGAAGATACATTTTTCTCTCAGTGAAAGAAAATACTTTCTGTGAGAAATGTCTGAAGCTGGAATGGATTAGTGGAGTACAGAGCTGCTTCCCAGTGGATATGGTGTGGATATTAGGGGCAGGTGTCATGGATGAGGTAGTTCTGTCATTGAGTGGTCATTTCTAGCTGAGGTTTGACTCTATTATTCTTTATCTCATTCTCTGCTTCATTTTTTTCTCACTGAATTTTTTCCTTGCTCATATTATTTAAAATTCCACCCATTTAATACTTATATATCTACCTACTAATATGCTGGACCACTTTTTTAAATTTTCTGGTATTTTAGGCAGATTTTTTTTCAAATAAATCTTTTATTGAAGAAAAAAGGAATATTGTTAAGTACCAAAACTGTGTGTTGTTACATTGCATGTATAGTGAGAGAAAAGTGATCGCAATACTTGGTGTGCAAGTACTTAACTCTGAAGTCATGACTGTAAGAACATAAAATACAAAGCAATAAAATAATTATAATACAGAAAAGTTGCACTAAAGAGTAAAAGGCAACACTCAAAACAATTACTGGGAGATTTCATAGTATTGTTATAATGCTTGCTTAGGATTTTCCTTCTATTTTAATACTTTAGAATGTTAATTGAGCATATTTGAGTACTATGAATTTGTAAGAAATGGCATTTCCAGTACACTGTGAACAATGTCCACTTGGTATAATGGTGGGAAAGCCATCCTTAAAGCCATGCATGGTGAACTAGTGCTTTGCTTCTGCCTTTATAGTACGGCACAAAGCTAGTAAATGGTGAGAGTTTGCCACTGAAATTTTCATTTACGTTTCATTTCAAATTGGCTAAAAACATGTCAGTTTCATTAGCCCTAGTGGACATTATTCATGCATAATGATCTGCAGTCTTCCATGTTTCATAATCTACACATTACTGTTTCACACTTGACAACACATACAACACAGTGAGAAAAATCAATGAGCCAGTTGGGATTGTGCCAAAGAAGTTGAAGTCCCTGCAGGGGATAGACTATCCAAAGAAGTTGAAGTCCCTGCAGGGGATAGACTATCCAAAGAAGTTGAAGTCCCTGCAGGGGATAGACTATCCAAAGAAGTCGAAGTCACTGCAGAGGATAGACTACCCATCCTTACTGCTTCCTGCAAATGAAGAGGAACTGGTGGTGAGGTGGAGACTTCTTTTTTTCAGGGATGAGGTGAGGTGAAAGGCTTGAGATAGGGTTTCCCTATAGCCCCAGCTGGCCTGGAACTCTTCATGTAGACCAGGCTGGCCTTGATCTCAGAGATCTACTGCCTCTGCCTGAGATTAAAGGTGTGGTCGCACCACCATGGCCTTCTGCGTGGAACAATGAATTACCCCTTGACCATACAACTTGCGAATTTAAAAGAAAAGAATACCCGCTTCCCTTTTTTTCCTCCTGCTAAAACTCATCTCTACAACACCTTCCGTTTTTTTTTTTTTTTTTTTTTTTTTTTTTTTTTTTTTTCCGTTTTGGTCTTTTTCGAGACAGGGTCTCTTTTTTTTTTTTTATAGCCCCAGCTGGCTCACCCTGTAGACCAGGCCTGGCCTTGACGCACAAAGATCCGCCTGCCTACTGCCCTCCCGAGTGCTAGGATTAAAGGCGTGCGCCACCAACCCTGGCTCACCTTCCGTTTTAAGTATCAAAACACTTTTATTAGGTCTTTCTTCCTACTTGGCCGCTCATGCTCCAAAACGGAGCATTCTCAACACTCCCTAATTACAGAAAAGTAAAATAAAAATAAAACTCTGCCTTGCTTTTAAAACAAATGGCTGCCTTGAAACTCAATTGTAAAATAACACACATGAGTATGGTATGCACAGAGGTATTTTCTATGCATGCACCTTGTAGTGGACTAATCAATGTGCTTTTAAAAGGAGGGAAACATTTATAAATTTGGAATTTAATCAGTTATCACAGAAGTGTAAAGTTGTACTTTTACTGTGGGCAAAACATAGAAAATTTTAGTTGTTCCTTTGGTTTATCTTCCCAGGTCTGAGTAGTCTGTGTTCTGCTTATTCCATTCTACTTCTTTCTAGGCTTTTTTTTCCGTTCCTTTCCCTCTTGATTGGATGACTGTTTGATTCCCTTTTTCATTTCATCTTGTGATTTCTTTCGTATTCCCACTTCCTTTTTTGGTAAGCTTACTCACCGCGTCCCCTTAGCTCTTTGCTTTCGACTGGTTGGTTCTTCTTTTTTATTTCAACAATGGGATCGTTTCAGTGGTTCCACTTCCTTCTGGAGTTAGTCATTCTCCCATCTCTATTCTTTCTGGCTTTGTCCATTCATTCTTTATAGGTCCTTCTTGAGTTTTTCATTCTTTCTCCTGAGTTTCCCTCTGACTTGTTCTTTATAGCTGTGATTTCTTTGATATGCCTGCAATTGGTTCCTCTAAGATCTGTGTCCTGGACCATCCCCATGGGAATCCCACTGGAGGGAATCTCCCCAGGGTTGGTAGAGCGTGGTGTGGGGAATTAGCCTGCACCTTTCCAGTGTTTCCTTTGGGTCCGTGATACCCTGGCAATGTGGGTTTCTTCCCTCTTGCCTGCATTCCGTGTGGAATCCCCAAATGCCCTCTTCCACTGTGTTGAAGGCTTTCTATGCTTGCCTCCTTCAGAATGGCCTTCAATTGTTTGTTTGTGTGATTGATTTGTTTTATTCCTTTTCTCTTTGCTTATGAAGTGTTGACTTATCTAAGTTTTAGGCTTTTGATTTTGGTTATATTTTGGAAGGTATAGTTCACTTATCCCTTTCTGTTCTGAAGGTTCCTCCAAAGAAGCCACTTGGACGCTCCCTCAGCAATTCCAATTAGGGGGTGGACATATGCCTGATTATTTAGAGCCCCAGCCCCAGTATTTTGTGCTTCCGGTGGTCCTGGGAAAGCCCCTAATCTAAGCTCTGTGCAACATCCAGAAAATTATTTTTTTAAAGACTTTGGATATTTATTTTATTTATATTATTTGTATTTTTTTTTTTTTCATTTTTTTTATTGATGCTTTAGTGTATTTCATACATTTTTTTTTTTTGCTTTGTGTATTTCATATTTCCCTTTCCCTTCCCCCCACCCAACCCCACCCCATCCCAGATCATGCTGCCATAACTGTTCCTGCATCTTTCCTCTCAGTTTTTTTTTTTCATTTTTTAGCATATGATAATTTATGAATCAGAATCACTTCATGTAAAACCAATTTGCAAGCAGTTGTGCCCAAATTCACACAGCCCATGGGTCCCCACCATCCAGCAGGGGGGCCTCTAAATGTTCAAACTCAAGTTGAATCAAATGAGTGTCCAGACTAATATTGCTGTAGTTTCACACCATTCACCCCAATCGCACACCCTTACATTCACCAAACCCCCTTCGTTACTGCAGATTGTTCCATAGGTTGTTAAAAATAGGCCCAGGTGGATTAAAGCAAACCCGTCTACTTTCTCTGGAGCTGTTGTCTTGGGACTGGACTCAATGCTGGCTGTTTCCTTGCATGGTTGACAGTTTGGGGTTTGATCCAGGAATAAACCGTTTGATCCTACGAATGAAGCACAATCAATATGCGAGCTAGGTATGTCACCCAGTATGTTACATTGTTCTGGTAGGTTACTTGTGTTATAACACAGATGTTTGCTGGTCATTTGACATGACCGCGCTTCACATTTTTTTCTGTTAATCATCCGGCACAGGGTCTTACTCGGGCTTTTAACTCTCCTACCCCATTCGCAGGCATGTCAAGCTTGTGGCCAGCCGCGATGGTTATCTTCCTCCCAAGGGAGCCTCATGCCAATTGTATTTGGGCTATCTCAGATGCCATGGCTGCCTCTGCTGCACGTATTTGTCCCAGGCAGGTGGCGTGTAGCGGTGATGTTGGGAGGATCCTTGCTATTGCCTCAAGGAGACCATATTTGTCTTATTGGCTTAGTGGCCTTTGTAACCACTCGTCTGGTATTCCAGACCATATCTGTACACTTTCATGATGTGGTCTCAATACAGCTCTTTCCTCTGTTAAGTCATCTTCAAACGCAGGGCTTTGATCGCCTCTTTTGTTGCAGATATCCCAGTTTTGGAGGCAAGGAGCCTTTATCCTTTGTGGGGGTTTGGATCCCTGGCCCAACATCTCCTTTGTAGAATAATCCATTGTTGATGTCAGAGCATTTCCTGTATTTAATATATTTTGCTTAAGTGCAATAGCCTTAAGGAGACTTTAAGTATTATATTGGTCTTTCTGAGTAGAGAATAATCTTTTACCATTCCTATGTCTATTAGCAATTAAGAAGCAGTTTTTAATTGGTTTTATAAGAGATTAACCTCTATAAATAGGTCTGCTCAATTGTACAGTTGGAGAAAGTCAGAAAATTTTCTAAAATGAGCACATCTTTGAAATAATTAAAGAAGCAAACATTTAGTCTTATCCACACATTTCACATATACTCTGAATGCAGGATTCCCTCCCACGTTTGTAAAACTACCTTTATCCCTTTTTATAATGGACTGATAGGCATAGGAACTGTGAAGAGGATAATTCTCTATTAGAGCGCAAATTCAATAGTAAAGTTGTTTATAAGCTGTTGTAATTAAGCAAAATATATTACGTACAGAGAAGCTCTGGCATCAGCAATGAAGTATTCTGCCATAGGAGAAATGTTGAGCTAGGGGATTCAACTCCCCCCCCCCCAAGTTATATAGGGCCTTTTGCCTATAGTTGGGATATATGCAAGGAAAGGCAGTAATCCCTGTTGTCGAAGCAGAGCGCTTGTCAGTGTGGAACATGAAAAATTATATGAGACATCACTTGCTAAATGTACAACTGCCTCTGAAATGCCAGAGAAGCCGTGTGGCCATAAGGCTCACTAAAGTCAATTACAGCAAAATATTGGCTTGTCCGCCTGGAGACAAAGCAAGCACTACACCATACGAGTATCAGCTACACCTCAACGCCTGGAGATACAGTGTAACAGTGGAGAGCCATGTGTCTGTATATGATTCCCAAATCTAATGGGCTTTAGCTCTCTCTTTGGAGGAATAACTCACGCAGTGAGAATGCACAAAGCTTAATGTCCCTAAGTGGTTAGGAGATTGTTTAAGCCACAATAAGAACTTGTCACCCTTTATAGAGAACCACAGTTTGGGATTAGCATACCATCCAAGTCATCTGTGTCTATGCTCACAGCTTAGCTTGACATAATAATTAAGTACTGCTTATAATGCTCTGATACATCCATTGCTTGTGCTTGTTAGTATGACTAAAAGGTATAACTGGAAAATGCTGTCACCATGAGGAGAAACAACCTGAACAGACTAGAAGTCCAAAATGACATACTCCAGAAGAAAATGATCTGTTCTTCTACCACACCTACGTGTCCCCTTTCCAAGATCCCAGGGAACAAACTGCAGAAGAGGAAGGCTGTGGTAGAAGTTGTAAGGGCGTGCGGAGAGATAGGGGTGAATCCATCGTAACTACAGAATATAGTCTCGGTCTCCTAAGTTGAATCACAGGCTGTGCATACAAGCTCTCTCAACTGGCTATGGGGAACCTTGGGTTTGGTTCAAAAATTCGGACATAGATACTTGCTAACATGTACCATTTATCTAATTGGTATGCAAACTGAGTAAACTCAATGTTATATCTGCATGACAACTGTTTCATTAATTGTAGAATCCTTTAAAAAATAAACAACAAAAAAAGGCCAAATCTGGACAAACAACAAGTGTCATCAATAGTAATATTACTGATATATAGAAACGCCAGTCATCTGAAGAGATTGATTCATAATGTAAGACATGGAAAAGGTCTCCTAAGAAGATTTTTTGAAGATGAAGGACAATGAAAAAACATGTAATAGTGATGGGAAAGGTGCATCCACGTGCTGGTGGGAAATGTAAACTCAACACAACGCACTTTATGAAAAGCAGTGTGACGACCCTTAAAAGACCTCAAATGAGCCTACCACACCTACTCAGCCATCACCACTCCTGGGTAATATACCCACAAGACTCATCCTACCCACCGCAGAATAACATGCACATATATTTTGAATTATAAGCCAGATTAAACTTTTCAGATGCCATAATTTGATTCTGATCATGTTAATCTATATATTATATATATCCATCGTATCATACGGATTCATCTATCATATTATGTATCTGGTCTATCTCTAGCTCTGTAATCTCTCTGTCTCCGCCCTCCTATGATATTATATCGCTTAACTCTCCTCTCTAGCGTCATCTCTCTCCCCACTATTACCTCTCTTACATCTCTCGGAATCTGTATGGACGCACACATCCCATTGGGGAGGGAACAACAACAAAAAGACGGGTTCCAGAACCGAAACCTGCCCACAGTCACGTTGCCCACCAACAATAACTCTCTGCTTAGCCAACGTTTCCCCAGACTGAGAAAAGGATACAAGACTGTATGTATGGAAGAATGCATGAACTTGGGTGGGGTGGGGGCAGGGAAAGGAGAATGAATGTAAATTGGACTGAGAAATGTATGAAATGCACAAAACTTCAATAAAAATATTAAAAAATGAAAAAAAACTTCTGCTTACATACATGCATGATATTTTAGTCAACAATATAAACTCATTTTGTAGGAAAACCTTTAAATTACATTATTTATAAGATTAAAAATGGTGTCATTGCTTCCCTTTATAAAGCAATTACACAGACTCCTTTTTTTTTGTTGTTGGTCCTTTTGAGACAGAGTCTCCCTGTAGCCCAGCTGCCCTTACATAAACTCTTCTTAATGTGCTTTAACAAAAAAGAACTTTGCAGCAAAGTTCAGAAATAACTACTGAATTGTTCAGTAGCACCAAATAAATTCAATATACTTTTACTTTCTTATCTCTTTCATCTAAAATATACCTTGTTGGTCACAGACTAAAACCAAGCACCCAAGCACACAATGTCGTCTTCTTCTTCTTCTTCTTCTTCTTCTTCTTCTTCTTCTTCTTCTTCTTCTTCTTCTTCTTCTTCTTCTTCTTCTTCTTTTTTTTTTGAGACAGGGTCTCCTTATAGCCCCAGCTGGCCTGGAACTCACTCTGTAGACCAGGCTGGCCTTGAACTTACAGAGATCCACCAGCCTCTGCCTCCTGAGTGCTAGGATTAAAGGTAAGCACCACCACACCTGACTTAAAAACGGTTCTTAGCCTCCATGTGGGTGCTGGGAATCGAAACTGGGTCCTCTGCAAGAGCAGTTGGTGCTCTTAACTGTTGAGCCATCTCTCCAGCCCAAAACCAAGCACACAATGTCTTCTATACTAAACAATAAATGGCAATAAGCTGTTTGGAATGCACATTTAGCTTTATATTAAGTTAGAGTCAATGCAAGTATTAGGTCTCTGCTTCACTGTCAAATGGTTCCATCTTAACAAGTAGTTTGCAATAGTCTGAAGTATTCAGTTGTTTAGGGTTTTTTGCTTTTCTGTTTTACAAATAACCTGGTAACATACAGGAAATGTCAGCTCTCTGATAGGAACTAAAATCTCTTTATAGGCTGGCAGCTGGTGATGAGTGCATAAAATATAACAAAGCTAGGGTTTTTTTGGTTTTTTTTTTTTTTTGAGACAGGGTCTTCCTGTAGCTCCCGTTATCCTGCTATGTAGACCAGGCTGGCCTTGAAGCACAGACATTATTAAAAATTAAATTTTGACAGCTATAGACATTATGAATTGTCTAAGCCTAAACAGCATCTACAATGCAACGTCTCCACCTAAGGCTCATGCAACATAGAACAAGGGGTAAAGAGGACACTAAAGGATCTCTTAACTCTCATTATGGAAGCCATGCAACAGAAGGCCAGGAATTCAAAAGGTTGTAAACGGCCAAACAATGGAGATTAGGAGTCTTGCAGTGTGTGGGTCCAGGTCTTTTATATTAAGCCTCACTCGCTCAGGGCTCTGGGATCATTGTAGAAGGGGGATAGAAAGACTGTAAGAGCTGGGGAGGAGGTGAATGACCACATGGAAATAGAATCCTATAAGCTCCTGGATCCTGCTCATATGAACCTGCATCAATGGTGTTGGCACACACACAACCCATGCAAACTCAAGCAGACAAAACCCGGTATGGAACTGGGGAAATGGGCAGCAGATCCCAATCTTAGCCAAAGAACTATTGGTAGCTGATTACTGCTGGTCTTTCATCTTGGCTATTTCATATGCACAGCAAATAGGAAACTGTCTAATACTATTGAGTTTATGACTAGAAAATACCGTTATCAGTTCTTTTTAATGTTTTTAAAAATTTATTTATTATTTTACGTGTATGAGTGTACCGTCAGCATGTAGGTTGGTGCACCTGTGTTGTGCAATGCCGCAGAGGTCAGAAGAGGGCTTCGGATTCCCCTGGAACTGGAGTTAAAGACCGTTCTTAGCCGCCATGTGGGTGCTGGGAATCAAACCTGGGTCCTCTGCAAGAGCAGTTGGTGCTCTTAACCGCTGAGCCATCTCTCCAGCTCCCCCGTCGCCGCCCCCCGCCCCCCCCCCCGTTATCAGTTCTTAAAGAGCGTCTCAGAGCAATTTCTGAACCACTCACAGGTTCCTAAAGATGATATTTTCTTCCCTTGTCTTCAGTGCAAGGACAGTTGCAGGCAGGGATGCTATTTTCATGAGGAAAGAGATACCATTTTAGCCTAGAAAAGTCTTAATCCTCTAAATGAGATCCCAGCAAGCAGAAAGAACCAGGCTGAGACGTGGTTCTCCTGTCAGTCAAGAGAGGGCAGGCTGTAGATGACCATCAAAGAAGCTAAGTGAGCATAATCGAAGACGGACGCCGTCACCTTAGAGTTTTTACTGGAAATTCTCTCTGCTGAAATGTATCTTAATGAAGTCACTAGAGAAACTGCCTTTTGATTAGCTTGGCCACATTTGGGAGGGGTGGGAGAGGGATACGGGTATATATTCGATTGGTGCATATTTAATTGACGTGAGTTCAACAAGTATCCAGTTTTGCCCAGACTCTGTCTATAGGATTCATGGTGTTTTAGGACTTAGTAAAAGTAAATATGTGCATATTAAACAACATTGGTTTAAAGGCTGATAAAAACGGTAATGCATCTGAGTTAATTGGTGATATAAATTGCTGTTATCCACATTAGCTTTAATTAAAAACTGTATAACGATTACTTTGGGATTGGTATAAACAAATGTTCTCTATAATTTTGCTGTCATATAGTATCACCTGGTAGCAATCTCTTTCACCTATAGGATGATTTAATTTAAAAATAAAGTTTGTTTCCCAAGTTAATCACATATAGTAACGCCAAAAACAGCATGGGTGAAGTTGATGAAAACTGAGCCTTGATTCCACCCTATCTAGGTATATATATATACATATTGCTTTCTTTGAGACTCATGGGTCAAAAAAAAATCAGCTGCTAAAAGTAAAAAAAGAGGGGGCTATAGATAGATTCGAAAACTTTTTGTCAAAAACTTTGGAAAAGACTTCTTAAGCTAACTATGGGCAAGGATTTGTATGTTCCAACAGGCCAGGGTATGCCACACTTAATGGCTGAGAAAGACAAATTGGCAGCTTTTTGCAGTACCGAAAAAGTGCCGCTCTGGGCATAGAAGGGAAGAAATGCCTCAGATTGCTGCAGACATCAGGACCCTCTCTGGATCCTTGACTAGTAACAATGATTTTTAATGAACCCTAACAGCGTTATCTTCTAGGTGCTCGCAAATGGTTTTAATACAAGAGACTTTCTAACCCCCCCCCATCCGGAATAAGGGAGAAATATGAATGGCATGAGGAGGTCATTCTCCAGCTGTCGATTGGAGCCAGCTGTTATACAGTGATTGCACAATTTAGGAAATGGTTTTCTAAAAAACACTCTGTGCTGGTGTTGACCAGGATTCATGAGCTAGAAATCTGTAGTTGATGGCTGAGCCACTGTTGGTCTGTGTGGAAGTTCAAGAAATTGAATTTGTTTTTAGCAATTACATATAATATTTCCAATAAAAATTTGGATTTCTGACTTCCGTTGAAAATTTAGTATATTCGCTATCACCAGGCTTGAGACAAGCAAGCTATCATAAAGATGAGGTATATTTTTAGTTTCACAGCTAGATTAGATGTACATAGTTATGTGAAAAATTTGCCATTTTTATTCTCTATATTTTTTAGAGCATTTTATTATTAAAATTATGTGCATCATGTGTGTGTGAGTGTGGCTTTGTGTGTGTGTGTGCACCACATGTATGCATTGCCCACGGAGGCCAGGGGAGTGTTTTGATTTTCTGGAGCTGGAGTTATAAGGTGGTTGTGAGCCACCCCATCCCCTGACCCTTCACATGGGTTCGTCTTGCAAGCGCAGTACGTATGTTCAACTGGTGAGCCCCTAAATTTATTTCTTGTTCCAATTAGAAATCTGTCTGTAGCAGTGAAACCTTTGTATGTAATCTATAGGGACTAAAACTAACCATTTTTTTTTAAAGCAATAAGCTGTATTTTACTAATACATTTCTTATTTTGTACTGTAGTTCATTAAAATCGAATGCATAGTGACAGATATTTAATTGTCTCTTGGTGTGGAGGATGACATTGGAGATTATGTGTAAATAAAATCTGCAGAGACGTAGGGCTTTCAAGTTTAGAAATGATTTGGTTTAGAACAGTTTACATTTTGTTTCCGTTACTACTTCTTTCCTGCAGACCTTTGCGAATGTGTGCATCTGTGTGCGTGTTTAATGCGTATGTATGTGTGTATAATTTGTGTGTTGTATTTTTGCATGCCTTGTGTTTATTATTTTCGAGTGTGTTTATGTGAGATTCTGCCTCTTTATTACAAGGGCAGACATTGCTAGTGATCGATGCAGCTCTGGGAGATGGCTTGATAACCCCAGTTTTTCTGCACTTAAATTACATTCCTCTTGCTTTCTTTTTACATTTTAATAAGAAAGAAGAATAAACAATCCCTCATGTGCCGTTATCAGTCTGGAAATTGGTTTCTCTAGATGCTAGTCAGACCTACTAGATTAGGTAAGATCTCAGCATTTCCTTTGTTTAAAAATGACAAGTGCAAGAAAAGGTTTTTAGGGAACAAAAAAAAGAGCACTTTGGAAACTAATAAATTCTTTGTATAATTTCATTGTGTTTTGGTTGATGAATTTAAGAGATTGTGCCAAGGAAAGTAGCATTTCCGAAAACTTGTTGTAACTAATAATAATGCAAAATATCAATGAATATAAGAGGGAGTTTTACTCTATCGTTTTAGAATTTGGTATTGATACACATAGCAGCTGAAGTAAAGTATGTTATTTAAATTCAAGTTTCTAAGGTTAGACCTGATTCTTCTGTCAGAATTGTTTTATTAAAATTTGCCCCCCCCCCTGCTGATTTTAAAAACATGAAAAAAATGAATAAGTCAAGTGAAAGTAGCATGTATTAATTAGACATGATAAAAGATGACAACTTTTATGTATAGCTACACTGAGAAACCTAACAATGACTTTAAACTCAGTAAATAAATGATTTGTTTTAGTTTTTGTTCCTTGTGATGAATAAGGTAAAGGTCTTTGTGTATAATATACAATATATAATTTCAGTACTCATATATCGTATACCCTATTATTTGCCTATCCCTCCTACCATACCTACATCTAGTCCATCATAATATCCTGTCTACGATTTGTCGTACCTCTATCCACGACTCATTAGTGTTTACATATCTATCTACATGCTTACATCTATTATCTATCTATCATTGATCAATCTGTTACTTGCTAACCTATATCTATCCCCATCACCTATCTCTCTCTCATCTAGCTACATATCTATATACCTATATCTATCAACTATCTTGTTTATCATCTATCATTTATTAATTGATCTCTTTATTTATCTACATACCTACAGTCTTTCTTTCTCTTTTCTTTCGTTAATCTTCTTTCTTTCTTTCTTTCCTCTTTCTTTCTTTCTTCCTTCCTCTCCTTCCTTCCTTTACCTTCCTTCCTTCCTCTCGCCTTCCCTCCTGCCTCCCTCGTGTGCTTCTCGTGTACATCATATCTTCTCTGCTCCTCAATAAAAGCGCTCTTGCTCTTCCTCCTTCCTCTCTCTCTCCTCTCTCTCTCCTCTTCCTCTTCTCTTTCTTTCATCTACCTATCTATCTTTCCTCGTACATACTGAGTCTAGACTGTTCGATGTCTACTGACATCGCATGAGTGGTTGTTTTATTGGGTGACTACTATAAAGATAATTAGAAAAAAGTTGAAACAGAATCAAAGGAATTTAAATTCCTTTAAACTAAGAAACTCGAAAAACTGATTAGTATGAATAAAACATTAGGAAGAAAAATATAATTATGTTCTTGTATAAGTTTAAATGTATGATATAACATCCCAACTTGTATCTTAAGACGAATAACTTTATAACTATCCATAGAAGTTTAGTGCTTTTGGTCAACGAACGGATTTCTCCTCTATAGTAATGGGTAAATACTGGGAACAAGCTAAATACAAAACACCAAATAGCATTTAGTGGAATTTACAAGCGCTCAGAAGAAAGGAATCGAAGCTTGCAAGTGAAGCAAATTCGCATTGAGAGCAGAAGGAGAGCTTCTCTGGAGAGATGAGCTCGCAGTTTCTAAGTTGTTCCAGTGCTAAATGATATGATCTCGTCATGCGAGTGGCTCATTATGAGGCTTAGGCTGTGCACTGTGCTGGGCTTATGAATGATTGAGATACTTCTGTCATCCAAGGACGGATGTAAGGTAGCTAGTTTGTGTTACCTTAATAGTGTGTATCTATTTATTTCTGAACTTTTCAGAACCTAGCATTACTAGGGTGGAAGCACAGAATTAAAAGCGATCATACCGCAGTTGAGTGATGATACCTCGAGCTCATAAAGTTTCTTGCATCAAATATCTGTTGTCAAGGAGAACTGATGAGATTTTGGAATCACTAATTTGAGTCATGTCTGGGCTTCTTTAAAATGTGAATGGAAGAGAACACAGGTTTAGGGTCTATTGTGAGGACACTGAAAATGCAATAATTGCAATTACAAAAAAGTAGAACCTAGTTTGATTTGCAGGGAGACTTTAGTTAAGACTATACTGGCTTTAATTGAAAAATAGTAACTCAAGCAGATTTATCAAGGATAAACCATTTTAAGATATGTGTAAATATGTTGATGCAGGTCATCTTTACTGAAGACTGACTATACCAGGTACAAAAATGCACAAAATGTCTCTCACTATTTTAGTGTAGAAAATAAACATTGCAATGCTTACAGTGCATTGTGCTAAGATTGTTTTATGTTGCAGATATGAAAAAATTGCGCTGGAAGGAAGAAGAAGCAATACCCAAGTTCACACTGAATTTCTGGCTTCCAGAAAACCTCAGTCTTATTGCAGTGGCAACCTAAATATACATCAATATAACTTGAAAAATAGGAGCTGAAAATAAGTGTGGTTGTATTAACTACTGTAATTCTTCATCAGCTGCTTCTGGGAAGGTGAAGTGGAAGAAGAAGCCTTCATAGAAACAGATTTGGATACGTGAGGTGGAAAGTCTAGTACCATGGAACCCTGCCGAGAGGAAACTTATGGGAACAAAGGCCTGTTGGAGGGTCATATTATAACCAAGCAGGCATGCTTTGTCTTTTATCGTGAAGGCACAGAGAATGACAAAAAGAGCAGAGTCAATGATTAGAAAAGAAGACTATGCCGGGCGCGGTGGCGCACCACTTTAATCCTAGCACTTGGGAGCAGAGCGCAGCGCGATCTTGGGTGAGTTAAGGCTGCCTGGTCTTGGCAGAGTGGTTCCAAGGACAGCTGGGGCTACAGGGAGACCTCTGTCTCAAAAACAACCAAAAAAAAAAAAAAAAAAAAAGAAAAAAGTGACTGGGATCAAGGGGGAGGGTCTGACGTGTATTTATTTGGTAAGTTTCATATGTATATTTAAGGATAATTTCCATCAGCAAATGTCTTTAGGGGTGAGTATACCCACTGGTGTCTGGCGAACCTATCCAGCATCACTCCTAGTTGGTCAAATGAGCTCCAAGTAAGGGTTAGGCTTCCCACGCATGCCTCCCGCCACATTGTCTGCTTGAGTTTTAAATGCATCCATTCTTTTTTTTTTTTTTTTTTTTTGTTTTTTTTTTTTTTTTTTTTGGTCTTTTCTGAGACAATGAGTTCCCTGTAGCTCTGGCTGTTCTGGAATTTGTTCTGTAGACCAGGCTTGGCCTTGGGGAACTCATAGAGATCCGCCGCCTCTGCCTCCAAGTGCTAGGATAAGGCGTGCACCACCAATATACCTGGTGGAGTTTACATGCATCTTGTTCACTGTTGCTGTGAATTCGTAAGAGTTATTGTCCAGCTGTCTGGAATACTGTTTTCCTTGTAGTCATCTATCACCCTTATCTGGCTCTTAAAGCTTTCTGCTTCTTCTTCTGAAATGATCTCTGACCTTGGGAGGGCAGAATTTTTGACATAGGGTGTCCAATTCGACAGGAATAGGCATGCTAAGTCACATTCCTTTTTATGTGTGTTTGTCCATTGTGAGGGTCTGTGTTCTATCATCTCATCTGCTGTAGTGAGATGGCTTCTCATGCTTGAGACTTGAGAATGGCTACCTGATCTGTGAGTATTGAAGAATTATAGTCATTAAGGAGTCTGTTTTATACATGTCCACTAGTAGGAGTGTTTAAATTAGAAATTTCACAGAGGTCAGGAAACTAGTAAATGCTCATTGGGAAAGGTGTCATGAGAGGGGAGATAGAAAGCAGTGATATAACGGGGGAGGAAATAATAGAATGAAGGAAAGAATTAAATGTGAGTGGTAGGGAATGAGAGGTGGCAGGTTAGAGGAGGGAGTATAGGAAGAGATAATACTAAAGGCCTTTAAAGAAAAAGTCACAGAAACCTAGAAATTTTTTTTTTTGAGACAAGGATCTCCCTGTAGCCAGCTGTCCTGGAACTCTTAATGAAGCTTCTTAAACTATATAACTATATATGGATATACAATAAATAAAAAAGAGATGAAAAGAATTAAACCTTATCCAATTGGGCCCTACCCAAGATCGCCTATAGGCTAACAAAGTGAAAAAGCCCAGTGGGCAGAAATGGACTCCGTCTTTTTTGTTTTGGCATTTTTGTGTTCTGTGACAGGGTTATCCTGTAGCCTCAGCTGGCCTGGAAACATTTCTGTGTAGAACCCAAGGAGGGCTCAAGTCTTACAAGCGAATCTCTTCCTCCCTCCTGATGCTGGATTAAAAGGTTGATGCCACACACCTGGCTGCGACTCTTCCTTTTGTAAGCTATTGACTAGAGACCCATAGATCCTCAAACAATAAATTGGATCATTGTCGCCTGATCTTGAATACTGCACCAGAACTTGGTGGTAAGACTATTGCTGACAGCATTATATGTGTGAGTTACAGAACAAATAAGGAACTTATCATATGAACAACCTTGCAGCAGTGCTGGGACTGAGCTGTACAAGGCCCATGCTGACTCAATCAGGCCAAAAACATTAACCAAAACAAAACAGCCAGTAGAACTGGGAAATGGGCAGCAGGCTCCATCCTCAGCCAAGGAACTGATTACTCTGCTGGATGAAGGGAGAGTTGATCTTCTTTAAGGAAGTGAAAACTCTAGTAGGCGACTGACTAGAACTCTGAGAGATTGAACCTATCCTACTGAGGGAGCATCCGAGGTCGAGAAGCTTGAAGGGATAGGGCTTAACATACATGACGGAAGGTAAGAAGTCCAGTGCGGGGGAAGGTATGGGGACATGGATAAGGAAGGAGTCTAAATGTAATTAAAATTTATCACATGAAATGCACAATGAATCAAAATAAAAATATGCATTAACAAAAGAATAAACAAGGAGAAATCAGCTGGTACTCACCTCACAGCTTCCTCTTTATGGCACATTGTCATAGTGCTAGTAATCTATGCATGCTACAGACAGAGAAAAGTAATTGTCAAACTTTGCCCAACGTGAATCCTATGAGCTACAATAACAACCGGCTTGCAATATATGCCCCCTGGTGCAAAAGTGGCACGAATGTTAATGGAGGTAACCAATCACTCTCTGATCGATATTATCCTTTAGAGATGAACAGACATCATAGATCTATGAAGAAGAGAAAAATGGTTAGAACTGTGGTCTCTGAAGCTTTGTCTGGGATGAACTGAAGTGGGAAGAAGGCCAGAGAAAGACCTGGGGTAGTGGCAGATAGTCACATAATGAGAAACTAGACACTAGACACGGATGAGCACAGTGGGAACAAAAAGGAGGAGCAGATCTGTGTGCTGTTGAGATGCCACCCATGTTCTGAGTGCAGCAGCAGGATTTGACAGTGGATGCAGTGTGCCAATGAGCAGGGCAACAGGCAAAGATGAGTCAAGGTCTTGGTAGTGTACTGTTGTTACAGTGTAAATAGGAAAGTTGGAAGGTGAACTGTGATTGGAAAGAGCAATGGCAGTGAATTGAATTGTCAGTGAAGTAAGCATGGATGCGAGCAGTGGGGTCAAGCTTGGGAGTGTGGACTATGGTCTTTGAAAGACCAATTTGGAGGTGATGTGAAGATTGCACTGCGCTCTTTCTTAGGCAGATATGGGCAGGAGTAAAGTCGAGACAGCCCAGCTTCCTGCACCTAAGAAACACAAAAAAAGTTTCTTATGAAGATCAAAGAAAACCCTGTAGGGAGAGGTTAGATATTCCAGGCTCAAGGAGCAGCATGCATAGACTACCACCTAAACAAGAATATCTAAGCACCGGGGCCGTGGGTGGCGACATGCCTTTAATCCTAGCACTTTGGGAGGGCGCGGCAGCGGGCAGGGCAGATCTTTGTGAATTCAAGGCCAGAACTGGTCTACAGAGTGAGTTCCAGGACCAGCTGAGGCTACAGGGAGACCCTGTCTAAAAGATCCAAAAAAAAAAAAAAAAAAAAAAAAAAAAAAAAAAAAAAAGAATATCTAAGAAAAGTTAATAATGGGTAATCTTTAAGATTTAGCACACACGTGTTCGATGTTACCAAATTTTAAGTGCTCTGAAGTGCTATGAAGTGAGTCTGATGTGTTATTCCAAACTTGAGCTGGTACCAAGCAACCTGTATGTGTTCTGTGCATATTTGTGGAAGAGACAAATGAAGACTTCATGTCACACATTATATATAATACCAAGAACAAAAGCAGAGAAAAGGTCCTGACTTCATAGGACTAACATCATAAAAAGCAGTACTACATTCTCGCAGAGTAGTCTGCAAGTCTAAGAAGTATCCCCAAACAGGCTTTCCAGAAATGACCTTGGCGTTCTCAGAAGATGGGTAACGTCTCTATAGGCAGGGATGTCTGAAAGTGCATTGCGGTAGTGAATGATCGGATGTATCAAGTACCTGCATATAGAACAAAGGGGAGAGATGAGGACAGATACAAGAGACTTTGTAGGATCTGTGTCCCACTAAGGAACTGGGAATTGGTTCTACAGGCCAGGGCACACAGAAGGACTATAAAGAGGTGATGTAAAAGCCATGCTCTTAGGCAGAACGGCCATCAGGAGTAAAGTTGAGACAGCCCAGCTTTCTGAGCCCAAGAAACACTCTCATGTTCCTTATGAAGATCTCAGAAAACCCTAAGGAAGATATTTCACAAAATTCATTCTGGTTTCTGTTTGCAGTACTATGTGCTTTAGAACCGCTTTTTAATATTAGGACGGAATCTCGTCATTTCTAATATGAAAAGACTGCCCTTGGACAGATTTCATTCTCTGTCATCCTCTTCCTCGCTCAATGGTCTCTTTCTACGGACCATCGATTCTGTCGGGATCGGCGCGAACGTAAATCCTCTCGGTCTTCTCTTAATCTTTTTCCCTGCACTTTTTTTTACATTTTGCAATAAGAAATTTTGCTACCAAACATCGAACATTCTTCCAAGCTTATTTAGTTAATATATATATTTATAGTCTTGTGTTATAATTGTGTAAGTTGAAATTTCCTTTCGTTAAGTTTAATTATTCTAAAACTGGCATGTCATTACATATGTTTGGTTGGTGAGATTAAACATTACTTGCTTGTTTGGAGGATGTGACATAAGTGGGAATAAGACAATTATAGACAATTCTGGTAACCAAGCTATCAGGGAAGGTGTGAATGGATGGACTTTTGCTTTTTGAAATTTCGGGTCCTTGAGTTTCTTTCCTCACAGTCCTCCAGGTATTCGTTGTCTGTTGACCTCAAGGGAAACTAGAAACTAACTGCATTTATCTTGAACATTTCTTATCCACACTTCTTCAATATATAATCATAATACTTGGTACATCTGAAGATGGTCTGAGCATCGGTGCTTACTAAAATTGGTTTCTCAAAATAGTGACTTAGGCCTTTGTGGGGATGAACCAGCAAAAGCAGGTCGACAGAATGAAAGTATTGCTATCGGCTGCTAGATGCACAATACCTAGGTGCTGTAGGGGCTTTCGAGAAAATATTGAGAAACGGCCAGCGCGATGGTGTGGGCTCGGCAGAAAATATCGTGTCTGCTGTTCGACTGCAACGTAATCTTCAAACCAGAAGTGCAGTCCAACCCCCAAATAACCTATTTGAAAGAGAAAATAAACAGCAGCACTGGCCCAATTGTGGGCAAACACGAGAAGCTGCTTTGATAATATAGGTGTAATGTGGTAAACCGTTGAAGAAAGAAACATGTTCTCTTAGCTGAACTCTTATGTTTTTCTTAGATACACTGAAGCTTTCCTGGAAGGTGGACATGATCATTGCTACTTCTTTTGTTGACACCTCATTTTGTATTACATTTGAAATTAAAGACGTGAAACAAGACCAACAACCTAATTTTGATGATTACCTCTTGGAACTTATCTTAGTAGAGACAATTTTGTCAGCTGTCTTTATTATAGAATTATGGGTGAATTTTAGGTGCAAATGATTTCTAAAGCATCTCTGTTGCAGAGTCTGTTGCTTCAGGGGCTTGGAGGCCAGCATAGAACAGGGTAACTGCAAGCCTGCAGAGTCCCAGCTGTGGACATTTGCAACTACAGTGGAAAGTCTTGTCTTCACTGTCTAGCCTTGTCTTCACATAATATTTCAGTATTCTGGGCTTCTCTAGTAAAATAAATTGTCTTTAATTATTAGTATTGAGAAGATTTTCTTACTTCTCTGTAAAATATTTTCATTAACAAAAGACAACCCAGACACTACGGCAACTTTGGCGAGCTTCAAAGTGGAGCTGGTATAAACATTCTATATAAATGAATTTTTTTTTTGACAGTAATATACATTGAACCAAATGCACATTACTATTAATTTTTTTTCCAAATCTAAGTTTTCAAAACAACTTCCTTCTCTATACAACCTTCGTTAGTTTAGCTTGGAGAATGATTTCTTAACTATGAGATGTCTACCTTCCATGGTTTCATCAGCGTTAAGAACTCTTAATTTAACACCATACTTTGGAAACATTGTATAAGGTACGGACAATCTCAATATATTAAAGGAATTGGTGGCCTTTTTGTAACCAGGCTACAAGAATCCATGAAACCTTCTAAGGTTGTGTCCAGTGACTTCTCAGGAACTTAGAGGTTGAGGATGGAGGTAGGTTCCCATCTTTTCTTCAAACACTCTTACTTACTCTCTTTAAGCTTTACTGGCTTAGGGGGCTTTCCATCTTCAGAAGTCTGCTTTCCAGACAAGGTCTCAGTCCCCCTGTTATGATATGCTTCAAAATTCAGAAGTCTTCCCCTTTCTTGCCCAACTCCATGACAGCATAGTGTAGGCCTGCATGTAATTTTTCTGTAAGCATCCAACTGAATGTATGTTACTACTTTCTCATCTCTGTAAATGACTCCCTTCACTTAATTCAGGCAATNATCTTTGTATGTGTATGAATGTACTGTCTGCATGCAGGTCTGTGCACCCGTGTCGTGCAATGCCGCGGAGGTCAGAAGAGGGTCTCGGTTTCCCCTGGAACTGGAGTTCTCCTGGAATTGGAGTTACAGACGGTTCTTAGCCGCCATGTGGGTGCTGGGGATCGAACCCGGGTCGTCTGCAAGAGCGTCGGTGCTCTTAACCGCTAGGCTATCTCTCCAGTCCCGTAACAATGATTTTTAATGAACCCTAACAAAGCTTATCTTCTAGGTGCTGCAAAGGTTTTAATACAAGAGACTTTCTTAACCCCCCCCCCATAGAATAAGGAGAAATATGATGATGATGAGGTCATTCTCCAGCTGTAGATTGGAGCCAGCTGTTATAGAAGTATTCACATTTAGGAAATGTTTTCTAAACACTCTGTGCTGGTGTTGACCAGGATTCATGAGCTAGAAATCTGTAGTTGATGGCTGAGCCACTGTTGGTCTGTGTGGAAGTTCAAGAAATTGAATTTGTTTTTAGCAATTACATATAATATTTCCAATAAAAATTTGGATTTCTGACTTCTGTTGAAAATTTAGTATATTCGCTATCACCAGGCTTGAGACAAGCAAGCTATCATAAAGATGAGGTATATTTTTAGTTTCACAGCTAGATTAGATGTACATAGTTATGTGAAAAATTTGCCATTTTTATTCTCTATATTTTTAGCATTTTATTTTAAAATTATGTGCATATGTGTGTGAGTGTGGCTTTGTGTGTGTGAGTGGCCTGTGAAGGTTAGAGGAGGGTTCAATATCCCTTGGAGCTGGAATCATAGGTGGTTGTGAGCCACCCCATCCCCTGACCCCCTAACATGGGTTCTCTGCAAGCGCAGTACGTATGTTCAACTGGTGAGCCCCTAAATTTATTTCTTGTTCCAATTAGAAATCTGTCTGTAGCAGTGAAACCTTTGTATGTAATCTATAGGGGACTAAGAACTAACATTTTTTTTTAAAGCAGATAAGGTATTTTACTAATACATTTCTTATTTTGTACTGTAGTTCATTAAAATCGAATGCATAGTGACAGATATTTAATTGTCTCTTGGTGTGGAGGATGACATTGGAGATTATGTGTAAATAAAATCTGCAGAGACGTAGGGCTTTCAAGTTTAGAAATGATTTGGTTTAGAACAGTTTACATTTTGTTTCCGTTACTACTTCTTTCCTGCAGACCTTTGCGAATGTGTGCATCTGTGTGTGTTATGCGTATGTATGTGTGTGTATATTTGTGTGTGTATTTTTGCATGCCTTGTGTTTATTATTTTCGAGTGTGTTTATGTGAGATTCTGCCTCTTTATTACAAGGGCAGACATTGCTAGTGATCGATGCAGCTCTGGGAGATGGCTTGATAACCCCAGTTCACTTAATTACATTCCTTTGCTTTCTTTTTACTTTAATAAGAAAGACAGAATAACAATCCCATGTGCCTTACAGTCTGGAAAGGTTTCTCTAATGCTAGTCAGACCTACTGATTGGTAAGATCTCAGATTTCTTTTGTTTAAAAATGACAAGTGCAAGAAAAGGTTTTTAGGGAACAAAAAAAAGAGCACTTTGGAAACTAATAAATTCTTTGTATAATTTCATTGTGTTTTGGTTGATGAATTTAAGAGATTGTGCCAAGGAAAGTAGCATTTCCGAAAACTTGTTGTAACTAATAATAATGCAAAAGTCATGATTAAGAGGGAGTTTCACTCTATCTTTTAGAATTGGGTAATTATAATAGCAGCTGAAGTAAAGTATGTTATTTAAATTCAAGTTTCTAAGGTTAGACCTGATTCTTTTGTCAGATGTATAATTTGCTGTGATTTTAAACATGAAAAAAATGAATAAGTCAAGTGAAAGTAGCATGTATTAATTAGACATGATAAAAGATGACAACTTTTATGTATAGCTACACTGAGAAACCTAACAATGACTTTAAACTCAGTAAATAAATGATTCTGTTAGTTATATTGTTCTTTGATGAATATGGTAAAGGTTTTGGTATAATATAAAGATATATTATCTATATATCTACATACCTACTTATTTGCCTATCCTCCTACCTACCTACATCTATCCATCATATATCTGTCTACATTTGTGTATCCTCTATCACATATCTATTTACATATCTATCTACATGCTTACATCTATTATCTATCTATCATGTATCATCTATTATCTAACTATATCTATCCACCATCTATCTCTCTCTCATCTAGCTACATATCTATATACCTATATCTATCAACTATCTTTTATCATCTCTCATTTATTAATTGATCTCTTTATTTATCTACATACCTACATCTTTCTTTCTTTCTTTCTTTCTTTCTTTCTTTCTTTCTTTCTTTCTTTCTTTCATCTACCTATCTATCTTCTATCAATCTATCAACTGTCTTTCTACCATCCATGTGTTTATTGACTACATATAAAGATAATTAAGAAAAGTTGAAACAGAATCAAAGGAATTTAAATTCCTTTAAACTAAGAAACTCGAAAAACTGATTAGTATGAATAAAACATTAGGAAGAAAAATATAATTATGTCTTTTAAGTTTAATGTATGATATAACACCAAATTGTATCTTAAGACATACTTTATAACAATCTCATAGAAGTTTAGTGCTTTGTCAACAACATTTCTCTATAGTATGGTAAATACTAACAATGCTAAAACAAAACACCCAAATAGCAGTTATGATTCAACCTCAGAGAAAGAAATAGCAGTGAAAAATTGCTGAGAGGAGAGGAGAGCTCTCTAAGGATGAGCTGCCTCTTCAGTTGTTCAGTGCAATGATACCTCATGAGTGCTCATTAGCTAGCAGGCACTGTGCTGGGTTCTGAATGAATTAGAGATACTTCTGTCTCCAAGGACGGATGAAGTAGCTAGTTTTGTATCTTATATGTGTATTATTTATTTCTGAACTTTCAGAACCTAGCATAGAGCTGAACCCATAAAAGGCGATCAATACCTACTTAAGTTGCATCAAATATCTGTTGTCAAGGAGAACTGATGAGATTTTGGAATCACTAATTTGAGTCATGTCTGGGCTTCTTTAAAATGTGAATGGAAGAGAACACAGGTTTAGGGTCTATTGTGAGGACACTGAAAATGCAATAATTGCAATTACAAAAAAGTAGAACCTAGTTTGATTTGCAGGGAGACTTTAGTTAAGACTATACTGGCTTTAATTGAAAAATAGTAACTCAAGCAGATTTATCAAGGATAAACCATTTTAAGATATGTGTAAATATGTTGATGCAGGTCATCTTTACTGAAGACTGACTATACCAGGTACAAAAATGCACAAAATGTCTCTCACTATTTTAGTGTAGAAAATAAACATTGCAATGCTTACAGTGCATTGTGTAGTGTTTTAGTTCAGATATGAAAAGTTGCCTGGAAGGAAGAAGAAGCATCCCAAGTTCACATGAATTGTCCTGGCTTCCAGAAACTCAAGTCTTATTGAGTGGCACCAAAAATATACAAATAACTGAAACATAGGACTAAATAAGTGTGGTGTAATTAACTACTGTATTTCATGCTGCTTCTGGGAAGGGAAAGTGGAGAAGAAGCCTTCATGAAAGATGTGGAACCGTGAGGTGGAAGCTAGTCCAGGGAAGCTCTGCCGAGAGGAACTATGGGAACAAAGGCTGTGGAGGTCATATTATAACCAAGAGCATCTTTGTCTTATCTGAAGCACAAGAGATAGACAAAAGAGCAGAGTCAATGATTAGAAAAGAAGACTAGTCGGGCATGGTGGCGCACGCCTTTAATCCTAGCACTTGGGAGGCAGAGGCAGGCGGATCTTTGTGAGTTCAAGGCTAGCCTGGTCTACAGAGTGAGTTCCAGGACAGCTGGGGCTACAGGGAGACCCTGTCTCAAAAACACCAAAAAAAAA
>VZQC01012138.1:218505-230429 GCA_009823505.1 Rhizomys pruinosus
TTTTACTTTTTATTTTTTTGTCTTTTTGAGACAGAGTCTCCCTGTAGCTCTGGCTGTTCTGGAACTTGTTCTGTAGACCAGGCTGGCCTTGAACTCACAGAGATCCGCCTGCCTCTGCCTCCCAAGTGCTAGGATTAAAGGCGTGTGCCACCATACCTGGTGAGTTTACATGCATCTTGTTCACTGTTGCTGTGAATTCGTAAGAGTTATTGTCCAGCTGTCTGGAATACTGTTTCCTTGTAGTCATCTATCCCCTCTGGCTCTTAAAGCTTTCTGCTTCTTCTTCTGAAATGATCTCTGAGCCTTGGGAGGCAGAATTTTGACATAGGTGTCCAATTCAGGAATAGGCATGCTATAATCTCCTTTTCTATGTGTGTTGTCCAGTTGTGAGGGTCTGTGTTAATCATCATCTGCTGTATGAAGATGCTTCTCTGCTGAGACTTGAGAGATGCACTGATCTGTGAGTATAAGAATAAGTCATTAAGAGTCTGTTTAATAACATGTCCACTTAGTAGGATGTTTAAATTAGCAAATCCACAGAGGTCAGGAAACTAGTAAATGCTCATTGGGAAAGGTGTCATGAGAGGGGAGATAGAAAGCAGTGATATAAAGGGGGAGGAATAATAGAGAAGGAAGAATTAAATGGAGTGTGTAGGGAATGAGAGGGCAAGGTAGAGGAGGGAGTATAGGAAGAGATAATACTAAAGGCCTTTAGAAAAAGTCACAGAAACCTAGAAATTTTTTTTTTTGAGACAAGGTCTCCCTGTAGCCCCAGCTGTCCTGGAACTCTTAATGAAGCTTCTTAAACTATATAACTATATAGATATACAATACAAAAAAGAGATGAAAAGGAATTACCTTATCACATTGCCCCTACCAGACGCCATAAGCTAGCAAAGTAAAAGCCCAGTGGCAGGAATGGACTCCGTCTTTTTGTTTGGCATTTTGTTTCTGTGACAGGCTATCCCTGTAGCCCCAGCTGGCCTGGAACTTTCTGTGTAGACCAAGGAGGGCTCAGTCTTACAGAGATCTGCCTTCCTCTGCCTCCTGAATGCTGGGATTAAAGGTGAATGCCACCACACCTGGCTTGCACTCTTCCTTTTGTAGCTATTGACCAAGGAACCCATAGATCCTCAAACAATATTGATCATTGTCCCTGATCTTGAATACTCACCAGAACTTGGTGGTAAGACTATTGCTGACAGCATTATATGTGTGAGTTACAGAACAAATAAGGAACTTATCATATGAACAACCTTGCAGCAGTGCTGACAGCATGTACAAGGCCCATGCTGACTCAATCAGACAAAAACAACCAAAACAAAACAGCATAGAACTGGGGAAATGGGCAGCAGGCTCCATCCTCAGCCAAGGAACTGATTACTGCTGGGTGAGGGAGAGTTGATCTTCTTTAAGGAAGTGACTCTAGGTAGGCTGACTAGACTCTAGAGATTGAACTTCTACTGAGGGACATCCAGGTCCAGAAGCTTGAGGGGATGGGCTTTAACATACATGACGGAAGGTAAGAAGTCCAGTGCGGGGGAAGGTATGGGGACATGGATAAGGAAGGAGTCTAAATGTAATTAAAATTTATCACATGAAATGCACAGAACTCAATAAAAATATGCATTAACAAAAGAATAAACAAGGAGAAATCAGCTGGTACTCACCTCACAGCTTCCTCTTTACTGGCCAGCTTTCATAGTGCTAGATCTATGCATGCTACCAGAAGAGAAAAGTAATTGTCAACTTTGCCCAACTGTGAATCCTATGAGCTACAATAACAACTGGCTTGCAATATATGCCCCCTGGTGCAAAAGTGGTACGAAAGTTATGGGAGTAACCAATCACTCTCTGATCGATATTATCCTTTAGAGATGAACAGACATCATAGATCTATGAAGAAGAGAAAAATGGTTAGAACTGTGGTCTCTGAAGCTTTGTCTGGGATGAACTGAAGTGGGAAGAAGGCCAGAGAAAGACCTGGGGTAGTGGCAGATAGTCACATAATGAGAAACTAGACACTAGACACGGATGAGCACAGTGGGAACAAAAAGGAGGAGCAGATCTGTGTGCTGTTGAGATGCCACCCATGTTCTGAGTGCAGCAGCAGGATTTGACAGTGGATGCAGTGTGCCAATGAGCAGGGCAACAGGCAAAGATGAGTCAAGGTCTTGGTAGTGTACTGTTGTTACAGTGTAAATAGGAAAGTTGGAAGGTGAACTGTGATTGGAAAGAGCAATGGCAGTGAATTGAATTGTCAGTGAAGTAAGCATGGATGCGAGCAGTGGGGTCAAGCTTGGGAGTGTGGACTATGGTCTTTGAAAGACAATTTGGAGGTGATGTAAGATTCATGCTCTTAGGCAGAATGGGCAGGAGTAAAGTCGAGACAGCCCAGCTTCCTGCACCTAAGAAACACAAAAAAAGTTTCTTATGAAGATCAAAGAAAACCCTGTAGGGAGAGGTTAGATATTCCAGGCTCAAGGAGCAGCATGCATAGACTACCACCTAAACAAGAATATCTAAGCACCGGGCGTGGTGGCACATGCCTTTAATCCTAGCACTTGGGAGGCAGAGGCAGGCAGATCTTTGTGAATTCAAGGCCAGCCTGGTCTACAGAGTGAGTTCCAGGACAGCTGAGGCTACAGGGAGACCCTGTCTCAAAAAGACCAAAAAAANAAAAAAAAAAAAAAAAAAAAGAATATCTAAGCAACAAGTAATAATGGGTATCTTTAGATTTAGCACACACGTGTTCGATGTTACCAAATTTTAAGTGCTCTGAAGTGCTATGAAGTGAGTCTGATGTGTTATTCCAAACTTGAGCTGGTACCAAGCAACCTGTATGTGTTCTGTGCATATTTGTGGAAGAGACAAATGAAGACTTCATGTCACACATTATATATAATACCAAGAACAAAAGCAGAGAAAAGGTCCTGACTTCATAGGACTAACATCATAAAAAGCAGTACTACATTCTCGCAGAGTAGTCTGCAAGTCTAAGAAGTATCCCCAAACAGGCTTTCCAGAAATGACCTTGGCGTTCTCAGAAGATGGGTAACGTCTCTATAGGCAGGGATGTCTGAAAGTGCATTGCGGTAGTGAATGATCGGATGTATCAAGTACCTGCATATAGAACAAAGGGGAGAGATGAGGACAGATACAAGAGACTTTGTAGGATCTGTGTCCCACTAAGGAACTGGGAATTGGTTCTACAGGCCAGGGCACACAGAAGGACTATAAAGAGGTGATGTAAAAGCCATGCTCTTAGGCAGAATGGCCATCAGGAGTAAAGTTGAGACAGCCCAGCTTTCTGAGCCCAAGAAACACTCTCATGTTCCTTATGAAGATCTCAGAAAACCCTAAGGAAGATATTTCACAAAATTCATTCTGGTTTCTGTTTGGTACTTTGCTTTACCCTTTTAATATTGGAGAATCTCTCATTTCTATATGAAAAACTGCCCTTGGAGATTCATTCTCTCTCTCTCTCTCTCTCTCTCTCTTTCTCCTTTTCCCTGCACTTTTTTTACATTTGCAAATAAGAAATTTTGTACCCAAACATAACATTCTTCCAACTTTTAAAAATATAGCTGTAAGTTGAAATTTCCTTTCGTTAAGTTTAATTATTCTAAAACTGGCATGTCATTACATATGTTTGGTTGGTGAGATTAAACATTACTTGCTTGTTTGGAGGATGTGACATAAGTGGGAATAAGACAATTATAGACAATTCTGGTAACCAAGCTATCAGGGAAGGTGTGAATGGATGGACTTTTGCTTTTTGAAATTTCGGGTCCTTGAGTTTCTTTCCTCACAGTCCTCCAGGTATTCATTGTCTGTTGACCTCAAGGGAAACTAGAAACTAACTGCATTTATCTTGAACATTTCTTATCCACACTTCTTCAATATATAATCATAATACTTGGTACATCTGAAGGGTCTGACATCTGGTGCTTATAAATTGGTTTCTAAAATGTGGACTTAGGCCTTGTGGGTGAGACAGCAAAAGCAGTCAGCAGAATGAAAGTATTTATCGGCTGCTAATGACATACTAGGTGCTGTAGGGGCTCAGAAAATTGAGAAATAAAATATCGTGTCTGCTTTCAGCTAGCACGTAATTTCACCAGGCAGTCCAACCCCAAATACCTATTTGAAGAGAAATAAAACAGCACACATGCCAATGTGGGACACAGCTTTGATAATAAGTGTAATGTTACCAAGAAACATGTTCTCTTAGCTGAACTCTTATGTTTTTCTTAGATACACTGAAGCTTTCCTGGAAGGTGGACATGATCATTGCTACTTCTTTTGTTGACACCTCATTTTGTATTACATTTGAAATTAAAGACGTGAAACAAAACAAAAACTAATTTGAGATTCTTGGAACTTATCTTAGTAGAGACAATTTTGTCAGCTGTCTTTATTATAGAATTATGGGTGAATTTTAGGTGCAAATGATTTCTAAAGCATCTCTGTTGCAGAGTCTGTTGCTTCAGGGGCTTGGAGGCCAGCATAGAACAGGGTAACTGCAAGCCTGCAGAGTCCCAGCTGTGGACATTTGCAACTACAGTGGAAAGTCTTGTCTTCACTGTCTAGCCTTGTCTTCACATAATATTTCAGTATTCTGGGCTTCTCTAGTAAAATAAATTGTCTTTAATTAGTATTGAAGAAGATTTTACTTCTCTGTATAATATTTCAACACCCAACCTAGCAACTTTGGCAGCTTCAAAGTGAGCTGGTATAAACATTTATAAATGAATTTTTTTTGAGTAATATACATTGAACATCCATACTTATATTTTTCCAATCTAAGTTTTCAATCCTTCTCTATAAACCTCTTTTTAGCTTGAGATAGATTCTATAGTGTTCTACTCATGTTTCAGCTGTTAAAACTTAATTTAACCCATTTTGGAACACCAATCTCATATGTGAACGAATTGTGCCTTTTACTACAAGAATCCATGAAACCTTCTAAGGTTGTGTCCAGTGACTTCTCAGGAACTTAGAGGTTGAGGATGGAGGTAGGTTCCCATCTTTTCTTCAAACACTCTTACTTACTCTCTTTAAGCTTTACTGGCTTAGGGGGCTTTCCATCTTCAGAAGTCTGCTTTCCAGACAAGGTCTCAGTCCCCCTGTTATGATATGCTTCAAAATTCAGAAGTCTTCCCCTTTCTTGCCCAACTCCATGACAGCATAGTGTAGGCCTGCATGTAATTTTTCTGTAAGCATCCAACTGAATGTATGTTACTACTTTCTCATCTCTGTAAATGACTCCCTTCACTTAATTCAGGCAATGAGGAAGCACAGAGAGAAAAGAGCAAATGCCTTCTCTCCAAGAACTCTGCCCTAAAGCTTGTGGAGACCTATAAGCTTAAACTTTGGATATATCAGCAGGGAAATTTATGGCAAGAATATGAAATTTCAAATGGAGACAGAAATGAACATAGAGTAGAAGAATTAAAACATATCTGAAGACAAAGAAATAGTTTAATTTGGTTCTGACAAAGCTAAGTCATGAACAACCATGCTGCAGGCAGGTAAAAGTTTGGAACATATTAAAGAGGAACCTGAATTCTAGGTGGAGAAGATTTGGGTCAGTTTAATCTAGGGAAATGTTATGAATCTGAGATGTGATGTTCCTAAACATCATAAACAAAATCATAAACAAAACAGAAAGGCAACAGCTTTTGAGTTGGAGCACTGTCTATAGTAAAGGCTTTTGGGGGTGGGAGTGAGTGGTTCTGAAATCTCCAGAATTCTAGCTGTGTCTCTGGCACTTGTCACAGATAGTTCACCTGCAGTTATAGAGTCCTAGCAGTGTATGTCCATTCACTTGACTCACATGAAATATTTATAGTCAGAAATTTGTGCTATTAAAAATTTCTTAGCTTTCATAAGATAACCTCATCAAGGGGCTGGAGAGATAGCTTAGCGGTTAAGAGCACCAACTGCTCTTGCAGAAGACCCGGGTTCGATCCCCAGCACCCACATGGCGGCTAAGAACCGTCTGTAACTCCAATTCCAGGAGAACTCCAGTTCCAGGGGAATCTGAGACCGTCTTCTGACCTCCGCTGCATTGCACGACATGGGTGCACAAACCTACATGCAGACACTACATTCATACACATGCAAAAATAAATAAAAAAAATTAAAAAAAGATAACCTCATCAAATATATCAAATCATGACAATCCTTGCCTAGCGAAAAAAGGATAGCAATACAATCTCTGTATACAGTAAGTAACTCTTATCTGTCATTGGTTCAGTGTGGGAAAATTATAACAATACAGTAGTAAAATGACAGCATGTTATCGAGGATGTTCCTGTTGTGGATTTTGAAGAACACAGTTTTCAGATAGCTGTCATAATCTTTTCTCCTGGTGGGAAGTAGCATTATGATTACACTTCTAAACCCTGGAAGTACATGCGATAACAGTGTGTGGAAGGGAATAATAGCAACGAGGTGCAATGTTTACTGAGATCTTACTATATACTGTCTGTTTTGCAAACCACTTTTTTATAAACTCAGTTTTTAATTCCATGGTCGCACAATGAAGAAAATACCATTGACATCTCTAGAATATAGTTGTGTTAACTGAGACAGTGCTTAGGGCACTTAACTATGATCACTTCACACATGAAGGTGGATCTAGGATAGAGCCCAGACAGTATGACTGCAGTTGCTGAGATCCTCAGTATCACAGTCTTGGCTAGGGAAGAAGGGGACCTAGGATGTGGCACCTACCTTATGTGATTGTGGTTTTATTTCGAGCAGGTTACATAGCTATGACCTTCAGATCTTTATTTAATGTAAGTTCTTACTCCTAACTAGCCTATAGCTAATGACAAGTCTATCTACTGCCTCAATTGCTACTCCTACCTTCATGTAATTTTTCAGTGTGTAGAGGACTTAGAAGCAGATAGTAGGTATCACAGGAAGCTGTGAAAGGTGACAGCTGGGGCTGGAGAGATGTAAGTTCTTACTCCTAACTAGCCTATAGCTAATGACAAGTCTATCTACTGCCTCAATTGCTACTCCTACCTTCATGTAATTTTTCAGTGTGTAGAGGACTTAGAAGCAGATAGTAGGTATCACAGGAAGCTGTGAAAGGTGACAGCTGGGGCTGGAGAGATGGCTCAGCAGTTAAGAGCACCGACTGCTCTTGCAGAGGACCTGGGTTCGATTCCTAGCACCCTCATGGAGGCTAAGAACCGTCTTTATCTCCAGTTCCAGGGGAATCTGATGCCCTCTTCTGACTTCTGCGCAATGAGCGACACGGGTGCACCAACCTACATGCAGACAGTACACTCATACACATTAAAAAAAAAAAATACGGGGCTGGAGAGATGGCCTAGCGGTTAAGAGCACCGACTGCTCTTGCAGAGGACCCGGGATCAATCCCCAGCACCCACATGGTGGCTGAGAACCATCTTTATCTCCAGTTCCAGGGGAATCTGACACCTTCTTCTGACCTCTGAGGCATTGCACCACCTGGGTGCACAAACCTACATGCAGACAGTACATTCATACACATAAAAAATAAAAAATTAAAAAAAATAAACAAATAAAAAGAAAGGTGACAGCTTCTCGGTATATTACAATTCAGCATCAAGTCCTTAACTTGGAGGCTAGGTAGGGGTTGAGAACGCTCAGTAGAACAAGTTCATCAAAAGTCAAATGAATAGTTTACTAATGTACTAATTCACTGAATGATTACATTGGTTTTTAAATGTACCATGAGGCATAACTTATTTTGGGGGGGGTCAGGGTCTCCCTATAGCCTCAGCTGGCCTGGAGCTAACTATATAGACCACTGTGGCTTCAATCTCACAGAGATCCCTGCCTCTGCTTCCTGATTGTGGGGATTAAATATATGCACTACCACACCTGGCCTGAGGCATAAGTTTTAACTGATAGAATGGACTCATTTCAAAATAGTTTGTCAAATTTTAAGAAAGTTATGAACAGTGAAACATCAGCCACAATGAATAGAACTTTCATTATCCACAATACTCCAACTTCTGGTCATGTTTCATGACCTGCCAGCAACTGTAGGCACGCTCTGATATGCTTCCCATCATTATAGATTAAATTTTCCTTGTAAAGTTTCATATGAATGGAATAATACACTCTGACATGGCTGTGTTCACTTGTTCAAAAATGTGACACTCGTGGTTTTTCATGTACTGGTAGTCCATTCAATATACTGTTGATAACATTTCATTGTATAGATATACTACAGATTATTCGTTCTTAGTCTTGTTGAACATCTGTGTCATTTCCAGCTGTTAGCTACTCAGAATGACTGTTTTGAATATTTACATACAAATCTTTTTGTGATAGAAATTTTCATTTCTCTTCAGTTATTAGTCCTAATAAAGAGCCAGAAATAATAGAGTAATTTGAATATAGAATGTTTAATTTAAGGTATTATTAAAAATATTTAAATAGAGGGTATTATTAAAAGCTTATTGTTAGAAGATTGGAGAAATGGAGAATGGCTATTGAGAGATTGAAAAAAAAACATTCTAAAGATTACAGGATTAGTAGAACAAGGAGAAGCCATGATCCTTGAGACTTAGAAAAGACCCAGGGAGGCTGTTCCCATCCTAGGCTAAAATCCAGGGTTCACTTGGGAGGGCATACAGAGTATTCAGCGCATGGTGGAGAATGAAGGGTCTCTCCCACAGGGTTCTTCTGGACCTCTGTCTTCAGGAGTGTTAGGAGACAGCAGAGGTGAAGGGGGTGAAGAGTATCCTCAGGGAGGGATTGTACTTGAGAGCTCACTGCAGAGACTCCCTAAAGAAAGCCAGGAAGCTGCTCAACAGGAGGCACTTAGCTGGACACATGGGGAAAACTGTCTTTGTTGCAAAGGGAAACTTAACAAGTGGTGCTGCATGAGGAAGCCTCCTAAAGGGGTCTAGGGCAAGCTGCGAGCAGAGGGGTATTACATTGGTCTTGAAGCATCCTTAGGAGGTGTAGAAGGAAGCTGGTTGAGGGAAGTGTTCTGCCAGTGACATTTCTCTTTGGCCAGGAAATGCTTAGCACACCGCCAGTGTCGTAGAGCTGCCTGAGAAGTACCAGGGAAAGGCCTGAGGAAGGTGTCACATGCTTTTGGCCACTGTCTGTCAAAAACAAAGCAGAAAAGGAACAAACAACCCTGTGTGTATTGCGAGAGACTTTTGTGAGGAACATGCTGTTACCAGGAAGGGAAGCCCATTTTCTTGTACTGTTTTTCCAGATCCTTCTCTTACAAAGCCTTACATTGTGTCACCTGGCAAAAGAAATATTAACAAGATGCATCCGTATCATCACAGAGCCATCCATGGAAAGTGGGCATTGGATCCAGGACAGCTGACTCACCCCACTTTGAAAAGCTCTGCAGAGAGTGGGTTTGAATTGGTAGCTAACACATGGGAGTGAGATTGTTGAGTCATTGTTTTTTTTATTTTATTTTATTTTTTTTTAATTTTTTATTTTTATTTTTAAGGGATTCTACAATACAATGACACAGTTGTTTGCAGATAACAATGATGTTACTCAGTATGTCATACAATTAAGTAATTGGTGCATTTTGCAAGTATCTATGTCCAAATTTTGAACAACCCAAGGTTCCCATAGTCCAGTTGGAGAAGCTTGTATGCACAGGCATGTTGATCAATCAGGTGTCCAGACTATATTCCTATAGTCTCATGATTCACCCCTATCTCTCCACAGCCCTTACAACAATCTACCATGCATCCTCGTCGCAGTTTTGTTCCCTAGGCTTTGGAAAGGGGGCACAAGTGGGTGAAAGAAAACAGTCTAATGTCTTTGGAGTTGTCCTTTTGGACTCCGGTCTGTTCAGTTTGTTTCTCTTCATGGATTTGACAGCTTGCACAGTGATACCCTTTTCAGCCATACTAACAAAGCACAAAGCTATTGGATGTAAAGGCATTTAAGCAGTAACACTTATTATGTCAAGCTAAGCTTGGAGCATAGACACAGATGCTTGGGTGGTATGCTATTCCGCAAACTGTGGTTTCTCGATAAAGGGTGACAAGTTCCCCTTATTGTGGTTTATAACTATCGCCTAACCACTATATACAGAAGCTTGTGCGTCCCTGTGGGTTATTCCTCTAATGAGAGAGCTAATAGTCAAATGGTTTTGGGATATAATAGACTCTTGGTCTGGCCACTGTTTGCACTGTATCTCCAGGCTGTTGGAGGGTTAGCTATATTTTCGGAGTAGTCTTGTTTGTCTCAGGGAAACCAATATTTTCTGTATTGCTGGAAAGTGGCCTTTGTAACGCTCTCTAGCATTTCAGAGGCCAACTACACATTAGCAAGTGATGTCTCAAAACATTTTTCATGCTTACACCAGTCTTCGACAGCAGGGAATTACTGCCTTTCCTCCTTGCATATATCCCATTTATAGGCAAAAGGCCGTTATAATTGGGGGGGTGGTTTGAATCCCCTAGCCAAACATCTCCCAGCAGAATAATTTCATTGCTGATGTCAGAGCTTTCCGGTAGTAATATATTTTGCTTAAATACACAGCTTTAAAACCTTTACTATTGAATTTGCTCTAGATAGAGAAATATCCTTTCACAGTTCCTATGCCTATTGATCAGTTAATACGTTTGTGCCTGTTTTATAGTAAATTACCACCGTAACAAGTTGGCTCTAGTTTTACAGTTTGGGAGTGGTTTCATTCCATCCTGTTTTTCTTTTTTAAAAAAAAAAGGGGGGGGGGAGAGTAGGAAGGTTTCTCAGCATCTAAGGTAAACTTCATTAGGGTACATTATGAATAGTTAACCCGAATAGAATTCATAGAGATGCTTGGTGTCTGTGTCTCAGGCAGTTTGATGTTCCTCATTCCTTAGGGTTCAGATGGGTCAACCTCTCGGTTGACAGGCCCCAGTTCATCCTGCACATCCATAAGTTGTATGTTTTTCAGGCATTTAGATTGTGATTTGAACCCCCTTGGGGTGGGAAACATAAGATTCTCTCCCATGGTTTATTTTTGAGATCAAGAAAATTGAAAATTTATCATTAGATTGAAACACAGAGTTTCCATTTGTATCCCGAAAAGGATACTAACCCAACCTCCCCCTCCCTCTCTTCTTCCTTTTTTTTTTTTTTTAGGTTTTGTTTTACTATAAATGCCTAGTTGTATTACACATACCATAAGCAGAGCCAGGGGGCATAAGATTTCATTACATTTACCCAAACGGGTTCTCATTGACTGTATGCCGACTAGTTGGGAAGGAAATGTAAGCTTAGTTCCTTTACTTGTCCTACAAGTTAAGAAAGTGTTATAATGTGAATTTGTGTTATTCAGAAAAAAATATATAGGCTATTTGTATACCTTTACCCGATACAAATTATAAATAAGACCAATTACCATTTTATATTCCCGAGTGGTTCAATTGTATTACCATTTCCATCAAAACCTACACCTAATTTAACTAATCTAAAAATTCACTAAGCCTTAAAATAGCCTATAATATGTGGATAAGCGTGGGCAGAGTTTGAGAACCTGCTTAAATAATTTTTACCCAATAAACACGTTGCGCGTTATGCTTTATGGCTGGACGAAAGACTCTATTATGTGGTAAGTAAAAAGTTTAAGCGTAATTCTTTAAAGTGTCCCCCTACAAGTAAAAGAAAGTGTTAACACGTGGTTTGGTATTTCAAAATATAGAGCCCAAACCAATACTAACTATGAATAAAACAACTAGCATTTTAGATTCCCAGTTAGTTCAAATGCATTGATCTAGCTCCTTTTTCGTTTTTCCCAACACAAGATTCCTGCATATAAATCAATTTGCAAGCAGTTGTGTCCCAGCCCACAGAGCCCAAGCCTCCCACCATCAGCTGGAGGGGCTGGAATGTTCAATCAAGTTGATCAAATAAGTGTCCCCAGACTAGATTGTCATAGTTTT